>JAOEGL010000003.1:182008765-182396265 GCA_034509955.1 Urosaurus nigricauda
TATACTTCCAATTTCCGTCGTATGATAAACTCCTGGCTGAATCTACACTGCAGTTTAATACTGCTTTAATTGCCATGGCTCCATGCCATGGAAGCCTGGGATTTGTTGTTTTCTGAGATATTAGCATTCTCTGCCACAACTAACTACAAACCCCAGGATACCTCAGGATGGAGTCATGACAGTTAAAGCAGTGTCAAACTTCATTAATTTTGCCCCATAGCAGCAGCCTCTGACCGGATAGTTGCATTGGTCTATTTTTCAGGGTTGTTATAGGACTAGGGTGAGCAACTGTGGGCTGCTGTGGGTCCCATACTGGGAAAAGATGGGTATAAATAGATGGCCATATTAATTCCCTTGCAGACCTCAGAGGTTGCACACCCCACAGAAAACCAAGCATTCCCCTCCAAACACTCTTTATTGGGCGGAGAGGAAATTTTCACCATGTTTTTAGGCCTCTCTGCAACATTTTAAGACTAACAGAGGCCATGTTCAATCAGAGAAAATGAGTGGAAGTCACATTTTTACAATTATTTTTGCTTTACAAAAAGGCCTTTCCTGGATCTAAAATGGCCTGGGAAGCCCCAAAATGTGACAAAATGTCCCTTATACTTCTTACAGTCCATTTAGGGGCAATCTTATTTTTTAAAAAATCACCCCCAAGGATGTTGTGAGAATCATAAAAATGGCAGTAGGGGACCACATGCAGCCTGCAGATTTTTCTTTGCCCACTCCCGTGGTGAGAATTATTGAGACAATATAATTGAAGGCCCGCATGCACCCATATAAACAGACTGAGATCCGCCACTGAGACCAGACTCATGTGTCCTGCTGATAAGATCTATGAGTAATAAGGACAGTGGCCCAACCCTTATGCCATGCCCTCCTTTCTTAGCTTCTTAAAAGGCCTTTTTGTTTGAGGCTGGTCTAAAATGAATGCAGGCCTCCCTCTCTGCTATCACTGTTACTCTTTCAACTGTATTGAATGTTGCATATTGTTTTCATCAAATGCATTTTATATGTCATTTTTTTCTTAGCTCGATGATCCACCCTCTGGCAAGGAGGTTTGTTCTGAGAAGTAGTAAAGAAATATGTTAAGTAAACAAATACAGTCGCCCCCTCTGTTTTCACAGATTTGAAATCTGGGTCCCTCGTGTATTCATGGGGGGCAAACAGAGGAGGACTAAATGGTGTCCGTGGTGCACGCCCGCACACGCTCACAAGCATGCACCGCCATTCAAGCCAATGGGGCTTGAATATCAATCAATCAGTCAAAGCCTTTATTACAGTTAACAAACCATAAGGAAAAATGACAACACAACTACAACAAAATCAACCAAAACCTCCCAAGGGGCTTGAATATTGGCGAGTTTCCATTTTTCATGGGGGGTTGTGTGTCCAGAACAGATCCCCTGCGAAAATGGAGGGCGGACTGTAAAAGTAGATTGTTCTATTAAAGGTTTAAGGAGGAGAAACACTATGTAAATACTTGGCATTGTACTATCACTATTGTTTTGATTTGCTTCCGAAACCAATTTAAGCACAGCACTCACATAACACATATATCTCTGTCAAGAAGCTCTTAGCTTTGTTCCCAGAAATCTGACAGCAGCAGTGTCATCAATGAATGAGTGGGAGAAGCATTCAGTCAACTTGACAGTGTGTGCATGTGTCTGAGTGTCTCCTACAATGATTAGCACTCCATATGGAATGACAATACCCAACTGACTGAAAGCTGCTAACACAAAAGACCATGATGCTTTCAGAAAGAAACCTTGTGTTGACGCACTCTCTCTCCAGAAGCAGAAGCACCATTCTGCAGTGGAGACACGCCCGTCCTTGTAGGTGTCGCACGAATTGAAGAAAGGCCGGATGCATATCTCATATTTGTCCAGGTTGATAGCTGCTAACTCAGTCTGGTCCAGGAAAAGGTCACTGTTGGTGTCCAGCTTGGAAAACATCCAGCCAATGGAATCTTTGCAACTGGCCACCAGGCTCTTGTCCAGTACTGAAAGCAGATGGTGCAAAACAATGACAAAGCAGAAAAGATGAATAAGACAAAACAAAGGTGCTTTTGTGTTTTTTCAACATACACCAAATGGGCGACGTTATAATAAGAACATTCTGTACTTTGCAAATCTATGGGTGCCGAATCTGGATGTAAACTTCAGCAATATGAGGATATCAACAGTCTAACTTTTTTTCCCAACAGTTAACTCAGGCAGTCGAGTGTTGATAGGTTTATTGCTGTGGTGGGCTACCTTTGCAACCCTGATGGCCACACTGCCCAATTTTTCATTCCTCTGGAGCTCCAGAGAACCACAGTCAAACTGTCATGGCCCCATTTTGAGTAAAGTGAAGTTATGCATCTACAGTATTTTGACTTTTTGTGGGGGAATGGCTGTTTTAAGGTGAAAGGTGAAATAACTCCTTTTCCTGTCAAAATTTTGGGGTGAGGTCTTTTGAGGGCATGCAATGGGGTTTCCATGGGACAACTGCTTTCCCTCAGTGTGCAGCCTGTAAGATACCCAATTCCCTCCTTAGGAAGCATGAGCAAAGTAGAGCTTGGAAAAAACAGCAGTGATCTCTATTGATCTTCATACACTGATTCATTGATTTAACTGAAGTATTATTAAACATTACAATTATGAAGGAGACCGTGACAAGTCAGTGCAATGATCAACAATGGAATAACCTCATTTGCTGTTTTAACAATTAAAACAATAAATTTAAACGGAACGAATTATTTACATTCTTAGTTGGCAGATTTTTATTTTATCTTAAGCAATCTTTTTAATGTATTAATTTACTTTTTTATGTTAAATTTTATACTGATGCTGGTCTTTGACCGTAATAAAGAATTTCAATCTCCAGCCTCATTTGCTGTTTTAACAATTAAAACAATAAATTTAAACGTTACTGTTGAAAAATTTAATTCATTTGGGTAAAAAAAATATTTTTAGTGAATTATTTCCATGCTTTAGGGAACATCATCCAATGAAGGATGAGCATACTCAGTAGTCATGAGTTACTGAGAACCAACTGGAAAACAACTGAGGTGGGAAAAGGGAAGGGAAAGGAAAGGAATATCATAGGATGGGGTGGGCAACCGTGGAAGATGGGGTGGCTGTATTAGTTCCCCAGGAAAACCTGGAGGGCTGTACCCTCCATTGTATCTGCTCCTGGAATATATATGTGTGGAGGGGAGCAGTGTACGTACACACACACACACACACACACACACACATTTTATAGGACATAGGAGCATTCTCATCATGCTTTGGGGGGCTTTCTGGATACCTAGAGGGCACTTTGGGCACTCTGAAGCAAACTTTGTTTTGAAAATTGTTACAAAAATTTATTTTGACCCCCAGGGAGGTTCAAGGGGGCTCCAAACATAGTGGCAATGTGCTCTACACAACCCCTGGAGGTCATTTTGGGACATTTTGGAGCAAAACAATGTTTTAATTTTAATTTTTTTCATCCCAGAGAGCCTGAGAGGACCCAGAGGGTCTCCATGAAGCTTGTGGACTGCATTTTTCTCACCCCTGTCATAGAAGATGGTATGGCATGCCGGAATTCTAAACAGAAATACCTGTATGAGAAGGTGAGAATACACTGCAATATGGTGTTGCAAGACCCACTTATTATTGTATAAAGCAACTAGCTAGTCCTTATGAGTACAAAGACAGGCTTGAATAAAAATGTACAGGCAATGCTTGGCCAACTCTCAGAAGCTACACAGAATGTTCCCTCATTGGCAAAAGAAATCATTCAGTCCTGCATACAGTGCTTTGCTACTCTCTATTTAAAAAGCCACATCTATTATGCAAACGTGCTTGATTTGTATAATTTAAAACGGTTACAGGATTTGGCTTTCCTTTGATGCAGTCATTTTATTTATTTAAAGCTTGTAGACATGCAGAATTCTGACTGTAATCTCCTGCGACTGATGCGAAGATTTCACAGGATTCAAATTTGGATACGGAAATGAATTTTATGAAAGTAGGTCTGAAATTTTGCACTAGAATCAAAAACCCAGCTGCTGTTGTTCAGTAAGTAGAAATCTATTATGCATCTGTTTTCAGCAAAGGTCAACAACTGAAGGCCCATCCACCAAATCTGTTCTCCCAGAGAGTGCTGCTGTATCTCTTTCTGAAGCCAACCTGGAGGCAAATTACACCTATGGCAGAATAACATAGAGGCAATCTGTTCAAAGGAATTGAGACTGCCACCCTGAGTTCACTCCCCAAAGTGTCCTTCTAGGAAAACCAGTTGCCACTGAGGGAAATGAAGCCCCACTACACCTGCTTCCCTTTCTAGCCCTTTCACAATGTGGAATGATGTGTCCATCTGTTTGGCTCCAGATGGACCTTGTAACAGCTGGTGGAAAGCTGCTATGGCTCATCGGTCCACTGACAAAAGCCAAAGGACGAAAGCACACCGCCAAGGGTGGCTGAAGAGCAGCTGCCTGAAACACAGCTAGTGCTGCAGACTTCATCCAATGCAATCCCAGTGGGAGAAGCATCCATCCCAGTGGTTTCTGTTCACTGACATTTAAACTAACAATCTTCTTCCTGACTGATCGCACTTCACACACTCCATGCATGCTTTGGAACTAATCTGCCAGCTCCTCTCAGGGACTAGGGACTTCTTTTTAACAAGCAGGCAAAAAAATATTTGCCTTGTTGTGCTATCATGGTGATGGCAGAGTGTGTGTCTGTGGGAGCGGGTGTGTGTGTGTGGCACACATTGCCTCAAACCAGCAGTTAGCAAATATGCTTGATGTAATGAGAAAAAAAAAGTCAGGCTCACCATGGACAAGCCACTTTCCTGTAAACATCACTTTTCTACAGCCACAATCAAACGCAAACCACTCTTTCAGAAGATTCTCCAAGCCCCAGGAGTGTGTGGACATTACACATCACTTTTGCTGTCATGGTTCTATCCTATGGAAGCCTGGGATTTGTAATTTGGGTAGATATTTAGAATTAACTGCAATTAAGCCCTAGTCTGCGCCCCTGAATTCCAAAAGAGAGCAGATGGAAAAGCGACCCCACAGAGGAAGTTTGTAAGGTTCCCAAACTTTAGTCCTCAAGGTGTTTTGGACTTTCACTCCCAGACCCAAGCCAGTTTGTCCAACTGTCAGGAACTCTGGGAGATGAAGTCCAAAGCATCTGGAGGACCAAATTTGGGGATCACTGTTGTAGAGATTACAGTATTCCTTTTCCCCATTTTGTCATGTTGTGGAATGCATGGCTTGACTCTGTATGTATATGTTTTGCAGCTGGTGGCTCTCGTGTCAATAGGGCGGTGAATCTGCTCCAAGTTTTCATCTGAACTTCAAAGGAGCAATCCAATGTGCTGAAGCCCATCCCCAAAACAGATCCAGCATTTTAGATAGCTCACTTAAAGTCTAGAACTGATTTAATGCCCCACTGATGTGGAAGTTCCCAGTGACCACTCCTGTTTAGAACAATGGCTGCCATTTGCCTACCATTCACTGGATTGGTCCCGGTGCTTCCAGAGTTGTTCTGCTTGGCATTCTCATGCAAAAGCTGGAACCAGTCACGCAGACGATCCCCCAAGTCTGCCAAGTCTTGTCCAGTGCATGTTTCTGTAAACCAAATATGAAGTTATTCACTAAGCACTCCAAAGCAGGAGACAGTAGAGTAACATGAAGTAACATGGCCATGCTTCGACATGCATTCTTCTTATGGCTTTCTCAAAATAATCAGACAAAACAGGCATCCAAAGTTTACTGATGGTGCAAGAGTCACTGTGTGTCTGCATGTACCTTCAAGTCACCTGTTGATTTATGGCGACCTCATGAATTTCATGGGGTTTTCTTAGGTAAGGAATACTCATGATGTGGTTTTGCAAGTTCCTTCTTCTGAAATATAGCTTACAGCACCTAGTATTCGTTGGCAGTCTCTCATCCAAGTAGTAAACAGGGATGACCCTGCTTAGCTTCCGAGATCTGACTGGATATGGTGTATTTAGAGTATTTAGACCCTGCAAGAATCACTATAGCTTGACAATTCAAGTTGTACTAAATTTAAGTACGGATGGGGAAGCAACCATGGAGTTTGGAAAAGTTATTTATTGGGACTTCTAGTACCAGAATCCCCCAGCATATCCATGGCTGGGCAATTCTGGGGGCTGCACTCCAGAAATAAAAGCTTCGCAAGTTCTAAGAAGGATAAGTGACAACCAGAGAGATTTATCCACTTGAAGCAAATGGTTTGGAAACTTTGTTCATTTCCCATTGCTGCCCTGAACTATGCCACATTCTCTGATGTCTTCTGGTCAGAGTTGTTACTGGAGGACACAATGCATCTTTCACAAAATAATTTCACATAAATTAACCCAGACCCATGAAAGTTGGCCAAATCAGCTCTTCTTGGGTTTTTTTAAAAACTATATGGCATAAAATGGCTGATGATACACTTCTTTCCCATACATGTATTTTTCCACCAAAGCATCTGATGTAAAAATACACATACTGGCTTAACTTGAATGAGTTATGAGTGTGTAATATTCATGGCAGGATGGATTTCAATACTTGTTGGGCTTTTCTAGAACTCTGCTTTTATTTTTTTTAATACTGCTAGAGAGCAGCAGACAGAAAAAAGCCTGCTAGGATTTCTTTAGATCAGGTGACAGTTCTATACAGAAGTAAAATTAAGTGCCCTAGTTATTTTCATTCCACACCTACTTATTTTATGCCTGCTTCTTGGTTTGGGGTCACAGTTAGCTTTAAAAGATTAGATCTGCTAAAGTCTCTCTTCCCCATTTGCAGACAGGCATTTCATTGTGGGTGATATCTAACTTTTCTTCTGTGGCCTGCTTCTGCAAACATGCTGGACTGATTTCTGAATCATTACTGTTCAAGTTAGAAGACTAAATTTTAGCCACAGCAGTAGCCAAAACTGGATCTTACGTGTCCCATCACCAGGTTAGTGGTTCTATTTTCTGCTCCCTCTACCTGTCCATGGCATAGATTCAAGGGCAGTTTCCCAATGATCTGATATAGTACAGTAGGTCCTTGGTATCCACTGGGGTTTGGTTTCAGGACCCCCTCCCCCATGGATACCAAAATCCATGTATACTTAAATCCCATTAAATACAGTGGCATAGTAAAATGGTGTCCATTATATAAAATGGCCAAAATCAATGTTTGCTTTTAGGGATTTATATATTTTAAAAATACTTTCAAACCATGGATGTTTGAATCAGTGGATAAGGAATCTGTGAATATGGAGGGCTGACTGTAGGTAGTAGCCATATGGCTAGACGCTATATAGTTTTGATCTTTTCACCAATCCAGAAAAGAAGAAAATTGTGGTAATGTGCTGTGTATGGGACCATCAAATGTGTTACTGAGAGATTCAAAGTTCATTACCACCAGTTTAAATGCCACACTCTCATCCCCACCACACCACTGCTATTTTATTTTTTGTGTCTTTAGCTAATACAATACAAGCTGCACTTAATACAACAAAGATAGTTTTTAGTGGATGAGTGGGAAGCAGTAATTGAACAGAGTTCTCTAAATATTCTTTAGGATAGCTCCTTCTGACCTTGTTTGCCATCTGTGGCTGAGGTGGGACTGTGTTCACTTGCACATGGACATGGTCCTTCACATTTGACAGTCAACTGCTTGCTGGTCAGGCAGGCTTGCTGCTCCAGTTTACACTGCAAGAAATAAATGGATCAGTCAGAGGAGGAACCCAGAAAGCTAACCAGTCAGTCCAGCCAATAAAAACAACAAGACAAAGGCTAGGACCCTGCTAGCACTCTGGTAGTCTGATAAATTGGATGTGAACCACTTTGATCTTAACTCACCTGTACCTCCCCCACTACTTGGTCCCCCTCTTTGTTAAATCTTTGCCTGGCCCATTCAACAGAAATCCTCAATCTTTGGGCAAGGAGCTCTGTTATGTCTAAGATCAAGAACAAGATCAAGAGTCACCCATTCTTCAGTGCAAAGGTTGGAGGTGATGTGCCCTCCAAATGGTTTTGAAAATTTCCATCAGCCCTACACAGCCAATGGTCAGGGATTATGGGATCTGTCATCCAAAAAATCTGGGGGCACTGAGCTACTTATCTCTGTTTTCCTGCAGTGGCTGGGAAACCATGTACAAACACAGCATTTGACTAGCATTTCCTAAATTACTCAATTAGCTGATCAGTACAAACACCTTAAATCACACAGCTCAATGGCACCCAGAGTGATTTAAGAGACCAGAAAGTCCAAGATTTAATTCCTGTTCTTCCTGATTTTGTTTTGGGGATCCATACATGTTATGTTTGTCCCAGAATATTTTCTGCCAGATCCCAGTACAATCACTTTATATACCTCCTCCCCACCCAGATCAGTTTATTTTAACCCAGTATAAAATTTGCAAGAACTGGAACAAAATCTGGGACTTTTCAATCAAGCTGGATGCACCAAGGAGTGTGGATGTAAATGATGACACATGACAAAATTAAGTCTTTTGAGAATATCAGCCTTTTAAAAAAAACA
Organism: Urosaurus nigricauda; assembly: GCA_034509955.1. Lineage (NCBI taxonomy): Eukaryota > Metazoa > Chordata > Lepidosauria > Squamata > Phrynosomatidae > Urosaurus > Urosaurus nigricauda. Next base: position 182,017,293 of record JAOEGL010000003.1, read on the forward strand.
TTCTTCTAGTCTTTATGGGAGAGAAGATTGTGTGTGTGTGTGCCTTCAAGTCACTTGTTGACTTATGGCAACCTCAATAATTTTGTGAGGTTTTCTTAAGCAAGGAATACTCAGAGGTGATTTTGCCACTTCTTCTGAAATAGAGCCTGCTGCACCTGGTATTCATTGGGGGTCTACCATCCAAGTACTAACCAGGGCTAACTGTACTTAGCTTCCAGGATCACATGCAATCTGGTGCCTCATGTCGGGAATTCCTCTTGAAATCTTTTAAAAGTGAGGGTTGAGGGAGAGGAGGGGAGGGAAGGAGAAATGTCTAAGGCTTCCAGTAGTTAAAAACAGGTTGTCAGTATAACTGACCCCCTTCATGCAATTAGTAAAAGCAGAGGAATGTTTGTATGGTTTTGCAAATGTCACTATTTTGCATGATTGTTATTGTTGTGTGCAATCAAGTCATTTCCAACCCTAAGGCAATACTATCATGGGGTTTCCTGAAGTTAAGAATGTATGACTTAGCCAAAGTCACCCATGGTTGTGTGGGGAGTCAAACCCTGCTTTTCAGAATCATTCTCCAGTGCTCAGACCACAGTACCACACTGGCTTCTTTCATGATTAAAGAACTGCAAATTTGTTTATTGCCCTTGACTTAATACAAATCACAAAATTCAGCTTCTCTCAGCATGGAATGGTTGCACAACAACACAGGATTTGAATTTTAGCACCAAATATACAGCTGATAACTTGTTCCAAGATGCACAGAAGAAGAAGTTACTAGGGGCCCTGTGACTACCTTCTTAAGGGCTTTTGATCGAGTGCCTTCTGCCTTCTTCCCAAGCTGGTCCCTACCCTTTGGTTAGGCATACACGAGTCAAATGGGTACATCTGAGGGCATACCTTCCAGCAACAACAGCTTCCCTTCAGTTGGCCCTTATGAATTCCAAGGGCAGATTGTAAAGAGCAGGATTTTGTTGAAGGCCAGCCTTCTGATCCTGTTACCGTTTTGTTATTTAACTCTTCAGGCAACCAGGTCCAAAAGCAAATAACAATGAATCTTCTTAGTGCTAATCTCCCCGAATGAAATTTCCTGCTGTGTCCTGGTTTTGAACTAATCAGGCTAAGGCTTTTCAACATTCTTAGATGCATAATAGGCTACAAACTGGCTGCCTCTTCCTTGCAAGCTGTAAAATGTTTCCTCAGCCACAGGCTGCCCTGCTGCAATTTTATAAACAGTTTAATAACCAATGGAGGCTTTGGTGGGGGCAAGAGGAAGGGGGCCAGTTGCAGAAAAAGAAAAGAAAAATCAGTACATTTGAAGAACTGACGTGTGTTGTTTGGGAGAAAACATCCTACGGGGTCTATGGAAGAGGTGGACTCTTGATGGAAAAGTGAATACACATTGTCAAAATAAGAGATAATGCATATAAAAAAATGGTCTCTGTTTGCATACAATTTGCATATATACTAGTATGTGTGTAACTGTACTTTCAAAAATAATTACTACAATGGAAACTGAAATACAGTGTGTCTCACCATGGTGGGGTAGACAGTGACTAGATAATGTGTATGTTTGTTCAAAGGCCTTTCACACTACACAGTTAACACAGTATGATTTAACTGTAACTGCCTTAACTGCATCCTATGGAATCCTGGGTTTTGTACGCTGGGGAGGCCCTAGAGATCTCTGGCTGAAAATTTTTAACATCCCCCTCTTTCAACTATCAGTCCCAAATTCCATAAAATGTTGCTGTGGTGCGCTCTACTTGAGTAGTGTGAAATGGTCCTCAATCTGCTATTCAGGTGCAAAATATGAAGTAGTGATGGGCTACTTGAAGCTCTCTCTTCTTTTTAAAATCTTTAAATTAGATTTGACTGGACAGACCTTCAGATAGAGGATGACTTCCAAGAAACATCTGTTCTTTGTAAAGTAGGAAATATAGCCACCATAATAAAGATTCATGTGTCACCAAAGATAGTTGAGGAAGTCACCAATTCAAAGCAAGTTGCCTGTATGGCGTAGTGCTCTGCTCCATCACACTGCCTAGTTCAGTATAAAAATATCAATAAGAAGATCTCATGACCCTTTCTGAGGGATGAACATTTACCCAGCTACCATGACAAAAGGCAATCCAATGACCACTTTTGCTCCACAACTGGTGGTGATGAGCTTTGAATTCCTTCCCGTGCCTCAGGTAGGCTCTGGAGGTATATGAAATTGTCCCCAATTTGCAGGAGGGGTAATACACTAAGAATGACTTGAGGTACGTTTCAGAAAAGCTAGGAGGCAAAAGTAAACCCTCAGAAAACTCACTGTCTTGAGAGAGTTAAATGTGACTGTGTCTAGAATTGGCTCCTTCATTGCACTAGCCTCAAGGCAAAAAAAGTAGGTCAGCACAGCACAATGGGGGCTACCCAAATGAGCTTTGACACAGTGAGTCACATTACCCTGTTGAGTTTTACTGTACTGTATGCCATGCAAGACATGAATCACACATTTCTGATGTTATAATTATATCACTTTGCCATCATCAAGATTCACTTTCTTTGGAAGGAATGTCAGATAACCTCAGACCTTTTGCCTTCCTTTTATTGTCTCTTTTCTTTTCTTTTCTGAATTTGCTTTGTATCTATCATGCTCCAGTTATCCAAATCTATCCACTGAGTTTCAATTATTACCACTTTGTGTCCAGAAAATAACAGAGGTCTGCCATCTTCATATCAATATATGATGTTGGTTCTAATCAGGATCTGAGGCAAATGTAAGTTTGGATATTTCCCCCATCCTGTTAAAGGTTTGCCTCCATTCAGTCTGGAAGGTTTTTGCATTGTTTCAAAAATATGCCAGACTTGTTTGAATAGGAGTAACAATGGGACCAAAGAAATATCTGGGCACACCATGAGAAGTAAGGCTCCCTCAAATGCACTTAAGTGGTCTTTAAAACTATTGCTTGTCTTCAACCTTGTTTGATTATCACCTCCATGTATTTTACACCTTCCATGTTCAAACACAGTAACGTTTGCGAGATCTGCTGTATATAATAATGACCATTTTAGCTGCTCTCTCTCATTCTAGCTTGATCTTCAACTTCTCCCAAAAAAAAAAAAAAAAAAAACAAATGAAAAACTCCCACCTACACATAATCACATCTTGAAAATCGTGAAAATCACCCAATTATCCCACCTCTAGGACCTTCACTAATTGGTTAGACATAACATGGTGTTTGTTTGCATATTAGCAAAAGTATCAGAGGTGTTTTCTTTAGATTATTATCCTTAATATCACTTGGTAACACCACCTCTGCAGCTCCTGTGAATATATCATATTTATCTAGCAGTGCCAAAGGGCAGAGTGTTCCCTAGTTTGGATTGAGGCGTCTTTACAGTTTTCACAAGAAGCAGCTGGCTTTTTAGAGATGGCAGCCAAGAACGAGAGACAGAGTAGCTCCCATTACCACTGAGGACCACTCTAGATGAAAGAGTATTATTACAGCATTGAATACCATGAGAAAGGAAAATGGAGAAAGTTACTAAGCCTGAGGGGAGAGAAATGCTCTGGACGTTTAAAAGATGCATCAGGAGGAAACAGAAGAGACTTATGCTTCTTCTCCCTTATACTGCTGGGCTTCTGATGGGAAGAGACTGGCTTTTCACCCATAAAAAATGAGAGAAATGCAGTGGAAGAATGTGGATTTCCCCATGTCAGTCCAGAAATGTGGAAAGAGGAAACACAAGTCCTTTCTTCTCAGTAAAGAAGTCTTAATAAATCAGGTAACTGAACTTTTCACAAATTGGCTGTGTGAAATGAGGTAGAATAGAGTGAGAGAGAATACTTTGGCCCACAGTCACACACAAGGATATGATTTAGGAATTGTCAAAGGAAAGTCCAGAGCAAACCAGAGTGTGCAGATGGGCCATGATACATTGGAGGGGAATATTCTTATTTTGTGAAAATTTAGCACTGGGATTACTACTTTTATGTAACCTGTTCCTGTGCCTTTAAAGATAACTTCACAGGCAGAGATTAAGCAGGTGAACTTTTTTCCTGTTTACTAGGCTTCTCTAAAAGGTGTAGGAGTTGGAATAAATTGAAAAGGAAAACCCAGAGTCAGCTAATGCATTTAGCAGCTCACATTAATGGTAAGCTTGGATGAGCAGTTTAACATCAGAGAACTACATAGCGTTTAGTCTTATGCCTCTTCAAATGATCTGAACAGCAAATCACTTGTATGAGAGATCACAGAGAGCAAGAGCAGTGTCATAGTTACAGCATTCCTCTCCAACTTCATGCTCTTTGGATGTGTTCAACTTCAGCTCCCAACATCCCCAGCCTGTGTGGTTAAATTGCTCATTGGGAGAATAAAATGAGTCAACAAAGAAATTAAATGCCATTATAAGAGTGTAATGAATAAATAAATAAATAAATAAATAAGCAAGCCACAGTGCTGCATTGGGAGATCTGGATATGAGACACAGGTACAACAGTTTGCAGTCCACTCAACACCCACACACCACCTTTCTTCCTCTCAAGTCAGCTGTCTCCTAGTCAGTAGAGAGCAGGAGCAGCACCAGATAAATGTCCAGAGATGGAAATAGTATGAGGTGGCAAGTCCTACGTTTCCCCTCCATGACCACCTGGTGGACTGCACTGGTGCATGTCAGCACACCCTCAGTGACATAGCATCACTTGTAGATGCCATTTTGGCCAGTATGGTGGCATTTTTGTTTGGAAATTTTGTCCAACACCCCTGTTGTTGTTGGAAAGGCAGTGACAGACATTTGCCAGGACTTCTGGGGGCTTCTGGAAGTTCCTTTGGATGAAGCCACTGTTCTGCATCCAGCCACAGAAAGACAACTTGATGCTTGTGTGCTGCTCCCCTGATCTTCACTGACATGGAAATGGCTGGATTCAAGAGGCTGCTATGAGTTGTTTAGTTGTTGTTTAGTTAGTAAAGAATTTGGAACTACGCAGTGTTCAAAAAGATGAGTTGTGATGGCATATGTCAGACTTGTTGTTGGGTGCCTTCAAGTCATTTCTGACTTATGGCAACCCTAAGGTGATCCTATCATGGGGTTTTCTTGACAGAATTTGTTCTGAGCCTTCCTCTGAGGCTGAGAGATTGTCGCTTTCCCAAAGGTCAGCTAGTGGGTTTCCATGACTGAGCAGGCATTTGGACCCTAGTCTCCCAGTGTCCTAGTCCTACACTCAAACCACCACAACAGACTGGCTCTCAGGTCATTATAATTCATCAACCAGATGCTAGTCATAACTTCAGACCAATTAGGCCAGTAAATCACACTTGCATGAGCAGATTCATCACCATTTCACAAAGATGGCCTGAGAATTTTGTTGCCTGAGGTAGAACATAAAAAGCAATCCTGCCTCCCACAACCACTCAAGTTGATGCATATTACCAGTTATTTCAGCACTCAAGGCAGGAAATCTTTACATGATCCTTGTCCCTATTTTTCACAGTAATAGCCAGTGGCATCACTAGGGGGGAGTGGGGAAGAAACTGGGGGACATCCCAAAAGACGGGAGACACCCAGTTGGGCCCTCCTCACCCTTCTGTGCAGGAGCAGTATGCTCTTCCCAATTGCTCTGTTACCAGGCTTTCTCTCTGGAGAGGACGTCTGGAGAGAGAGAAGGGGGGGGGTGGCAACATACACCCCTTAGGTCCCCTCTCACTGCCTCACTTGCCTGGCTGTCCTGGATGGGTTGGTAGGTAAGGGTGAGATGCCAGTGGCTGGGGATGGGGGGCAAGAGGAAGGGAACAGCCGGGCAGGGGGGCAGGCAATTGGGGAGGAAGTGCAAGTGAGAATGTTAGTGGAAGGGCGAACCATTGTCACAATGAGTAGTGACACTCGTCGTAACAACATAGAAAATATCTAACCATTTCCTGTCCTTTCATAGCAACCGAAATCTGCAGCCTGAGGCAAGCGCTTCACCCTGTCTTGTAGTAGGGCTGCTCCTGGCTTCCTTGGAATGAATCTAGTCCAGCAGAAGAGTGGCCATACCCATGTAGGCTAGAAGCTTGAAACCCTGGTCATCTTTTCAATCCTGAGAGAGTGCCTCCCCCTCCCATTCTACACCACCCACCTCATTTTCAGGGTTAGTTGTTTTCTCCTCACCACAGAGCTGTAAGTGTGTCCATCGGAGCCACAAACAGATGCGAGCTGGGTCATGTGGCACGGCTTGCACAAGCTCTCCTTGTTTCCATGGATTTTCAGGGCTGGCTGTTTGATTCTGTGCATGTGCATGTGCATGCGAACGGGAAAGAGAAGAGAAAGAAACAAGAGTGCATGTCAGAACAGGGGTTAACCTCACTTTGTGTGCAGTCCCAGGCATAAAATGCGCTCTTCTCCTTGGGATTTGCAGCAAAGCTTGGGAAAGCATTTTTCAGGACTACACCTCCCAGCACAGCCAATAGGCATGTGGGCTAGGTATTCTGGGAGCTGTAGTCTTAAAACAGGAACTTTTCCAACCTCTAACTGATGGAACTGAAAATCTCCCTAACCCTCAGGCTTGAAAATGCTCCTCAGATGGCAAAGGGAGACTTAAAACTGTAAGCCTTGAGAAAGGATGTCACCCTTGCACCACTAACATAACATAAGAGGCAGAAATCTATAGGTGAAACTGCTCACAATACAGAGCAGAGTCAACTCACCAGCATCCTCCAAATACATTGGATTACTACACCAGGGCACCAGGTTGGAAGAGGCTGGCACAGAGAAGATGTGAGAGGGGAGGTTTTAATGGCTGTTTTCTGCCTGCTGTGCAACAGATTACAAAATTATTTTCCAAAGAATGATCTTCTGGTATACAATTTGTTCATGGGAGAAGAGACACGGCGGTGTTCCTTAAAGCCCACAGAAACACAGAAGCACCGTAAGAGACGTTTATCTGAAGGAACAGAAAAGGTCTATATCCATGAGCAAGGAATAATCTGCAGCACAGCTTAGCAGCAGTGGCATCACTGGAGGGGGTGTGGGTGGTGCGGACAACACCAGGTGACATCTAGAAGAGGGGTGACACCCAGTTGGGCCTTCCTCCCCTTTTTATACAGGAGGGGCACACATATATCTTTGCCAGCTGCTCCATCCCCAGGGAGAAAGCCCAGGAATAGGGGAATGGAGGTGAGGGAGAAGTGTTTTAAAAACTGGCCGTGCATTTTTAGTTACGTCCCAACTCTTTAATTCCAAAGATAATTTGATGAGGCATTTTCAGCTAAATTTGTCATGTTTTAATCCAGTCTCAATCAATCCTGAGGTTTTTTCTTTTTAAAGCAAATGAGTAACATGACAAGTTACTAATACCTTTTTGCATTATTAATGGTAACAAATTATTTTGGGGAAGAGCTCTGTAAAGAATCACATAACAAATGACTTTTAATTTGGAAGTTCTGTACCTTGCTCTCTCAGGAATGTTACATCCTCTGCCCCTAGTTTTTCATCTTTATCTTTATTTGTTTAATAACCTCCCTTTCCACCCTGGCTGCCAAAATGTATTCAAAGGGCTCAAGAAGAAAAAAATAAAGTAAGCCTGTAGCCCTCTTACTTCTGGGCATATATTAGTGAGAATATAAAGCAAACTGTGTCAACAATGCTCCACACATTTGTTTAGTAAAAATAAAATGGTTCTCACCAATGAGTGCACCTGTTTTTCTTCAAGTTTATTAAAACAGGCATTCAAAGCTATGCAACTAGCCTCAGGCAATCTTGGATCTTGAGACACTGCTGAACTGTAGCTTCCATCATCCACCAACCATTGGCTACACAAGCTGGACACTATGGGAGTTCTAGTCCAACAAAATTTAAGGAACTAAGACTGGGAAATGCTCCCTTAGAGCAGTGCTTCTCAGCCTATCTGATCAGGGGAGAAGCAATTTGTTGGTGCCCGACATGCCAGAGACCAGCAATAAATTTGTGCCCTTTGGCTGTACAGTAATTGTTTGTTTCTTTCCTGGAAACATGCCAGGGTCAGGTAGCCAACAGCTCAGGGACTGCCACTGGTGGACTGTCCCAGAGTATTGTATTTAGGTTTCTGTTGTGCTACATTGATAACAGTAAACCTCCCTCTCTAGGGTACCCCAGGGTCTACCTGAGGGTCCGAAGCAGGAGCAGATATCTCAAACCATGTATCCTCCACTCAGGGACTGATGAAGAGATCACAAGCTCCTTTACCTGTGCTCCAGCTTTTTGCGGCTAATACACATGGCCCGCTGGTAGCCCTGGGCAATGCACACCTTATGGCGGCTGCATTTAACTTTTTGACAGGGATCCTTGGTGGTGTCCAAACCTGAGGAAGGAAATAAAGGGAAAGTGTGAATGACTAGTATGTTACTCCACACCCAGAGCTGAGAATGTTACTTTTTAGATGACAGTTCCAGAACTTGTAAAAGTTGCCTCTTTTTTTGGAAGACAACTGGCTGGGAGAATCTGACTGTTGTCCAAAAATAATGCTTCCAAGCTCTGCTAAAAATTCCTTTCTTTAGCATCTTCACTGAGGTTGCTGTCTAATGTTAAGGGAGCAGCTCCCTTGAGACTGATTTAATCTCAGCATGAGCTTTCAGTAAGTCTCAAAATTGCTGCTTGATTCCTTCTCTCTCTCTTACTCCTACCCTTCTTCTTTTTTTTTTATGCTGAAACAGATAAACATAGCTTTCTCTTTGAAAATGCCTGATCTGAGTAATGGCAGTGTGAATCCCAATCCAGGACCTCCACCTCTACCTCACTAGTTGCCTGCCAAGCTAGCATATCACATCTTAAACCCAATGACTTTAATGGACATAATAAACATGCTTAAATCTAGGGAAGGGAGGTTTTTAGCCATAACATTTTACATTCAGGGAAAGGCCGTCTGTAGCACTTCCATTAGGTACAAGTGCATACAGCAGCCTGTAATGCTCTTTCACTATTTTCTGAATGTCAACAAATCAGTATTCTTGACAGGCCAGAGCAGCCAAGACTTTTCTTTTAAAATTAAATTAAACTGAATGTATTTAAATAACACCAAAAGAAGATCAAAGGTGCTCCATTTGGGGGAAATGTTTTAAATCACTGAACTCTTCTAAGTGCAGTGGCTAGAAATAAGTTTGTGAATATCATATCTTAGTAATGGATGGAAATGCTACAGGTATACTCCTCAAGCTTAAATATAGCCTGGAAAAGTTACTTTTCAAAAAGGCAAACAATGGAGGATGGTGACTTGTCAGTAGGATTGTAGCTCTGCGCTGGATTTGAGTCTAGGGCTGCTGCCACGCTGCAAAATTAATACAGTTTGATATTGCTTTAACTGTCATGCCCCCATACTAAGGAATCCTGGGATTTATAGTTTGTTGTGGCACCAGAGCTCTCTGATAGAGCAGGTGAAATATCTCACAAAACTACAAATACCAGAAGCACCGAGCCATGGCAATTGAAACTGCATTAATTCTGTAGTACAGGTGCAGCCTTGACTTTAAATGACCTTATCCTTGAAATAGGTTCAGCATCTAAGGTTGCTTCTTTAAAGTTCATACTAAAATGTGGAGCACATTTACCACCCAAATGACATCAGAGCTACATGCTTTCAATGTCTCAACATGCTGGCTGTGTGTGGGGGGGGGGGGGGGAGAGGAGAGAATTCTGGGAGTTGTAGTTCCAATAGTACCATTTCCAAGCTCTAGGCTTGAATATATGGCACAACCTTACACTAGGTCAGACTGTTTATCCATATAACTCAGTTACCACCCTCAGCACATCCAGTCTTATCCAATTTTGGAAGCTAACAACGGAGTCAGGCTTGGTTATTACTCAGGTGGGAGACTATCTGCAAACACCTGGGATTTTCAAGCAGGGTTGCAAACAATCCTGTTTGAAACCCTGGAGACATCTTGCCAATCACAGCTGGCAATACTAAGAGAGATGGTGTGAGTCAGTATAATGTAACTTCCTATATTCCTAACTTGAGTACTATCCATATACCAAGTAGCTGTCAATATACTATTATAGTTTAACATCTGATGCTCATTCAAAACATGACAGTACATCTAAAAATAAGCAAAGTAGTAGTCAGTTGGGGCAATCTGTTCTACAGCTGCAGGACCATCACTAAAAAGTTCCTATTACAACCCACAGCAGCATGTTTTGAAAAATAGCCATGGATGTCTCAGATGTGACTCTGGAACATGGTCAGTTCAGATTACCTGCTTGAATGTGAAATTTAGTGCTGTCTCACTCCACTGATTTTGTCAGAGCTTCACATTTTGCTTTTGTTCCACAAACTCTTCCTTTCCCACAATACACACCCACCCAATACTTTTGGATCAATTGTCTGTGAAACCACAATTCTGAGATATTGATTTCAACTAGCAATTTAATTGACAGTAACCAAGGAAGGCAGTGTAACATTTTGCAGACTCCACAAACATAAAACAAAGATTATTCCCATCACTCACATAAGCGCAATCAATTCTGCTTAATGGTATGCAACAGTCTTCTCTAATAAGTCAGGGACGTAAAAGCTAACAGCGCAATATTATACAGTGGGGATGGGGAACTTGTGGCCCTCTGGATTCTGCCAGACTGCAGCTCCCATCATCCTCCCATCACTGGCTATGCTAGCTAGGGCTGATGAGAGTTGCAGACCAGCAGTATCTGAAGAGTCACACATTCCACATCCCTGTTTTATACCATTACCTGGAAATTAGTCCCAGTAAAGTCAGCAAGGCTTAGCTGTGAATAGATTTATAGGATTACATTATAATTAATTAATGTACCTGGGATGGCATCAAATTTTCCCTCAGAATAACTCAATAGAGGACATGAATAGTCCACTAAATTATCCAGAAGAGGGAAATCATATGCTCAAGACATTACAGAATATGCACTATAATATGCATTAGCATGTAAATTGTATATGCTAAGTCTTTACTACAGCTCAGAACGATAGAAATTCTAAAGCGTGGGCAAGCAGTTCATGGAGCACAGTGAATGTGAAATAAAAAGGAAAGTCATAACCCTCTCCTGGAAGAAAACTTAATATTTCTGAATTGTACCCACATATTTTTGTAGCTAATAAAACTGCAACAAGTACATTCCTGTTTCACATTCCTCTTTAAGATGGCCTCTATCTTGACATGATTATCCTGGCTTGCAGCCACTTCCAAATGCTTTTCAGAACAAATGAAAGGAAGTTGGATGAACCGACTATGCTAGATTTACTTTCATCTTTATTGATTTGCAGAAAAAAGCTGATGCCAAGAAGTCCTTGGCCATTTTCTTGTAGGAGACAGAAAAAATTTACCTTCATCAACTGGTTGATTGTCTTCCCAGCTCTTGATGTAGTCATCCTAGTGGGGAGAAGGAAAAAGGAACAGTTTAACAATTTAGACCACAGAAAAGGTCAGCCAGAAAACGTTCACAAGCTCAGAACATCAAATAAATATAAATGCCACTATGGAGAGAATGCAATCTCAGTATAGAGAGGCTCCATTCTTGCAAATAATTTGTGTTGGTCTCATCTTCTTTGTTATACTTTTGCAGAAAAACTCAATTACATGATTCATGGTGGTTTAAAAAAAGCCACACTTTCTCATCAGAGGGACCAATATCTAGGACTGGCACACCAGTCCAGGAAACAATTTATGGTTATTCCCTATCTGGCTGTCTAGTTAGTTATTCCTATGCCTTTTCCTTGAGAAAGAGAAAGCTCTTATCTCCAGTCAACAAGTGAATGGAGACAAAAGCTTTTTCACTCCTGAGCATTCGTCTCTACTGTAGTGCACCATAAAAAGGAATGAATATTCCCCCACTGGCTGGTCTGTATGGATCAGATGAGGAGAGAAAACTCTGGAAAGCGTTAGTGCAAAAGAGCACAGAGGGGACAACATTGGAGAATGACCATTCCAACTGTGTGCCACTATTGTAATGCGGCTCAAAGAGGTTTCCTGGGTAACATTCCAACCCAAGGATCAGAAATATTCCCTACTCCTGCTCTAAACAATTTACCTTGTATTTAATTTGTTTGCTAAAGAACTGATAAAAAGACAGAATCACAAACCATAACCCCTAGACTTCATATTTTTGAGTGTATTTATTTATTTAAACTTTTTCTAGCCTGCCTTTTTGGGCACAAGATTTTTTTTTTAAATCAATATAGAAACATCTGAAGAAATAAAAGCCAAGAGCAACAATGCAAAAGAAATCCCACCCATAAAATGAGTTGTTTTTGACAGTTTTCAACTCTGGCAAGCAACCAACAGTCAGCAGCTCACTGCAAATCAATGGAACCGTTTTCTGCTTTCAAGTGTTATGCAATCAGAAATAAACATGCTCTATCAACCAGAAAAACACAATAAAAGAGGTTTAATGGCAGAGTCCTCAGGAAAGAAGATTGCCATCCTGCTTGATCAAAATGAAAGGTAAACTGCCCAACCTTCAGCAGTCTTTCAGTTAAAACACAAGCACAACAAAAGCCCCCTCAATTGACTATTTGCTGTTGTTGTTGTGTACCTTCAGGTCATTCCCAACTTGTGATATCCCTAAGGCAAACCTATCACAGGGTTTTCTAGGCAAGATTTGTTCAGAAGGGCTTGCTTTTGCCTTCTTCTGAGGCTGAGAGTGTGACTTGCCCAAGGTCACCCATGGGTTTCAAACCCTGGTCTCCAGAGTCCTAGTCTAATACTCAATCACTACATCATGCTCGCTCATCATAGCTAAGGGCCAAGTCATACAGCCATTGTTCTTAGTTGGAACCCCAACCTGAGATGGCTTTATCTCATCAAATGTCATGTTTCAGTTGGTCTTATGGATGTAAATCCCGTGATAACATTGGAAGTGACCACACAGACCCAAATTGCCTGTTTTCTAGGATATGGGTATGATTTATCTCGCCAAGTCACAAACGTGAAAATGTTACCTTCTTGGACATTCTCCAAAATCCCCTAGCTAATATGGCCAGCAAATTAACTGCGTCAAGCTTTGTGTCATGGTGCTGAACGGTGTGACTTGCTAGGAGGTATATGCAAAGGGCTGTCTGTAAGCAAGGTGTTCTCCCTACAAATGTTAAGGTCTAGCAAGAAAAGAGCTGTGCAAAGGTTATGTAGCTCTCAAGGATAGGCTTCAGAAGTTGGATATGGTGGAGTCATCATCAAAAACAAGGCTGGCCCTTTCCTTAGGGTGTCAGCTACCTCAGCTACCAAATTGCTAGCTAATGTTGTGTGTTGTGTGCCTTCCAACTTAAGGTAACCCTAAGGCAAATCTATCATGGGGTTTTCTTGGCAAGATTTGTTCAGAGAAGTTTGCTGTAGACTTCCCCAGAGGCTGTGAGCATGTGACTTGCCCGAGGTCATCCAATGGGTTTCATGGCTGAGTTGGGAATTGAATCCTGGTCTCCTGAGTCACAGTCCAACACTCAACCCACTTACTACATACAGGCTCTTATTCTATTATTACTATTATTACTTCCCTCCTGTAGTGGAGGGATGCTGGTGGGATTTTCTGCATGAGGTGAAAAAATAACTTGGTCGGCCTTGGATGCTATTTATTTATTACATACCATGGGCTAAATCCACTTGTTAGTCTCAACTAGAGTAGTCCATTGAAGCAATGGGATTTACATAGGTATTGACTCTGTGTGTGCATATGTATCTTCAAGTCACCTGTCATGGCATGTTCTTAGGCAAGGGGGTTTATTACATGGGGGGAAATTGGGACTTTAAACAGTGATTAACCTGAGAAAATTGTGCAACTGACATTAAAACACAATTAAAATGAGATTAACACAAGAGCCATTATCCTGTGAATAACCAGGGAATAACCAGGCAATAAACAGCAAAAAGCCATTCATGGGAAAATCCTGTGAATGATTTGGTATTGTTTCTTGCCTGGTTATTCATGGGTTAATGACATTTTAATCACATTTCACCTCAATGTCGTGTGAAAACCATTAGCATGATTGTGCAATAATAATGGGTTAGTCACGGGATAATATCACTTTGAACATGATGTCACATGAAAGCCATTAGTGCAATTGCAGGATTATCATGGGTTAATCACTGTTTATACTTCTAATAATGTCCCCCGTGTGATAAACTCCAAGGAATACTGATGTGGGCTTGTCAGTTCCTTAATCTGCAATACGGCCTACAGCACCTGAACATTCAGTAATTGATCAAAAATAGTTTTATCCTGTTTGGGATTAAGTTTTAGGCTCATGTTGTAGTCTGATTGTTGGATTAAGATTCCAAGAGACCAGGGTTCAAATCTCCACTTGGCAATGGGGACCTATTGGATGACCTTGGACATGTCATACTCTTTCATCCTCAGAAAAAGGCAGTGACATCCCCAACAAATCTTGCCAGTAAAATCACATTGCAGATTTGCCTTAGGATCACCATAAATCAGAAATTACTTGAAAGCACACGGTGACAACTACAGCAGTGTAGTTACACCTTTAGTTACATTACATCTGGATTGTGACAAGGGACAACCACTCTTTTTGTGGTGGATCTGCAATGTTTAGTTATAATTAAAAGTATAGGGATGTGGTCTCATTTAATGATGGAAGAGAACTATCACACAGTTCACTTGCAGGCTACCTCGTGTTCTGCTACAGATGCTGAAACAACAGCTGAGGTGGATGATGGGAGGAGAGTACTTTTTTTACTATAGGCCAATAATCACCATTAATTATTTTTTGAAAGTAACTCTCAAATTCTGCTTCAGAGAAATTTCCTTAAACGAATTCTGATTTTTGAAGAGATGTTCAAGAACCTTGGTCCAGCCCTCTGGCAGACCTTTACAACTACATGCAGGGTAGAATTGGAGAAACATTTTTGCTCCATGAAAATTGGCTTCTGAGAAGACTCAAATAGATGTGTCATGGATTAGCTGACATGTAGGTGTCTGCTTTATGCCACCCTCAAAACAGTATCTGGCTGAACCTTATTCAGTCCTTCTCCCTCTGTGATCTGGTTTCTCATAAGTCATCTATAAAACTAGATAAAGCTGTTATTATAAGTAAGAGGCTTAGCTGTCACACCATTTAAGGTAGAAGGTAGGTATATTCCAAGTTGGTATGATTCTATGTAATTTTGTTAGAGATGACAGCCATACCACAAAATCAGAAAAATTACAAGGAAACAGCTCTTGCTGGACTATACTAATTCAGACTGTAGAGGGGAAATAGGGATTGAATTTTCCTTCCATGTCAAAATAAAAAGTAATTCCTCCCTTCCTCCATGCCAAAAAATCAAGTTTGTCAGTGTAGTCTTCCCTTTTTCTCTCTGATTTTCTATATGCAATTTTTTTAGACCCTTGTAGCCTGGAGTTGTAGAGCTGGGCAACAGCTACGCTGTATGACGCTCCTGCTCTTACAATCTGGATCATAATTCTGCTATCCAGTGTCCTGTCCTTGATATGAATAGAGGCAGCATCTTGTAGAAAAACTGAATTTAGCAGCCTTCCCTCAACCAACACTGTCCAGATGGCCTGGATGACAGCTCCCATCATCCCCAATTAGCATATCTAGAATATGTCAGGAGAGGAAAATTGACCAGTGGATTTTTAAAATTGGTAAACCAACAACACAACACATACCCGTCAATCACAGATAATGGGGCAGGTTGTCATGGATCACATTTTACCACACTGACTATCCTGCAAAATCAACAGAAATCAAGGTGCAGAAACTGTGCTATGATAGACAGAAGAAGACAGCGCAGATGTATATTGTGAAGATGAAATGAAACCAGATTTTTTTTAAAAAATCATTACTAACCTCCACCTCCTGAAGAATTCAGACCGCAGCAGAAGGGCAGCAGAAATAAAGGAAAGAGGAGAGAAAAAGAGAAGTAAAAACCCCATGCATGAAGCAGCAGTATACAATGCCCAGGATTTAATGCTGAAAATGCAGTACAGTACAACTACGTTTTATTCTCTCTATGAATTCCTGGTCATGTCAGAACTCATTTCCCACAAATAATGTTTTATTAACCGCTCAACTAATGCATTTTTGTTTTGTTTTGCTTTCCCAATTTGCATCCATTAAGCCATTTGCCAGTAACAATGGAAACAGAGTATACTAGGATTGCAAGGAATATAAATCAAGGAGGGGGTTGATAATTCAGGGCATTTATTAAACTGCGACGTTTTCCTCCAGAGGTTTTCTGTTGCTACGGGGTACAAACGGCAAAGTCTCGGCAGACTCCTCTGGAGTTCCACATCATATTTCATGCTCTTGTTCATTCCTAGCAGTTACAAGGCACTTGCATATTTTACCCTTTGCCTCTGCAAATAAAAACTGAAGCAAGGACGAGATTAAGACAATTTGTTGGCTATAGTCATTGCAATGGTTGCCTGTTGAGTCAATCCTCTTGACGTACACCTACTCAAGAGGATTACATTAGAAAATAGATAAGGGAACCAATATGTGGGGTGGATTCAATAATCTATAGCTAAATGTTGCCCCTTGATAGACTAGAGTTTTATCTGCCTCTCTTGTTGCAGCAAGCTTTTTACTCATCACAGCATCCATTAACACAAGCAAAAATACAAGTAGTATGGGGAAGATAATGGAGGCATTTTTTCTCTACAAAAAGTGTTATATTCTCCCATGGTTGTACAAGGGCAATGTGTATCATGTAGATGGGGGTGCAGGAAAAAGATTAGGACATCTATATATTCCCCCCCTCAATATTTTTCTTGCCTCTCAGTCGGCTAAGGCCTCTGAGGCGAGGAACAATAGATTAAAAAACGGATTAAAAAACTACTTAAAATACAAACTAAGCATGCATCTACACTGTAGAAATAATGCAGTTTGACACCACTTTAATTTCCATGGCTCCATCCTATGAATCCGGGGATTGTAAGGCACCAGTACTCTTGTAAAACTATCAATCTATAGGATGGAGCTATTACACTTTAAATGGTTTCAAACTCCATTATTTCTACAGTGTAGCTGCAAAAATATCCCAAAACAATTTAAGAAGTTTTTAAAGCCACAAAGAATTAAAACAGTTCCAAAGGCTAACTCTGGGCCAAAGACTGTATGAAACATTGTAGTCTTGGCTGTCTGAGGAAAGCTCAGAAGAGATGGAACCAGCCAGACCTCCCTTAGGAGGGACTTCTACAATTGAGGTGTCAGAGAAATCCTCATCTCCAACAGTCACCAAATGGTACTCTCAGGATGATAGGGCATGTAACAGGGCCTCCCTCTGTTGCAGATCTCAAATTCAAGACAGGCTCATAGAGTGCACCCTCTGGTTAAAGTGTGGTTCAATTGTTCATGGTCCCAAGAATGTCACTGTGCGCTAGCAAATGTGTATTATCAGAATTAGTATGGGGATGTTTTTGGGAGCTCTGTTTGAACATGTGTGTACACAACTTGGTAAAAACATTAGGATGTTTCATAGAGGAAAGGGGACACAAATCAATGTATACTGTATACTTCCTTTAATAAGTGTCTAATTTCTCATCATGTCTTGACTGCAATTTGGTAGTTACCAGAAGCCAGAGAAAACTGCCATTGGGGCTGGATGGATATAGTCCCACATCTGACACTACTTTAGCCCTGGAAAGGGACTGTACTCAGGCCTAGAGTAGCTGCTTGGCATAGAAAAGGCCCTAAACTCAATCCACAGCACCTCCAAGCAGAAGAAAGAGAGATCCTGGGGAACTGCCGCCAGAGTTAGGGTAGGCAACTGTGGCCCTCCTAATGTTTTTGGCCTACAATTCCCATCAGTCCTAGTCAGCATAGCCAACAATGAAGAATTATGGAAGTCTCCCCACCCCCACCCCCACCCCCCAACGACTTTGATACTGCACAATCGTAGCACTACATTCTGCTTTCACTGCCATGGCTGCATTGTGTGGAATCGAGGGATTTGTAGCTTGGTGAAACACTTGAGCTCTCTGGATGAGAATTCTAAACGCCTCCTCCCTAAACTGCAAACCCAGGATTCCATGGGACGCTGTCATGGCAATAAAAGTGGAATAACAGTACTGTAATTGTGTACTATATAGACTGTGAATGGAACCATGGAGGGCCAAGGTTGCCTCCTCTCTCTTGGGGGATCATATTATCAGGGCATGCTTCAAATGTGCCAATGGAAGGCAGAAATAGCCATTCCCTCCACTACTCCACCCTAAGCTCTGCCATACTCCAGGAAGGCTCATGTTGGGCACAGGGTATACTTCCCGTCACTAGTTCTTTGACACTCATTCATGTATGCCCTCTCTCATTTGGCTTCCCAGGTGCACCTCCATAATAGCTCTCTAAAAGCCATAATCCATTGTCTTCATTTCAAAATGTCCTGGGCTGCATCTCCACCCTCTTCCGTAATGCCACTTTTATCCCCACCTCAGCTGAAATTTAAAGCAGAGAAACAGAAGAGTAAGGTGCGGGGAGACCCTGCAGATTGGAGAGGCCACCAATCAGTCCAAAGTCAGACTCATTGTCCATCCCCATCTGCCATTCCAAACCTGGCAAAGAAAGCCAATCTATTCTCTGCCTCACAGCACACTCAGAGCTTCCAGTCCTGTCTCACCCCTGCTGAGAGCATTTTCCATATAGCACCAACCAAAAGGCAGAAGCACAAAGCCCAGCAGTGTCTGCCTTTCCCTTCTTCTCTCTCTCCTTCCCTCTCTTTTCCCACCCCTCCCAAGCAGAAAACTGCACATTGTCAAAGCTGGCACCCTGCCACTCTGCAGCAACTCTGCCAAGCGAGCAAATGAAGCTTCAGCTTGG
This sequence comes from Urosaurus nigricauda, assembly GCA_034509955.1. NCBI lineage: Eukaryota > Metazoa > Chordata > Lepidosauria > Squamata > Phrynosomatidae > Urosaurus > Urosaurus nigricauda. The sequence goes on from JAOEGL010000003.1 coordinate 182,036,014, forward strand.
AGATGGTGGCGCTGATGTACTGCAGAGCAACTTCCCACTCCAGGGTGGCTGGGGTGGGGTGGGATGGGGGGAAGCAAGGACAGAAGGAAATAAAGAGGCTGATTCAAGGTGGTTAAAGAGGCAGTGGGTTGAATCCAGATTCAGGCAGGGCATGGGCAAGCTGCTTTTTGGATCAGAACAGTGCAAATCCCCCAGCCAACACAGAGTGGCTGGGCATCCTAGAAGCTGTAATCCAAAGCTCAGGATTCAGGGACATGCATCTCCCCTTCCCTGCAACAGTGTCTGATGTGAAGGATCAGCAAGATCCCTACCCATCATACCCTGACGGCTTCTTGAAAACGCCACACAGAGCATGACCAGACCTAGGGTTGCTAGAATGAAAAGCGGAAAGGGTTCCTGTACCTTTAACGATTGTGTTGTTGTTGTGTGCCTTCAAGTTGTTTTTCCAACTTAAGGAAACCCTAACGCAAAGCTATCATTGAGTTTTCTTGGCAACTTTTGTTCTGAGAAAGGGACCCTGTGCCTTTAATGGTTATGTTGTTGATGTGTGCCTTCAAGTTGTTCTTCCAGCTTAAGGCAACCTTAATGCAAAGCTATCATGGACTTTTCTTGGCAAAATTTGTTCTGAGGGGGGTTGTCATGCCTTCCTCTGAGGATGAGAGAACATGATTTGTCCAAGGTCATCCAGTGGATTTCTATGGCTAAGAGGGGATTTGAACCCTGGTCTCCTAGAGTCTTAAGTGGCATGTGCACTGCAGAAATAACACAGTTTGACACCACTTTTGTTATAGCTCAATACTATGGATTTCTGAGATTTGTAGTTCTGTAAGATATTTAGCCTTCTCTATCTGGTGCCACAGCTAACTACAATTCCCAGAATTCTGTAGGATGGAGCCATGACCATTAGTGTCAAAGTGCATTATTTCTGCAGTGCAGATGCACCCATAGTCCAACACCAAACCAGTACATCAGCAAGTGTCGCTTATTACTTGGTTGTGTGTCAAGCAGCAACTGCTGAAATTTCCTCTTCTGTATCACCATTAACGGTACAAAACCCTCTCCAGTTTTCACTCTGGCAACCCTAACCAAACCCTGCTAAATGGGGTGAGCCATGGTAAGGAAGAAAGAGAGGAGAAGGTAGAAATATCTCTGAAGATCAAGTAATAGCTCCTTTCATAACCTTCCTGAATGACAGAAGGCAGGTCCTAGATCCGAATCAGTGAACTGATATCCAGAAGAACCAGTTTAAAATCCATGCTCGGTAGAAGAATTCTTGAAACATATTTACACCAATTCAAGATACAATCCCCATCCCTCTGGCTAGCCAGATCAGAAGCCATCAGCAGGACAAAAGGAAACATTATCCCAAGCCACATTAGAATGCAATTGCCTTTCATTTTCACTCCACTGTTTCAAAGTGGAGCATCCTGGTTGTGTGTATGTATGCAAAAAACAAAGAATGCAAAAGCCCAGTATTTATTCCTGGCTTCTGAAGCCGGGAATGATGATGTAATGAAATCATTTGCCTACACATGTGAAACAATCCAATTCACATTTGCAAGGAGTCCTGTCAAATACTAATGATTCCAGCCAAAGAGATGGGCTGTGTGCTTTTAGCTTGTTTATGTTCATTAAAATAAAACCTTCCTAGTCAGCCCTTTCTGCTTGTGTCATGCTCTTTCCGGAGGGAGAGAGGGGGTTGTTGACAGAGCAGGTCACTAGAGAGAGACAGCGTGGCTCCCTTGGGAAGTCAAACTGCTGAAGGAGACTCACTCCGACCTTGGTGTTACTGAAGAGAAACATGTTTGCCAGAGAGTCAGAGAGCTATCAGGAGCATTCTGGGAGCATGAGTGCTTTTACAAGCTCTGTATTCCTTGTTGGCTTCTCCACTATAAGGATATTAAAATAATCCACTATTTTGTAGACTAATAGGTCTACCTCTAACCTAGATTTCAACCTCAGAGTCAGTGGTGTCACTAAGTGGATGTGGGGGGTGCACACCGCACCAGGTGTCACCCTAAGGTGTCACCACTGCCCCTCAAACATTTGCATTCGGGCAGAAATGAACTGAGACGTTCACCTGTATCTCTTTAAAATGCTGAAGAGATGGTGTGAGGGGGTGAAGCTCAGTGGGAGATGAGAGGAGAGGCCCCATGTCAAATTTTCACTTTAACCTCACGAAGCTATGCATATGTAAACACATTTACTCTCTGTGTATGGTTTTGTAATTTACAGGTATAGTTAGTTGTGTCACAAGGATTACGTTCAGTGATATATATGGAAATTATGATTTATGAGTAAATTAGTACAAAAAACATTACTAAGGATTCATTATGGGTGTAGTATGGGAGGTTGATGGTGCAGTGACACCATGAGTTACTGCATCGGGTGACACCAACCCTAGTGACGCCAATGCTCAGAGTCCCTCTCAAGCCGTCTCTAGTTGCTGGCTTGGCTTAGGATACAATGGCAGAGCTATGATACTGCAGCAGCTTTCTCCAAACCTGGTGTCCTCCAGATCTATTGGAATATCATTCCCGCCAGCCCAACTATGGATGATGGGGCTGTATTCCAAAACTTGGAGAGAGTACCAGATTGGGAAAAGCTGTGTTACAGTGACTGCTGTAACTCAAAATGGCTGTCATTCAAAATGACATCTCCATTCTAGTTCTGTCCCTTTCATCTGTTATGTCCACTGAAACATGGTGTGATGCACTGGGAGCTTCCCTGATTTCACCAAGAGGTAACCAATGACATGAAGCAAAGATAGAAAAACTCACAGCAGCATGGCATTACAAACACCCATTCACCATTACAGTAGAAAGAAGAATTAGATATGGGGTTGTTAGTTCACTGGTCACCTCATGAGTATTGCAAGACACAAGGTGGCATCCTGTTGGTGACATATGCAAATGTAACTCAAAGGTATGCCTGTATATTCAACTATTTTGGCTGTTGCAAAAGGAAGAATTCACTACCTTTCCCACCTCCCTCTCGGGGGGCTCCCTTCCATGACCATTTTGTTGTTGGTGGAGAGTGGAGTACTTCAAGACGTATCTGGCTACGTACCTATAGACAGAATAAAAAGACATCCTCCTTGGAGGATCTTGGAGTCCTCTGGAGGCCCCACAGCATGACACCATCATTGTGCATCCGACTATAGGGACACAGCGAGATACTTCTATGCTGTGCCCTGCTCTCTACCAGCCACTAAAGGAAGATGAGTCCTGCAGGAGAAGAGACATCTTGCAGTTTGCCTGGGCAGAAACATCCAATACAGGTTCTCAGCCAAGCCTGCATTGGGTTTATCATTGCTTCTCCTCAATGATTTCATGACTATATCAGCACACAACCCATTATCAAAAGCCATAGACTGGTAATGGTGTTGGCCATGTACCACCCCCATGCCACTGTTGTACTCCCCACAGGGTTGTCCACCACCACCCCAACTATATACTATACTCAAATGCTTACTAGGAGGTGTGGGGGCAATTTCTGGATCAATTCCTTTTTGGGACAGGGAAATACCTCTTCTGGGCCTAAGATTTTGGTGAGGGATGCAGCCCTCCAAGTTCTCCAAGGGGATCAATGTGGCCCACTGATCTCAACCGCTCTCCATAGAAAAACATATGGGGATAAAATGCAGCAAAAAAACCAAAACAAAACCCCAACTCAATGCAACTGAATCTTTGGTGTAACTGTAGAAGGTCATTTGTTAATACCAAATAATGCCCCTGTTTTAAAGCCTGATGAATCTCATATGTTTCCGCATAAGTTAAAAGTTGTGTACGTGTATCATAAATTTCCAGGTGAATGACTTTCTCCAAAGACTGTCAAGTGAAAGGGCACTTGCCTCCAAAAGCTTTCATCTTGATTTACAAAGCTAAAGAAGGGATTCCAAGCCCCTCTAAAAGCATCTGTGTTTATTTATGCTGGGCCTTTGTTATCTGTTGGGTATGTTTTTCTGATAGTGCTGTGTGCTAAATACGTCTGAACCAAATTTTTATAGATTGGTTGCTCCCCCCCCCCCCCCCCCCCCGTCTTTCCATCTTCTCAAAATTTGGTGTCTTGCACCTAATATCCAGAATCCAATGAGACTCTGATGTAGGACGTGGTTTGGTATGAGTTCACATGAACCCTAGGTTACTTTTGGTTACATCCCGTCCAGACTGATCTCCAATAGGAGGGTGATAATATAAATCTACCTTACAAGGTTGCTGTAGGGTATTACAGAGATAACACAAATCCTCTTGAAGCCTCTATACACTATAGAAATGTTATATATTATCCCCTTTTCCCTTCTAAACAATAATTTGGTATGACAGCACACTAAAAATAGAACTGTTTGACTTTTCTTTCTTATCACAAGACAAACAGCAAATGCTTTTGTTACTATAAATAAAAGGCAATTAACCAAGGGCAAGAGAGAAAGAAGTCATGTCATAAACAGCATGAGGCTGAGTTTTTTAGAATTAGTCTGCCAAAGGCCTTACACATTCAGTGTAAGTACATTGTTTTTTTTTAAAGGCTAAAGATTATATGAGCTTTAAGCAGTGTGAAAAGAGTTCCGTCTTTTGCTCTTCTATGAATGTCCATGCCCTAAGACCTGCTACTAGCTCCTCATGCCTCCTTCCAGATATCCCTGCACATTTTGGCTCAAAGATGTCGCTAATTCTCCTCCTTGGTTTTCCAAGGACAAAAAGATCCCAAGGGAGCCAAAGATTTAAGACAACAACAACAACACAGCAATGTGTGGTGTAGCAGTAAGAGTGCTGGACTAGGACTTGCGGCTCTTTCACATGACACAATTATAGCACCATGATTAATGGAAACTTAATGGAAACTTGAGCTGTGCAGTTTGGTGATTGCAAATTGCAAATCTCAGGATTCCATAGGATGTTGCCATGGCAGTTAAAGCAAAATCATAGCACTATAATTGTATATTCACTGGATGATATTGAACCACTTCTAGGGGCATGACTAGGTGTATGGGGACGATGGCTATGGACCACACCAGGTGACATCCTAAGGGAGGGTGACACCACTGCTGCCCAAACATCTGCTTTTTGGCAGAAACAGGCTGTGGCATTTTGCCTGTGTCCCTTTAAAATGCTGGGGAGATGGTGCGAGTGGGTCCAGGCTCAGTGGGAGAAAAAAGGGCTCATGTTTTTGTTTTTGAAATTAAACATTAAAATTGATTTATTTATTTTTTAAAAAATATTTTTATAAAATTTTCTTTAAAAACATCATATCTTACCAAATTTTCACTTTAACCACATGAAACTATATACATACAAATACATTTAGGCTGTGCGTATGACATTGTAATTTAAAGGTATAATTTTAATTTTGCTAGTTGTTTATGTTACATTCAGTGATATACAGAAATTACAATTTATGAATAACATTAGTACCAAAACCATTACTAAGGATTCTATATGGTGTGATGGAGAGGAGGTGGCGCAGTGGTTAAATACCTGTACTACAGCCACTAACTCAAAAACCATAAGGTTGTGAGTTCAAGACCAGCAAAAGGGCTCAAGCTCGACTCAGGCTTGCATCCTTCCGAGGTCGCTAAAATGAGTACCCAGATTGTTGGGGGCAAGTAGCTTAGAGTTGTAAACCGCTTAGACAGGTGGTATGAAGCGGTATATAAACGAAGCTGTTTGTTTTGTTTCTTTGAGGCCGGGGGGGGGGGGGGAGGACGACACCATGAGTTATCGCAACGGGTGATGCCAACACTGACCACTCCTACTCTCTCTCTTAGCTTGTGAGGATGTTATGCTGATAAAGTAGGGAAGAGAAAAGCAAGGCATATTGCCATGAGTACACTGAATAAAATAACAGGACAATAAATATCACTAATAAATAAAGAGTACCCTTAGCTCCTTCACACTCAGTAAGTTGATCTTCACCCAGAAACCATACAACCACTCATTAGATTCTGACACTGACTGATAGATTTAATTGAAAGATCAGAGATATCCTTCTTGAGCCCTTTCCAAAAAGTCTTTGGTTACCTTGACAGTGTCTCAGAGACTGATGTACATAGAAACTGGGAATCTGTAAACCAGTGATGTCCCAGCTGTAGTCCTCCAGGTGTTATGGACTTTAGCTCCTAGAAGCTCCAGACAACTTGGCCAACAGTCAGGAATTTTAGGAGCCAAAGTCCACAAGTTTGGGAACTACTGCTGTAAACCATACTTTGCACAGCTGAAAGGTCCTTCAGTTTGCCCTCACCTTGTGCACATCCTTTGACTTCTTTCCTTTTGCTTCATTTTATAATAATACATCAACTCACATTGATTTTAAAGCTCCTGTGGTTTATAAACTCATTTCAATGCCTCTGCCTTTTAAAAGTGTGGTGGTAGGGGTCTGCTTTTTAGTTCTAGAAATTTTGGAACTGTTGCTGCGAAAAGGGCAGCTTTCCTACATGTGTGCCTGTATAAGGACCACATAAAGGAAGGTTATACAATGGTGCTAGTGTATGATAATCTATGATGAGGTTATCTGCAAAGGCCACACACCCTCTCCATGCATTACTAATGGATAAACTGAAGCTTAATCTAGAAAAACCCGAAGTGCTCCTGGTCAGGAAGCAGATCAAGGAACAGAGGTTAGGCCTGTGCTGGATGGGTTTACACCCCCTCACTCCAAATACACAGGTTTGCAGTTTGGGTGTACTCCTGGACTTAGCCCTGAACTCTCAGCAGTGGCCAAGAGTTTGCTTGCCGAGTTAAAGCTAGCATGCCTAGAGAGGAACTGATCTGGCCATGGTGACACATGCCTTGGTTGCATCTTCTTAGGAATGCTGTTAACACTCTGTGTTTGAGCCTGTCTTTCAAAAGGGTCTGGGAACTTCAGCTGATCCCAGATTCTGTGGCCAAACTGTTGACTTGGACTGTTTGAAGGAAGCATACAATTTCTCCCTTATCATAATTGGCTACCAATGTGTTTCAAGGCACAATTCAGAGACTTGCTATGTTTTTTTTAATATGACATGGGTCTGGAAAGACAGTATTCTTCTGTACAGCTCTGTCCAAGATCTGAGAAATTTAGTGGAAGTCCTTCTCATGCCCATTTTCATAGGCACATTTGATGGGCATACAGGAAAGGGCTATCTTGGTGACTGCTTCCTGCCAAGGAAGGCCTCCTATCATTCTTCTACCATCAGTTTCATTCCGGCAGGCCTTTGGCAGTCTTGCTGAGTTGCTGTTGATGTGGCTCTTGAGCCAAGCAAGTGCTGATTTTGGGTCTGTCTCATTTTAAATGTTTTGTGTGTGTGTGTGTTTTAAAAAAAATCAAATGGTTTGGTTTAAATTGTTTGTTTTTACATTCATTTTTATGGTTAAGCTCCCTTGAAACCCATTTATTGGGAGAAAGGCAGGATATAAACCACATAAAATAAACAAACACATGGAATGTGAGAAGACCTGATGCCATATAAACCTTCAGTATCTCCACAATTGATAACTCTGTGAACCAGCCCTTCATGCTCCTATAGTTCAGCTCAGCAGCATCATGGAGCTGTCCAGCACAAAAGCTCCTGAAGAGCATTACAAGGCTTGAAAGGGATGGCTGGGTATTGAGTCACATAAAAGGGCCTGGCATTGTTGTGCTCTTTGAAATCCGCCTATTTTGCAAACAGGGATTCTGAGAGTAGTTTCTTTTCCAAGTGGCGCCTCTTTATCAATCTCAATATACAATGCCAACTCAATATTTTTTAGAAAGTGTCTTAAGCAATGGACTTGCTGAATGTGACTCATGGTAAAACAGAGTCACGTTGTTTCTTTATAGTGGGGACTGAAAAAGAAAAAGGAATCACTCCACATTCAGAAGGGCAGAGACACCACACACAGAAAGACATGAACTTTATAAAGAATGACCTGTGAGTCATGGCTCAAACATGGATTTAGTCACTGGGCGGCTACCATCAAGTTTCTGCCGTGTAGGGCTGCATCTCCATTGCAGAATTAATGCAGCTCGGTGCTATGGAATTGTGAGATTTGTAGTTTTGTGAGATATTTAGCCTTCTCTTGTCAAAGAGCTCTGGTGCCACAACAAACTACAAATCCCAGACCTCTACAGGATGGAACGGTGACAGTTAAAGAAGCATCAAAGTGCATTAATTCTGCAGTGTGGCAGCAGCCTGGGGTCATGGGTTTGGGAAACAGTTTGGAAAACTTTTGGGAGACCACAACTCTCAGAGTCCACATATTGCTGGATTCTAGGTGTCATGATCCAAAAATGTTAACTTTTTTACATTATTTGGTGGGAATACAGGAAGATGTTTTATGCCAGGCTGGACTCTTGGAACATTTAGACCAGTGCCATAAACTCTAATTATTAGTGACTATCCAGGGTCCCAAGAAAAGTCTTTTTCTCATCTGGTCCTTTTTAAATTGGGGGGGGGGGGGGGGCTGCAACTGGGACCTTCTACATAAAAACCCTGTGCTTTGCCATTGATTTATTCCCCATCACAAAGTATCGGGAAAATTTCGGCTTGTGTACTGTCACTCTGCTCCTGCTAATGAAGGGGAGCAGAGAGAGAGAGAACTCAAGAAAGACTTGCAATAGCCAATGGGCAGAACTGGTCAGGTGATAACTCCCTGATCCTTTATAAAAGCTTCCAGGTCACACTTTCTCAGTGGTTTGAGTGTCAAGGAGACCTGCTCTTGTTGATGAGAGGAGTATTTTCACAGACTCCCACAACTGGTCCCAGTGTGGCACAGTGGTTTGAGCATTGGACTATGACTCTAGAGACCAGGGTTCGATTCTTTGCTCAGCCATGGAACCCACTGGGCAAGTCACATGCTCTCAGCCACAGGAGAAGGCAATAGAAAACCTCCTCTGAATAAATCTTGGCAAGAAAACTCTATGTTAAGTTTGCCTTAGAGTCTCCGTAAGTCAGAAATTACTTGAAGGCACACAGGAACAACAAATATGAGTAAATGACCCTTGTTTTTCACTAACTGGTGGTGCTATAACTGAGCCATTATACAGCGATGTCATGAAAGGCAGGATTTTTTAAAATATACATTTCCTTTTCTGTCACTGAGATAACACCACCTCTCTCCCCTCAATGGTTCCAAACAGCACTTCAGTCAAACTAGAAAAAGGCACTGTTGAATCAATATATAGTAGAAAACAGCTAGAGTGCTCTCTGCCAGCCGCATCCAATTTGTGTGACAAGACGGGATGTACTACAACTTCCAGCATCCTGAGTTAGCCCTGCCCATGCTGGGAGAAAATGATGGTAATGAAAGCTGAACACATTTGGAAGGCAACTGGCTGGAAAAAACCAAAAACCAAAAAAACCCCAAACAGCTTCATTTATATACCGCTTCATACTGCCTAAGCAGTGTCTAAGCGGTTTACAAATGTAAGCTACTTGCCCCCAACAATCTGGGTACTTATTTTAGTGACCTCGGAAGGATGCAGGCCTGAGTTGAGCTTGAGCCCTTTTGCTGGTCTTGAACTCACAACCTTGTGGTTTTGAGTGAATGGCTGCAGTACAGGCATTTAACCACTGCACCACCAGGGCTCCTACATGTTGATCTGTGCATTATTCTGTTGTTGAATGGAATTTGTTTTGCAGTGCAACCATGAGCATTATTTGATTTATTTTATATGTCATCTTTCTCCTGGTGTGGGACCCAAGGTGATTCACAGATAAAACTGGTTAAAGATTTACCAATACAATTTTAAAAACAATAAAAAATCATTCAATTTAAACAATATAAAATTATTTTTAAAAACACCAAAGTTTAAAAAAACCATAAATAAACACAGCGCACATTCCAATAGAAGCCTCCCTGAGAGTGATTACATTGTAAAAGCCTGCCTGAACAAAAATATTTCTACATTAAAATCCTACTTAAACAAAAAGGTTTTTGCTTGCTAGTGAAAGGAAAGCAGGGAAGGGCCCACCCAAGCCTCTCACGGAAGGGAATTCCAGATGGTGGGAGCAACCACCAAGAAGGTTGTGTTCACCAAGTGAGCCTGTGATAGTGGTGGGTCCCACAGAAAGCCTTCCCCCACAGATCTTAGGACCCTTGCAGGTTTGTATGGGGAGATACAGTATTTCAGAAAGTCTGGACTGAAACCACATAGGACTTTATAGTTAATGACCAGCACTTTGAATTGTGCCTAGAAATGAACCAGTATCCACTTCTTCCTACCAAGCTTGAACTATTCAGTTCTAGTAGCACAGGAGGCTGTTCTTTCCGTCTTCTGCATGAAAAACCAACACTGCCATCAGGATGGGAATGATGGAAGTTGTAGTCCAACACTGCTGAAGGACACCAGGTTGGGGGAAAACTGCTCCTCTCAAACAGCCTCCGTGGTCTATATTACTTTGTGGTCGAACATAACCTATTTCAAATGTGTTATGAATCCTTTTTAATGAGCAGGCATTAGGTAAGCACAGCAGGGAGACAGAATCGTGATGCCTGGGAGACTTTCATCTCTCAGTCCCCACTGCAGAGTGGAGGTGACCAAAGTTCTTTTGCGGCATCATATTCACCTTGTACAAAGACAAAGAGTTATTCTCCCATTCTTCTGCTAGTGTTTCAGGGATGGCTTTCATTTCATGTATGATGTGTGTGTGTGTGTGTGTGTGTGTGTGTGACATACACATTTTAAACCAGAAAGAGAATGCAAAGTATTTGTTTCAGACACGTATCTCTTCTTTTCAGCAGGGTGCCACTGGAACCTTTAAAGAAATGCAGAGGAAACAGAAGAGAAGGAAAGACTGAGAGAATAAAACACTAGACGTCTATCACAGACTATAAATTCCTTTTCAATGCTAATAAGGAGACTTTGGGAGCATCCATGTTGTAGAAATAATGCAGTTTGACATGACTTTTAATGCTGTGGCCCCATCCTATGGGATTCTGAGATTTTACAAGGTCTTTAGCCTTCTCTGACAAAGAGCAATGGTGCCTCACAACATTACAAATCCCAGGATTCAGTTGGATGGAGTCATGGCAGTTAAAGTGGTGTCGAATTGCATTATTTCTACAGTGTAGATGCACTCTTTACGACACTCTAAAAAAATTAGATTAAAAAGCTTGATTCAGCACCATGTGGGGCAGGGACCACAAGGGGTAGGGACCTTAACCTTGTGGGGCAGGGACACCATCCTGCCATGAAACCCACTGGGTGACTTTGGACAAGTCACATACTCTCAGCTTAAGAGAGAGGCAATGGCAAACCTCTGCACAAATCTGCACAACTCTTGCCAGTAAAACCCCATGTAGGTTTGCCTTGGGGTTACCATAAGTTTGAAATGACTAGAAGACATGCAATAACAACAAGAAGTGAGCAGAAATCTCTTTCCATGCTTACCGGTTCTAGAAAAAGGCTTCTCCTGGGCCTAAACTGACCAGAAGGGGCAAAACTGTGGAGGTAAAACTACCCCCTCAAGGCTTATAGAAGGCATTTTAGAACAGTTTGTAATTCTTTGCCCAGCCTGGGGCTCACAAAAATGGGCCTTAAGTGGCTACATGCGGCTTGTGGGCCTTACTTTGACCACTCCTGCTATTACTTCACACTTTGCGGAAATGTGGAAAGCCAGCCCTTAAGAGAGACAACATGGTGCAGTGGTTTGAGTGTTGGACTTTGACTTTGGAGACAGGGGTTCAAATCCCCACTTGGCCATGGAAAGCCACTAAGGGATCTTGGGCAACCCACACTCTGTCAGCCTCAGAGGAAAGCAAAGGCAACCGCTCAAATCTTGTCAAGAAAAGCCCATGACAATATGCCAATATGTCTGGCCCCTTTGCATGGAACGAATGTAGGATGAGAATTCATACCCTATTGTTACTCACTTCAGGTAATTACTTGGAAATGTTTCTTTCTTGAACTTCCAAGGATTGGTCCAGATGGCAAAATGTCCAGGGATGCTCTGGGCTTCTACTGTGCCAGCACCATTGTGGCCCTGCTATCTTAACAGGGTAACCAAGAGCCAGAGAAAAGTGACAGCAAAGGGGCTGAATTTTATACTTTGGTTTGAACTAGACCATTGTTTTTCAGCTGTAGCCTTCGGGCAAAAGATTACAGAGTACACAGCCCTAAAGAAGGGCAATCTACCTGGTGTTACATTAGCACAGGCTACCTGCAGTACTTCCAGCTCCCTTGGAAAGGGGAGGATATTCAGAAAATCCCTTTCTTGCCAATTTGACCTCAATGCCTCATCCAAAATCCTGTAGAGGAATCTACTGAACTTTGCAGAATTTAGACCTGCTGGAAAATTGATGGGCATCACTTAATGACAGGAAAACTAATCAAGCCATGGCAAAAGGGAGACTGGCTCACCCTCAAGGCTTACGTTTGAGGAGATCTTGGCACCTATTTACAGTTTCAAGGCTCTGCCCCTAAAACCCCATTGTCTTAAGCCCTATTAGTTCTTACCATTGTCTATCGACCTTATCAGACGTTGGAAATTGGAAGTATAATCCAATGGCAATCCGAATGCAATCATGGGGTTTCACGTTATTACAAATTAAAGCATTACACACAATTTCGGGCAAAAGGGAAGTCATTCCGAATGCAATCATGGGTTTTACGTTATTGCGAATTAAAGCATCTCACACAATTTTGGGCAATGGGGGGGTCATTTTTGGGTAATGGAAAGTCATTCTGAACACATTCTGAATGCAATTGGAATTCATGTGAATTCGCCAAACTAGTGAATTCACGTGAATTCAAATTGGCTCCATTTGCCAAAAACAGAAATTCCTCCCGTCTGATAAAGAGGAGCAACTTTTGTAATGATTCCTTGCCTAGAAGCAATTGTTACTTACCACAGGTGAGCAGGCAACCCATTCTTCGATATATGTAGATATGTGTGTGTGTGTATTCCTGTATGGTTTTTAACACCCTTGCCTGATGAAGAAGCCAGTGGAGCTTCAAAGGCTTGCAACATGCATTTGGTGCATTTTGGTTGGCCCCATAAAGGTATCACTGTTGTGTGTGTGTCTGTGTGTGTGTGTTTTAAAGGTAACTGGAATCCCTTTGTGTAAGTATGGAGTACTTTCTCTCACTACCTCTATCCTGTAAACTGCACCTTTCAAGCATGCTTATTTTGGCAGCAGTTTCCCCATAAATCTGTCCATATTTACAGAAAGTAGTTGCTGCTCTTTTTCCTGACTGCTGCTCAAATTTCTTAGGGCTAGAGGGAAAAAAAAAACTCTTTTATCTGCTCTCTTTGCTGCACTGGCAGTCCCAAAACATACAGCCATAAATCACAGAGAAATACCACTGCCCATACTTTCCATACAAAATATCCTGAAATTACAACCTTGTTTTAAGTACAAAGAGCCATAAAATATTCCAAAGAGCACACAGTCCTTCTCTGCTGAAGAGCTTGTTATCATGACTGCGGCAGAAAGAAAAAACCCAACAGTATGCAATAGCAGAAAAGCTTAGAAAACTTAGTTTTTCGACTACAACTCCTGATGGCCAAGATGGCTTAAAATTCTGGGACCTGCCATTCATAAAACGTAGGTTTTCCAAGCCCTGAGTAGGGATAGGGATTTGGGGCTGGGGCTTCAAATTTGTTGTTGTTATGTACGTTCAAGTCCTTTCCAACTCATGGCGATCCTATCTTGAAGTTTTCTTGGTAAGATTTGTTCAAAAGGGGTTTGTCTTTGCCTTCCTCTGTGGGTTTCCATGGCTAAGCAGGGGTTCAAACCTTGGTATCCAGAGTTGTAGTCCAACATTAAAACCACTACACTACACTACACTACACTACACTTAAAGTACCTTCCAGCAAAACTGGCATCTCAAGGAGGGTATAGAAATAGCATCTCACTTCCCACCAAGACTAGTGCTCCTGTATCTGGAAGTATCTCCCACTAACCCCCCGTTTTGTGGTTTCCCAGGACCTGCAATGTGCTGTTATCCTGCATACACTGGGAGAAGTGCTACCTGTGCCTTATAGGCTTTACTTCTTAACATGGCATTTTCAGGTCTCTTGGATGTAGGGAGGTCTCGGGAAGAGAAGCTGATGCTGATAGAAAAACCTGTTCTACACATACATTAACTTTCCAATCACACGTCCCAGCAGATTATTCTCTAAATCACTTCTTTGCAAACGTCTTTATACATGCAGGATAGCACACATTCATTTTGACGTGTCCAATCCCAAATCTGCCACTGACAGCAAAATATGTCTTTTGGTTATTTAGTATTTCTCCAATATTGCAGTATCTGAGACAGGCAAGAGCAGCGGGGAGGAGGAAGGAGGGAATCATGGCGCCTCCGTGATTCCTTAAAATGTCAAGGGACACATGTACCTTTAAACCGGTTGTGGCAAAGATGTTTCTGCAGACAGCCTCCCCTCACTTGGTGCCCTCTGGATGTGCCGGACTGCTAGTCCCATCATGGGATAGTGGACATTTTAGTCCAAAACATCTGGAGGACACAGGTGGGGGAGGAATACCAATAGGAATGAAAAATAAACCATAGCATGCTAGTCACTACAAGCAGCCATAAAGTACAGGTGAGCATCTCATTGGTGGCCCGATATGAGGAGAATGAAATCCAGGACTGTTTTCAGTCATTTCTCCAGCAATGCTATCTGCCCTTCGTATACCAAAACCTTTTCCCAAAAGCCTTTTATTTTTTTTTTTTCTTTCCCTTTCAAGTGTGTGAAATGGTGTAGAACAGCAGGGAGCTAATCTCCAATCCCTGTCAGGATAAACAGTCTAGACCTGGGAAGCAACATTTACATTTGGAGTTGGTATCAAAAAGATTAATTTTTTGCGAGTAGGTTGGGATAGGGTTTTTGGGGGCTATGCTGACTAAGACTGCAGAGGGCTCGAGCTGCTGCATCCTGCTGCGAAAGAAAGCACAATGTATGCAGAGCAGATATACAGCTCATTCACAAAAAACAGAGGGGCGGCTTTTAGGCAGACCCTGGAGAAGCATATCGACAAAAGTGTTCCAAAACTTCCATTGCACTATTTAAAGGGAAGTGGCACTGAGAGCAAAGATATTTTCTCCTTCACTCTAAGCACGTATCTAGCCTACTTGTTTGTTCATTTGTTAGTCACATGTATACTCCATATTTCCTTCGCTGAGTTCATGTCTCTCCTTCTCCCTATTTGATCCTCTCAACAACACTGTGAGGTGGGGTAACTGAGAGCAAATGCACGGGTATGAGTACTGTACTCCAAAACCTACTGTGCCATGGGCATTCCTCAGAGCTAATTTACCCATTCGTTTTCCTAAAGAAAAGAAAAAAATTCTCTCTTAAGGGCTTCTGAAATTAGCATAAATTTCCCAATGTGATGAGAGTAAAACAGTAACTCCTGAGGCTGTCAAGTGGGCAATTATATGTTTCAGTGTCCTTGGAGTAAAACCAAACCAGAACTCTCTGCACTTAGACAAACAGCCCTAGAACCTTCATTTATTTATTTTCAAAGTGCAGGGAGTTCTTTGTTTTATACTGGTGAAAATCAAGCATACAAGAACTTCCCTGTAATCTGTGGTGGTAGCTTGCCAAGAGGACTGTACCCTATGATTTTTATGAATGTATAGATTGATCCCCCATCTTGGACATTCTGGCTGTCTCTTCCTCACATTTCATTTGAATTCTGCTTCAACTATTCCAAAAATCTTGATTTTTTGCAATTTTTGTACACCCTTGCATGTATTCCTGATTTCTCTAATGGACCCAAAAATATACCAGCAGTTTAGAAATAACAACAGAATAGACCCAGACACACCAGGAGCACCCCAGTACAGCACCAATGATAATTGAATTGTACTAGCATTTGTTATTGTTAACTGCCCTCAAGTAGACCCTGACTCATGGCGACCCTATGGATGAGACATCTCCAAATCTCCCTATCCTTCACTGCTCTGCATAGATCCTGTAAATTCAGGCCCATGACCTCCCTGCTTGAAACTATACAAATAGTGTGCAGTCTTCCTCTCTTTCTACATTTCCTAGTTTTATTGTCTTTTGTAATAAATAATGCCTTCTCATGATGTGACCAAAGCACAATTTAATCATCCTGGCTTCCAGGGAGAGTTCTGGCTTGCAAGGACCCATTTGTTTCTCTTTTTGGATGTCCACGGTATCGTCAGTACTCTTTGCCAGCACCACATCTCGAATGAGTTGATTTTCTTCTTATTTGCTTTCATCACTGTCCAGAATTCACATCCATACACAGTGATGTGGAATACAGTGGATTTAGCAATGCTAACTATAGTGCTTGGTTGTACAACTTTACTCTTTAGGATCCTAAATAGTTCTTTCATAGCTGCCCTTCCCATTCCTAGACTTCTTCTGATTTCTTGACTGCAGTCTCCATTCCGATCAATGTTTGGCCCAAGGCATGGAAACTATATTAATTTTATCATTGTCTAGGTTGAATGTAGATCCTCCATCATCTTTATATTTGTTTGTTCATGTTCAGCAGGAAGCCTGCCTTTTCACTTTCTTCTTTGACCCTCCTCAGTCATTGTTCTAGGTCTATGATATTTTCCACTAATACTATGTTGTCATCAGCATATATTAGATTGTTGGTGCTCCTTTTTCCTATCTTCACTCCTCCTTCTTCCAAGTCTACATCTGCTCTTTGTATATTTTCTGCATACAAGTTGAATAAGTAAGGTGATAATATGCAGCCTTGCCCAACCATGTTGCCAATTGAAAACCATTTAGTTTCTCCATATTCTGCACAGATTTCTCATCCGGACTATCAAATGTGTTGGAACGCCTATGTCTTTAAGAGCCATGCATAGCTTTTTGTGATCTATGCACTCGAACACATTGCTATAGTCTTACTGCAGCTTCCATCTCAATTTTCTAATCATAAGTTTGTATGTACAGCACTGTGTAAACTTATAGTGCTATATATATAAAGGATAATAATAATAATAATAATAATAATAATAATAATATCAAATCAACAGGCTCACACCAAGAGCAGGCCATGGGTGGCCAACTCATGGCATAGGTGCAACAAATGATTCCTGTAACCAAATTCAAGCCTTGGTTACTTACCTCTCATTCCTGTTGCTGAGTTTTTGTTTGTTCTCCCACTTGGTGGCTAGAGGCAAAGCATCCCAAAGATCTTTTATTTTCCCTGCCTATCTGGAGTGAATGGGAGGAGCATAACCCAATCTATAGGTATGCTTGGCACCTTATCCACTGGAAAATTCAACAAACCTGGTTTAGAACTTTACATCTCTGCTGGGATCACCTCCTTTGTAAATCCAATGGGTCGTAATTGCCCATGAAAACCACAGCACCACAAAACACTTTGTTTAATCAAAGAGATAAACTGCAAAAATATATAACTGATGGACAAGTTCTAAATCCTCTCTGCCTTTAAGGTTCATGTAGGAATGGTGCTATGTTCAAAAGAGAATAGGAAAGCCTGGGCTGAATGGTTTGTAGATAATGCCATGGCCCTTGCAAATCAAAAAGACTTGGCACTCTAGCCCTGCATGCCCTGGATCAACTAAAATGCTGTATGTGTAGCAAAGGTGTGCTACCTCTGGAGCAATATGCCAATTCCATTATACAAGCTACTGCAAACTGGCTCTAAAAGGAGCCAGTGGGAATAGGTGTTCTTCCATCTGTACTTTAAAATGACAGCAGAAAAAAGCAGAGCCTTTTACCTTCTATTAGTGTGATTGATTTCTGAAAGAAGCAAGGAAGAAAAGAAAAAAGTAAGGAAGTGCAACCTTCACTACATTTGACTGTAATGTTGACACGTCATGTGGTTTCGGCAAGGCACTTGTTAGTTCTGCTCTTTTAAGGTCAGGCTTATTATCTCTCATGCCAAAGATGCTGTATTACACTAATCGGTACAAAGGGAGAAACAGTAGCTTTGCTACTCCACTTTCAAGTGCTGCCCTACCCTGCCTTACTGGGATGAGAAATATCTCCCACGGCTCTTCCAGGGTTCTAGCATTTTACTTCCAAAAACAGACGAAAGACAAACAATTTTTCTGTTCATGAAAAACACAGATGAGGAAGAGCACGGCTAGGCCAAGACACTTTGCTTTCTGAGGCAAAAAACAAGATGGCAGCCCTATTCATTCCATGTATGAAAGCTGCCTAGACTGGTGGTTGAATTGTTCTGTGACACTACTGATGGAACAGTGACCTTTCCTACACCCGAAGTGCCTTGTTTAGGCTCACAACTCTCTCCATCCTCGCCTTGCTACCATCTCCCATTATCTGCTTCTTGAGGCAGTAGCCTCACTTTGACTCATGGTAGGGCTGGCTGTTAGAATGGAGCTAATATATGGCCCTGTAGCATTGTTGAAGCTAAGAAGATGTAGACAACATGAGGGGCTGGATGGGAGCCAACTAGGAGGGTGATTACTCTAGAATAGATATAGCCAAACTAGTTTTGGAATTTTGGAGATATATGGTAGTATTCTATCTCTGGAGAAGCTTCTTTCCTCCCTCTTGCAAAATCTAGAGGTCCTCCAACCTGAGCAAGGTTGGAGCAACATTCAAAATGGTCACTCAAGAGTCAGAGCCAATTATACACAATATCCTGTGCTACTGCAAAATGGCAACCTCTGTATAAAAGGACTGATCTACATCTGAGTTGCTACACAGCAGGGCTTTAGGAACCCAGTTCAGAAAGACTATGGTCATAGACAGAAAGACTAGCCAGATATCATTTCAGATTGTGGAAATACAATAAGAGCCCTGTATCCATGGGGATCTGTTTCCGTGGTTACTGTGGATGTAAAACCGCAGTTAACAGCAGATGCTATAATTCCAGCAGAAGTTGACCATGGAGTCATGCTGGAGGGCCTCCAGGTGCCTAGAGAGACTTCTTTTCTGGACATGATACCTTTTCTGAACATGATACCCTGCCCCGATTGTTCGTTCAGAGGGATGGATTATAAATAAAAAATTATTATTATTATTATTATTATTATTATTATTAATTGGCCAACCAAAATGAACAATATACAAGCTCTCAAAGCTTGCATCATGTATATCACACATTTTGGTTGGCCTATAAAGGTATCATAATTTGGTGCATTTTTGATTGGAGTTGCTAAATGGCCAACACAGCTATGGACATGAGTAAGTAAAACCATGGTTACTGGTCCTGTGAGTATGGGAATCGTACTGTATTGGCCAGAATTCACTAAGACTAAGCACCTTAGTTCCAAACCTACATAGTGTCTCCTGATTTGACCCATCCCATTCTTCATTTACCAGGCAGCAGACACTGCAATCAATAGGGCTCTGTTGGCTTGTTGGTCAGGAAGCAGTTGACTAACATTCTCACCCACTCCCATGAGCAATCTCCACTGCGACAGGCAGAAGCAGAGTCCTTGGCACAATTCCCTTCATCACATGAGGGGGAGTGGGTGGGTAAGGTGGGACTGGAAGACTCTCTGGGTCTCTACATATCTGCTAAACTACAGAATACATAGGGATCATGAATATGAACCAGTCACAAATGCATAACTCCAGATTATGCATGCATAACTGCCCCAGTGAATTCTGGCTGCTATTTTGAAAGGTAACATATTAGTTACAAAAAGAAATCCATTGCCTATTAAGTAATAATTAACACTAAAGTGCATTGTTTTTCATTATTTTTAATCATTTCATCATATCAAATTCTCTCCAACCCCCCCATGACCCTCCTAAAACATTTTTTTGAAATAATGAATAAACATTACTCATAATGTCAAAAACACTAATAACATTGGATGTTACTGCATTCTTTTTCTTTTTTTAATTTATGTTTCATTAAAACCATCCACACAACAATACAAGACCATGCACAACATGGATGTAAAATCTGCATTATTTTTCAAAGCAATACCATTGTCCTTTCATCACCCTTAAAAGTAACTGCTACAAGCAATACTGTTAACATCTAGAGCATTGCTTTCAAAATCTGCATTAGCCAGCCCTCCTTCAGTAGATCCTGGACTACATTCCACTCTGAAGGAAATATAAAATGAGAGGCCACTATATAATTAATAAAGACACAAGAACTTATGTTGGAAGAGGGCACGAAGAATGAGCCCCCTGGCACCTAGACTTGAATGTGTAAGGGCAAATGAGGACTTTCTGGAGCTTTGTTCAAGGCAAAGGTGGGTAAGGAGCCTCCTGAAGACTGAAGGCAATCTGTCTCCTGTAGTATCACAAGGGAATATACCAAGTTTCAGCTTGCTGACAAACTGAATTCTAATAAATTCTCTCTCAGATGGCCAGATGACTTGAATATATACAGTCTTTGAAGTGTTTTCTAATGTAAGGCTTCTGAGCTTTCAGGAAAAATAAAAATCAGAAAAACACTAGAGAAGAAGTGAGAATTTTCTTGTCTGGTTATGGAAAGATTGCTGTTAGCTAGGAGCAGTTACCCTTTAATGCTAATAAACATAAATTGTGAGATAGGGGCTAGTAGTGTCTTGAAGCTTTCTAATCAGTCTGTAGTTCCAAGGAACATCGGAGTAAATCACAGAATCATAGAGTCGGAAGGGACCTCATCATCCACCCACTGCTCAGTACAGAATTTCCAACTAAAGCTGCACAGCCTCTTAGACATGGCAGTTTAGCGGCATGATATTTGTTTAAATTAGCATTGAGAACTATTGTGTATAGTGGTTAGAAAGTTAGACTGAGCCATTCACTTTCCCTCAGCCTGTCCTATCTCACAAGAGTAAGAATAAAGAAAAATCATGTATATTGCCTTGAGCTCACTGGAGGAAGCAGAATAGAAATACACCAAATAAATACATGTTTCCTTGGTATTCAACGTCCCTTTACACTGGGGTTTATCAGACGGGAGGAATGTCTCTTTATTTCGAATTGAGCCAATTGGAGCCAATTCGAATTCACGTGAAATCGCTAGTTTAGCGAATTTACGTGAATTCCAATTGCATTCGGAATGCATTCAGAATGACTTCCCATTATCTGAAAATGACTGCCCATTGCCCGAAATTGTGTGAGATGCTTTAATACGCAATAATGTAAAACCCATGATTGTGTTCGGAATGATTTCCCTTTTGCCCGAAATTGCATGAGAAGAATTGTGTGAAGGGCATTTTCTTCACTGAGGTGCTTTGCATCTGTATCGCAGAAATAAGACATGACTCAAACAGCCATGGCTCCATCATAAGGAATCTTGGGCCTTTTAGTTTATTGCGGCACCAGAGCTCTCTGACAGAGAAGGCGAAATATCTCAAAAAACTACAAATCTCAGAATTCCATATCACTGAGCTATGGCAGTTAAAGTAGTACCAAACTGCATTATCTGTGCAATGCAGATGCAGCCGTGGAAGGTAGATTACATCAAGCCCTTCTGATGTCACACTTGGCCCTGTGTAATGCAAAGTATCTGGAAGTGGTTCTCAGCCTTGGTCCCTTAAATATTTTGGGCTTCAATTCCCAGGAACCCTAACTAGCTTGGTTGAAAGTCAAGGATTCTGGGAGTCATGGTGCAAGACGTCTGATGGACCAAAGGATAAGAACACTTGTCTGAGTGTGTCCAGCTTCCTTTGCTGTGTGCATGGGTTCCATGACAGATATGAAGTGAGATGTGAAGACAGATGTGAGAACTTGATCAAGGCTTCAGTGGGATATTACGCAAGCTAACAAAGATGTGTCAAAGACCAGAGGCTTGAAAAACAATGTTCAAATCCATCTGTTCCATACTTAAGCTGCATGCATGTTCATTTTGTTTTCGAACACTGCCTTACTAAAGATTTTCTGCTACTTGTAATGAGCCCATATTGTTCCCAGAACAACAACAATAACAAAAATCCCAAGCTGAACATCATATGAAACAATGAGCTCTATGGAAGTATCTGATTATAAAGTTGAGGAATGGATTAGCGAGAACATGCAAGTGGTAATTAAGCAATTAATTGAGTGACATAATACCTGCATCACTGGCTGACCAAATTGGGTGTATGTTAATGGCAACAGCTTTTTTAAGAGGAAACATGGTGTGAGTCATCTTATTCTTTGTTTCCTTAGGGAAAGGGGAGTTAACATTTGTAATATATCATTGATTATTTTAATACCTGAGGCTTTGCATTGTTGCTTTCTCCATGGCAATAAGGAGATCGCAGCATGCTGCTAAATAGTACTCAGAAGTAAGTTCTGCTGAGAACTCCCCATCAATGAGAAGTGGCGACTCTAATGGCAGTAGCCATCCAAGATGTTGACCTCTGGCTTCCAAATAGGTTTTACACCTTGGATAGCTCCTCTAAAATTCATTTTTTGGGGGAAGCAGATTCGCACACTGGAGACACTTGTTGCCATAACTATGAAGTAGGACTTACTGAATCATAAGCTTCCTTCCCTTCCCCAAAATAAACTCGCAGACTTGGAAAAACAGTGGGTTCAAGCAGAGCATTAACATGTAACAAGTTACACACACAAGCTTGTTTTTTTGTGATGAAGGCATAACATGGGCAGATTTTAAAAATTAATATTAAGTGGGACAAAGCTACATTACTAGTGTAACAAGTAAAACTTTCTAGTTACTTTCTACAGTTACTTTTAATTGTTATTTTTAAAAGGGTTTTGACAGCTTTGTTCATCACGTCCTGTTCTCTTATATAGGGATAATCCTTAAAAATATTAAAAAATGCTTGAAAGGAAACTCTGACAATGAGAATCTCAGACTAACACGAATCTTCACAATATTATTATTATTATTATTATTATTATTATTATTATTATTTATATAGTGCTGTAAGTGAGGGGGAGGAAGCATTTTTTTGACGGAAATTCTTTTCTTTTCTTTCAGTTAGTGTCAAAGGTGCTACAAGATCTTTCTACATACAGTTGGCCCTCCTTATCCACAGATTTTTTATCCATGGATTTGAGCATACACGACTTGAAAATATTCCCCAAAAGTATAAATTTCAAATAGCAAACCTTGATTTTCCATTTTATATATGGGACACCATTTTGTTGTGCCATTATATTTAATGGGACTTGAACATACACGGATTTTGTTATGCATGAAGGGTCCTGGAACCAAACCCCAGTGGATAACAAGGGCCCACTGTACTGATTCTACAGACTAACATAGTTCTATCTTTAAATTTCTTGACAGAATACATCCCAAACTCCTTTCTCACAGTGTGAGAAAAGTGAGAGCAATACAAACTAGCTACTTTTTAAGATACAGGCTGAGTCTCCCTTATCCAAAATGCTTGGGGACCAGAAATATTTTGGATTTTGGAGGGTTGTGGATTTTGGAATATTTGCATATACATAATGAGATATCCAGGAGATGGGAACCCACGTCTAACAATAAAATTAATGTATATTTCATATACACCCTATATGCATATCCTGAAAGTAACTTTATACATAGTATTTTTAAAATAATTTTGTGCATGAAACAAAGTTTGTGTACACTGTACCATCAGAAAGCACATAAGATATATCACAACAATATAGATAGTACAGATAATTGATAGACTAAGGCAAAAGAAGTGAACAAAAACATTTTTGGCTTTAATCTACCAATTATCTATGCTATCTGTGTGGTTGTTATATGTCTGAACTGGAAACTTAATAAAAATAAATGCCAAAAGAAAGAAAGAAAGAAAGAAAGAGGAAGGAAGGAAGGAAGGAAGGAAGGAAGGGAGGGTGTCACTATCTCAGCCACTCAGACAGACCATTTTGAAATATTTCAGATTTTGGTATAAGGGATTCTCAACTTGTATTGCAACAGGCAATGGCAATGAATGACTTTTTGCAAGATTTGAGAGAATAACTTTCTTAGCTCTACCAGTTTTTGAAACATTGAGGATTCAGTGATGGGGAGAACAGAGAAAGGTGAGAAGGGAACGAAGCGCAAGGGCAAATGATGCTGGCTGCATTAGCTTGCAGCAGACATCTTCAGTTCAGGGAAAGCAATTAACCCTGTCGCAGGAGCTGCATCTCCCCCAGCCTGTGCGCTCTGCCAGGGTGAGGTCATTCCACTCTGCATATCCATTACAGCCATGCTCTGCCAGGCACATTAGAGGAAACATGAATACATTGACTTTGGGAGAGAGGGAGAGGAAGGAGGGTTGAACGGCACAGCCTCATTACTCACTGGTCCCCAGGCACAAGTCTCCAAAGGACCTTCTCCCTTCCCTTCGCCCACCCCGGTGCCCAGCACTCCCATTAATAAATAGGAGAGAAAGGAGAGGAGGCAAAATGGCAGCTCTAACAGGGCAGGGTGGCTGATAGCATGTCGGCAACATCCATTAAATGTCACAGCATGTTGCCGGAGAATAGGAGACATCTCCCAAATAGGAAAGAGATGACAGCAATGGCTTTTTAAAAGGACTCTTTTGCTCGCTCGCTCTCTTTTTGTGCTCTGGAGCATGAAGAGGAATCACAGCACCCAAATTCCTCTGGCATTGCACTCAGCTACACTTGTGCGGGAGGACAGACCTCACAAGAAGCACATGAAATCACAGGCTCGGGGGCTGAATCAGGCCTGCTTGGGTTCCCGATCTGGCTCACAAGGGTAGGGTACAGCTCCATACCAGAGCACTGGCCTTGGAAATATTCTGTAACCTTGCTTGAAGGAACAGGACTCAGCAGCCATCTGGCTCTGTCTAGCTATATATGTCTAGGACCAATTGCCACTGTCCTTTTGATCCACTCTACAGAGGCGGCAATAGGAGGGTGAAGGGGGTGCGGCCCACACCAGGTGACACCCTTAGAAGGGGCGACACCACTGCTCCCCAAACATCTGCCTTTTGGCAGAAATGGCCTGTGGCATTCGCCTGCATCCCTTTAAACACTGTGGAGATGGTGTGATTGGGGTGAAGCTCAGTAAGAAAAGAAAGAGCACAGTTTTTTTAATGTTCATTTAAGCAAAAATATTTTTTTAATTAAAATTTTAATTTTCAACTTTTAATTTTTTTCCTTAAAAACATCACATCTTACCAATTTTTTTTAGTTTAACAACATGAAACTATATACACGCAAACACATTTCGGCTGTGCGTGTGATGTTGTGATTTTAAGGCACAATTTTAATTTTGCTAGACGTTTACGTCACAACTATTGCCACTAGGTTCAGTGATGTACAGGAATTACGATTTATGAGTAACATTGGTACAAAACGCATCGCTAAGGAGTCTTTACTGTGTGATATGGGAGCAGGTCAATGATGCCAATGACCCCACTTCATGCAGTGTCTAGTGACTCTGATAGAGGCTGCCCCTGAAATTAAAACAATCACTTCAGAGGTAATTTTTCTCAGTGTGCTAATAGAGAAGGAAAGAGTTAAATGCCCTTTCTCTGCATTTCCCCTGCTACATCTCTCCCACCCAAAATGTGCCCCACCAAGCACTGATGGGCTCCTAGCCTAGGTAGAAAAGGGTCGTCTCTCTGGCTCATCCCCAGACTATCAAACTCCCTGCCGAAGGAAGCTAGGTTTATTTCATCTCTGATGTCCTTCTGTTGGAGGCAAAACTATTTATCCAAGTAGGCCTTTGCTGTAAAAGCTAGTTAGCTTTTGAGTGTGGTGGTGGGGGAATGGTGAACTAACTATTCAGGTGCTGGCTTTGTCTTTTATGGATATGCTTTCATAGTGTTCTTAACTGATCGCTGTGTATTTTCTCTTTCACATCACAATTTGGTTTTTTAAATTTGTATTTATTATCATTAACTCTGGGGTGGGAAGATGAATTATACATTAAACAAACAAACAGAACAACATGCAAAGGGATACCATAGCACCTTTGAGACTTACTGAGAGAAAGAAGGTTGTAGCGTAAGCTTTCGTAGTCTGCCTTCTTTGTCTCAGTTACTTCTTTGTCTCAGTTACGTTCAAAGACGCTACAATATCCTTTGTAGGCTGATCCAGACTAACACGGTTGTGTCTTTGAAACAGAACACTATTAAATGAATACACAAATAAAACAGTAACACTGATATATGAAAATAAACAGTCACAGAGCACAGGAATAATGTGTGCATGTCATAGAACGAACCTTGGCTATGTTCCATTTATTTGGTTCTCCTTTCTCAGGGCCCTTTCAAGAAACACAATGGTAGCACTGTTTTTCACTTTGTTTGCCATTGTTCCATCCGATAGAATTTTGGGATTTGTAGTTTGGAGAGGCAACAGAGCTCTCTGGCTGAGAATTCTAAACACTCCTTCCAAAACTGCAAATCCCAGGATTCCAAAGATCAGAGGCATCAATAGAGGGTGCAGGGGGTGCATGCCACACCAGGTGAGAGTGACACCACTGCTCCTCAACAGATGCCTTTTAGCAGAAACAGATGGTGGTGTTCGCTTGCATCCCTTTAAAACACTGAAGAAATGGTGTGAGTGGGGTGAGGCTCAGTGGGGAGAGAAAGGAGAAGCCCAGAAATATTTTAAAAAAATAAAATTTAAATTTAATTTAAAAAAAATTAAATTAATTTTTAATTTTTAAAAAAAAATTGAATTCTTTTAAAAATTTTCTTCAAAAACTGTAATAATATTATAAATAATTATATATAATATTATATATATATATATATATATATATATATATAAAATTTAATTTATATACCGCCTCTCTACAGGATGCAATCGAGGAGGCTTACAAGAATTAAAGATATACAGTCCAAATCCCTCAATCTCACCCCCCTTAAAATACAATTAAACAATATAAGAATTAAAACATACTTTAAAAATACAATAAACAATAGACCATGACTGTGGTGAGATCGGAGTTAAGCAGTTAGATTTTCGTTTTAGTGGCTGGGCAACTATTCAAGAAAGGCCTGCCAGAAGATATCCGTCTTTACAGCTTTTTTTAAAGCTGTCTAGGGTGGTGAGTGACGGATCTCTTCCAGCAGGCTGTTCCACAATCTAGGAGCAACAGCTGATAAAGTCCTCTGGAAGGTCATGGACAGCCTTGTTTTTATAAGGCTGTAACAAATTCCTTCCAAAGAATCTAAGTGTGTGGGAGGATTATATGGAAAGAGCGGTCTCGAAGATAAGTTGGACTCAAGTCATTTAGGGCTTTAAAGGTAAAAACCAATACCTTATACTGGGACCGGGAACTAATGGGCAGCCAGTGGAGTGATCTTAAGATCGGTGTTATATGATCTCTTCTAGATGTACCAGAGACCAGTCTGGCTGCCATGTTCTGTTTATCAAATGTTCACTTTAACCACATGAAACTATGTACATGTAAATCACATGAGACCATGTTCATTTAGGCTGTCCGTGTGATATTGTAACCGAAAGTATAATTTTAATTTTGTTAGTTATTTATATCACAACTATTACCATTTCATTCAGTATGAGATTTACAATTTGCAAGGAACATTAGGATAAACAACATTACTAAGAATTCCATATGGTGTGGTACAGGAGGAGGTCAATGACACCATGGGTTACCGCACCGGTTGACACCAACCCTAGTGACGCCATTGCACAGGACAGAACCATGAGTTAAAATGGGGTTATAGTGCCCTAACTGTGCATTGTGAAAGGGGATTCAGTGAGTGAGGGGTGGGAGCTGACCAGATACTAAAAGAAATTACCATCCTTCACAGGATAAGATTAATGATCCAGGCAGGATCACCAAGATTTATGGAACAGGGGCTGCCTCAAGAGCAAAATCTGCCCAACCAGAGTTGGATCCTTTTCTTTTTCTGATTGCCCTCTTCTCCTTGCTCATGTAACTAGCACCTTTTAGCCAACAGACAATGAACACGATTGATATATATCAAGCCATTAAAATCTGGCAAATCTAAGCATGACCCATTCCAAGGAATACTTATCAGATGACAGGGTTGGAAAGCCAGAGATTTGTACATACAGTAATTGAAATGGTGCACTATGTTATTATCTGCCTTCTTTCAGCTTATTTAGATAATACAAAGATAAGGCCCTCGGCACAAACAGCTGACATATATATCTAGGGCTGCTTTCTCTAACCTCTTTCTTTTGATTTTTATTTTTATTCATGTAAACACATGTGCACCTAATCATAGACTCCCTGCATTACTATTTGATTCTCTGTTTCCCTTTTCTACCTCATTAAAATCCTTCTGGCCTCCCTTGTTCTCATCCATCCATATGTTTAAAAGCCATGCAGCAGTTTTCAGCACCTGTTTAAAAGCTGGGGGTGGTGGGAGTGGTGAAGGGCAGGTGGCCATTGGCAGAAATACAATGTTGGAAGGGCTACAGCAAAATATGTCACTTAATTACATGTTGCTAAAACAATTTGGATCTAATTTTATGAATCTGGCAGGTGCAGCTTATGGATAAACTGCATCTCTTCAGCGTGTATTCTGAAACTAGCAAGGGGTGGTTTTAGTATGATCTTAAGAATAAAACCTAGGGCATAGAATCTATCAGCAGTCATTGACGGCAGTATCTATTGTAATGTGAAAAATCTTGAACCAGGCCTTCAAATCCTTGAAAGATGGACTTGGTACAAATTTATACTGGCCTTCACCAATCTGGTTTCCTCTGGATGGGCTGACTACAACTCCCCAGCCTGCATGCCAGGCAGTAGGCTGGGAAAGACAGTAGATTGAGGAAAAGTGGGATATAAATGGTGGTGGTGGTGGAAGAGGAGGGGGGTATTGGAGTTCCCATTGTTATAGGTACACTGGGAACAATTCCAAATGGAATTGCCAAAAACATCTGAATGATATCATTATAAACAGGATCACAACAGTATGCCAGGGGATCTTGTAGCACCTTTGAGATTAACTGCACAAATGAAGTTGTAGTATAAGCTTTTGTAGACTTGGGCCCAATAGAGACAGGCAAAAAGCGATGTGGCAACAGCGATACTAGGGTTAGGGAGCATGCACCAGCCACATGCTCCCTAACTCTAGTATGTACTGGCAGCAGCATCATGGCAGTGTCCCGTTCACATGGCTGCCACCATGATGACATCACACATGCGCCATGTCCAAATGGCAAGGTATGTATGTGATGTCTCTGCCCCACTGGAAGGTACTTATCATGCCTTCCAGTGGTGCGCAAAAGAGCTCTGTTTTGGAGCTTCTTTTGGGCGTGCGCATCGTTGGCATGGCAGCCAAACAGCCACGCCAACAATGCAGAGGGGAAAGGGGCTGCTGTGGTTGCCCCTTTCTCCTCTCTGTAGTGCCAGCCCCGCCAGGGTGCAGTGGGTGCTTTCCATGCCACAGAGAAGAGGCATTTTGGGATGCTGGTGAGGCTGCCCTGGCCCCAATCCTCCATGGAAAGGGGTGCTACAGTCTGTATCGGCCCTTGGTCTATTTTCTTGGATGCATCGAGTAAAGTGTTGCCCAGGAAGGACTGTATGAATAGCCATATAAATGCAAACTTGTGGGTATGGTGATGAGGTGGATTGTGGTTGCTTTGGGACAAAGGCAAGTGGAAGGATGTTGGCTAAGGCCAGGGTGGTTAGATGACCATACGATCACAATAGTGACACTTTGTCAACCGTGCCACATTATCTGACATTACCTCACTTATTCCTGCATACTTGGATAGAATCTGAACCACTGATGGTTCAAAACAATAGTCAGTAATATGTGGTAGACGCCAGGAATAATTATGATGATGATCTGTTGTGTCAGGATATATGGGACTCTGGAGCAGAGTTATGAAAAGGCAGCTATCAAACCAAGGAAGTAGATGTATGCTATACATCAAGGATGGGAGTTTGGTGACCCTCCAGATGATGTTGAGTTAGAACTCCCAGCATTCATCACCATTAACTATACTAGCCAGGGCTTCTGCAAGTTACAGTTCAACAACATCTGGAGGGCCACAACTCTACCACACACACTGCCAGCACACACCTATGCAGTATGGTTTCTGTGAGTTAAATACCACTTGGAATTCAATAGGACTGACCCCTAGGTATATAAATATAAACAGGATTGCAATCCAGCTGTGCACATCACTTCTTTGACTTGTCAGAAACCCAAAGAGGCAAATCCCTCAGTACTAGTACCACTATGGTGCACTTTTATTTAAACTGCCATTTTACTAATTGGAAACATTCTCTTCTCTCCTGAAGCTTTTGTGATTTTTGCAGCCTTGTTGTGGAGACTTGTTAAAGAATCAGAATGTAAGAGAGGTAATTTCATGGTTTCTTGCCTGGAAGCAAATGTTTGCAAGGCTTTGAAGACAAGAAAGAAGACACCACTCTCTGTGTGCCCTCTTTCGCTCGCCTCAGAAAAAAGTGCCACACCACATTCCCTCCATTTCTCATTCTATCAGCTTTCCTTGCAAGATGGTCAAAGCAGATGCTGCCTATTATCGTACAGAACCAAGCAAAGCAAAAGGCAGAATATTTGCCTGAGGGATCCCAGCAGGAACAAACAAAACAAGATCTCATCTTCCATGCATAGGATGACAAACAAGCACCTGGGATCCTGTGGGTGCCTTACAGTGGAGTAATGGGCCATTCCTCTTCAGCAAAACATTTTCTGGAGCCATGCCTAGTAGCTGC
The DNA here is from genome assembly GCA_034509955.1 of Urosaurus nigricauda. Taxonomy (NCBI): domain Eukaryota; kingdom Metazoa; phylum Chordata; class Lepidosauria; order Squamata; family Phrynosomatidae; genus Urosaurus; species Urosaurus nigricauda. Next base: position 182,066,451 of record JAOEGL010000003.1, read on the forward strand.
TGCAATGAGGCAGCAGAGAAAGCCACCCTGTCAGCTCTCAGTCTGCTCAGAAACCAGCAGGACAACTTTCCCTCCTAGCAGAGATGGCTTGTGCTGTCAAACCATCACCACCACCCACCCCTTCACTGCAGTGCCCATGATCATTTTACCCCTGTTGTCATACCACCATTGCTATCTAGTCAACAGCCAACAGGACTGCAGTCATGATATCCAGCAGGCGGGTTCATTGTCCCTCATGTCATACAGACAGAGCTACATGTGTACCACAGCTTAGGGAAGTCCCTATTTTAGATTACAGTTCCTGGACAGGGGTGCAAAAAGGAACTTTCCCAAGCTTTGTGGTTGCTAGTATGCATCCCTCAGTGGTTCCGGACTGCAATCCCTATTACCCCAACAATGAACCACATTTGCTGGGGTTGTTGGGAATTGTTATCCAAAGCATCAGGAGACTTATGTTTTGGAGAAGGCCGCTATGAACACCCCCAAATGGCTGTGTATTAAACAGGTTTGTGCAATGCCTGTGCAGAAATCTCTTTTCATCACCTTTCTAGCCGTGGTCTATTGGTAAATTGGAAGGGCACAGTAACCCCATGGAGAGTTCAAAATTGCAAAAGGTAGCCATCATAACATTGCCATGGGAACACACCTGGGCACTCTTTCTTATATTTTGCTGTGAGATTAGAAGGCAGTGGTCTTGTAGAGCTGGGACTCCCAGGGTCAAAGTCCCAAGACCTTTTGAGAAGCAGCGTTTGTGATATCTTCAACCATTCCTTCTTCTTTTTTACTTCCCCTGTTCCCTTTTAAAAAAGTTACAATCTGCCCAGTAACAGGAAAGGAAACCAACTTTCCCAGCTGTTATTTATTGCTTTGAGGTATTCTTGATGTACTTTGCTGGGATATCTTGGCCTTGAGTGGGCAAGACCCATTAGCTTTACTAAAGACCTGCTTCTGGTGAAGATGGAAACTGCTGCAAATTTGCACATTTGGACTCTCCATGGGGTGCCCTGATGAGAGCCAGTGCTTCAAAATTTCCCATTACACCACTGCTAGAAGGGCAAGCAAAAGAGACTGACATATAGTATCTATTGTGCCAGCCAGTTTTAACACAGAGACATTTTGGTTTATGGGCTAGAAGGAGAGAATAAGTGTCATAGCTGGTTTAGGAAAACAACAGCAGCAGCACAGGACAATACTATGGAAGGTGAGCCAACTGAGACCCAGAAGTGCCAAGAGCAAAGCTTTGTTACAACACTGAAAGTTGTTGATGTTGTTGTTGTGTGCCTTCAAGTTGTCTCTGGCCTATGGTGACCCTAAGGTTGCAAGGAGGGTTTTTCTGAGGCTGAAAGTACATGATTTGCCCCAGGTCACCCAGTGGGTCTTCACGGCCAATCTGGGAACTGAACCCTGGTCTCCAGAGTCACAGTTCAGTGCTCAAACCACTACATTACACTGGCTTTCTCAACAATGACAATAACTGATCAAATAAATCAACATATCGGAGGGCAATAAAAGTACACACAGCAGATGCTCTGTGGAGACACCCCACCAGAGTGGCTGACAGCAGAACTGTGGCGGCTGTGAATAGCTCCAGAGCCCCTGCCAGCTCCTGCCCAGCATGAGATGCAGCCCCATGGTGGCAGAGAAGGGAAGCAGGAGAATAAGTGGTGGCAGTATACACAGAAGAAAGGGGGAAATGATGAGGAGATAGAGCACCAGCACCAGCACCAGCAGGAGGGATGAACAAGACAGAGAGAAATGGGGCCAGTCTTCGTGATTATTTGCAGGTTGATGTGGACAGAAAGCCAAGAGAACCCCAGGGGAAATGAGAGAATCCCTTATGTTGAGGGCAGTGCCAGGGGGCAAGCAAAAGACACAGGCAGATTCTGATTATAAAGCTAGTCACATCAGCGTGACTTCTGAGCTATTATGCACGGATCTGAATTGAGGATTTGTTGCAGCCAGCTGTCATATGCCGGCTTTTGCAAAACTAAGCATGGAATCTTTCAGCGGAAGCCTCCGTCAGGACACAAAGCCTGGGAAACCTCTTTTCCTTCCTCTCTGCAACCCCCTCCCCTCAATCCTTCGGGACTTTCTCAAGGCCTGAATGATATTAGGCTGAGTTTGCCAAGGGGCCAGCAGCCCTTGGTGAAACCTTCCTAGTCTGGAAAATTCTCTGGAAGAGTCTTTAATCTATAGCCTTAGGTTGGAAGTGAGAGGAATTGTCTGAGAGAACCTCAGGCAGGATGTTCCTTTTGCCCTACGGTCATAGAATCAGGGCTGGAAGAGCCATCCAGTCCAACCCCCTGGCATGCAGGAATATTTATCATCATCAATTTATATAGTGCCATCTATGTACATGGCACTTTACAAGAAATCAAAACATTTAGAACTACAGATTTGTAAGCTTTTGAGATAATAAAAAAGAAAAATCATGCCAAACATGCTTGCTCAGGGAGAAAACAAAAGGCAAGGTCTCATATCTAGAACAGAAAGTATTCTTTTCAGATTTCATTGAACTTTGGGAGTGGGGGTAAGGATGTGTAGGAGGATAAGAATCTACCAGGTTTAAGTCAAGGGCTGGCAACAGTGGTGAGCATGGGGTCAGGTTTTTGTCCCTAGGACCTTCCAGGGACTGCACAGACTGCTAAAAAATGTCACAACAAAATAAATCTGGAAATGGCTGAAAGTCCATTTCTGGTTTAGAAAAATGTGTGTGTGTTTATCTTCAACAAGACAGGTTGAAGGACTGCCACCATTAAGAGGAAAATTTCTGTGCCAAGGGGACCCAAAACAGCAAACTCTACATGAAATCATCATATTTTTTGAAACCACAGCTTGGGAAAGTCACTTTTGCAGCCTTTATAGGGCAATCTTTCCAAGTTCTCCTCCAAACATTCATTTACATCCCAATATCCTCTAATTCTCCATTCTTTCCTGACTGTAAAACTGATAGTACCCCTAAGCAAAGGAAACTTGTAAATGTGCACAGAGTACACAGCTAAAGAGATTGTGAATATTGGTTAAGAATGACAACAAACTGGAATATACTGACTTATAGAACTGGGAAGAAATGCACCAAGTTCCATCTAAATGCACCAGATCCCATCTGGTTTTAGTAATTAAGCAGGATCAGCCCTGGTTAGTATTTGGATGGGGAGACTGTCAATGTCTACTAGGTGCTGTAGGCTACATTTCAGAGGAAGGAAAAGACAAAACCACTTCTAAAGAATCCCTTGCCTAAGAAAATCCTATGAAATTCATGGAATTGCCAGAAGTAGATAGGCGACTTGAAGACACACACACACACACTATTCCAGAAGGAATCCATGCCTATGCATATGAAGGAGGATAATATATTTATTTATTTATTATTATTAACCTTTATTTATATAGCGCTGTAAATCTACACAGTGCTGTACATACAATCTTAAATTAGACGGATCCCTGCCCTCAGGCTTACAGTTTAAAAAAGATACAACCTTATATGAAATAATGGTATAAATAGCAACAAATAAATAAAATCACTGCAGCTCATTAATCCTCTGCTTTTTAAACAGCTGATTAAATTGATGCACAACTGCATAGAAGCATCCTTTTGAAAGGACAGTTAAACTGTAAACTAGGTACCTAGCTAGCTAACACTGCATAGAGATGAAAGGTAGACATTTTTCCAACACTACATATTTCTTTGTGTGACTGCGTGTCTGTCTGTCTCTACATAGTTTTCTGGACTGTTGTACTGCAATCAGTCATGCTGGATGGGCTAAATATAGGAGATGTACTTCTAATTATTCCTCTAAGACACAAAGCATTGACAAACTCTAGTGCTCAGAGGAACAGACTAACAAATTAGCACATTGCAAAGCTTGTTTACCTTTTGCTGAATTTCCTGCTTCTCAATCAATCGCAGCTACAAATAGTCAAGGCAAAATTTGTTATGTTGCCTATGCTCGCAGTCTCGCATCCATTCTTCAGTGAAATGTACTGAATTAGATTTTCAGAAACTTGAAATGAAACTGTTAAGTAATACAGAGAGTAAGGGAGTGAGGCTGCAGGCAAAAGAAATTTTAACTGTTGATATAAGATATGTCAGGTACAGCTCTCTTTAGGTACCGGTATGTGTTCTTTAAAAAAGGGTTCCCTTCAGGTATAGTAGTATTTTTAAAAAAAATATAAGGGAAATATACTCCTTTTCTTTTACATTACTATAAAGATTCCAGTAACATATGTTCCACATATATGAATGTGTTTTAATATAACATTTCAACCAAATGTGCTAAAATCAGATGGCATTATTTAGAGCACTGAGAAATTTTCCAGTTCCAGAAAACCTGTATCATTGACTGCAGCTCGCTTCGGCAATCTATTGACAAAATTGCTTTATTGGACAACAACTGCCAACAAAAGAACCGAAAAAGGGAGGGAGAGGATATGGAGCTGATTTATTAGAGATTCAAACCTTCTCCAGCCCAGAAAAACCTCTGGCACCAAGTTAGACCAGAGCATGGGGCAGTTGTTCAGTGATTTCCAGTATCTCTAGCATGGGAAAGGTGTAAATTTAGCACAGCTAACAATTGTACTTGAAAACAACAGCAGCATTGAATCCTGAAAAGGTAGTAAATAATACAAACAAATAAAATAGTATTTGCTTTAAATTCCATGGGCTAAATGTATTGCAACCATATCTTTTAAGATGATTTTACCTAGTTCTTTGTAAATGATTCTAACTGCATTTGTTTTAATTTTTTATAAGTCACCTTGTGTTCCTTTACTGGCAAAAAGGCAGAATGTATATGAATAAATGATCATCATCAAGAGCAAAGACTCTTATTACTGCATTGTTAGCCAAGGTGATGGTTGAGGCTGCTAGAATCACAGAATCATAGAGTTGGAAGGGGTTCTATGGGCCATGAAGCCCAACCATCTACTCAGTGCAGGATCTCCAACTAGAGCATCTCCAGCTGGTAGCTGTCCAGCCTCTTTTTCAGCACATTCAGAGAAGGCGACCCCACTGCCTCCCTAGGCATTTGGTTTAATTGCCGAACCGCTCTTACGGTCAATAATAAACATTTCTTCTAATGTTCAATCAAAATCTACCCTCCTGTAAATTAAAACCATTAGACCTGGTCCTACCCTCTGGAGCAGCAGAGAACAGGCCTGCCCCCTCTTCTCTGTGACAGCCTTTGATGTATTTGAAGAGTACAATCATGTCAACCCTCAGACTTTTCTTCACCAGCTAAACATGCTTAGCTCCTTCAATCTTCAACCTTTTCTCATATGTTTTGTTCTCTATACCTCTTATCATCGTTGCTCCCCTTCTCTTAGCTCCAACTTGTTTATATTCTTCTTAAAATGGGGTGCCCAGAACTGAATGTAGTACTCCAGATGAGGCCCGAGCAGTGCAGAATATAGTGATATTATTACCACACAGCATTAATTCATCCTGTTGTTATGTGCCTTCAGATCAACTCTAACTTACAGCAGCCATATCCTAGAGGTGGTTTCCTACTGCTGCTTTCCTCTGAGGTTGAAAGTATGTGATTTGCCCAGAGCCACCATGTGGACCTCCAGGGCTTCGCTTCAAGCGGAGGAAGACCTGGGTTCATAACTCTTTGCTCAGCCACCAAGCACAGGGGCCTGTTCACTATCTCTCGGCTTAACCTATTTAACAGATGCCACAAGATCATTGCTGTTTTTTTCCTAACTATGAAGAGAGGAGGCACAAAAAGAGAGCAACAGGCTTATCACTGGCCTCATTGTTAAAATGATGCTCACTTTGAGATATTTTCTTTTACCCTGCATATTGCTCTGTTTTTAAGAATGAAAACAGCTTTATGCTATTGCATGCCTTTAACGTCCAGCCCCAGAAAGTTGCCTCCCACTGATCCATCAGCTAAGGCTCAATCTATCAGTTAAAGCTTGCCACGTGGGGACAAGAAATGTAATCAGTAGAAACAGCAGAATTTAAAAAGCAGCAAGAATAAAAAAGGTAGCACTTTCTCCCAAAAGGGAACTGTTGCATCTCTCCCTCCTGATGGCTCCCGCTGTTGTCGTTGTTGTGTGTCTTTAATTCATTTTTTACTTATGGTGACTCCAAGGAGTATCTATAATGGGATTTTCTTGGCAAGCTTCTTCAGAAGGGGTTTGCCATTGCCATCCTCTGAGGCTGAGAGAGTGTGACTTGCCCAAGTATGGTAAAATACCTTCCCTTTGGGTGGTTGTTTGTCCACTTCTATGGGTTTTTCTGGGTCTGGCAGCCCTTCTGATGTCTGAGCTGGAGTGACCATTAGCCTTTAGAGCCAAGTCTAGGTGCTTCAGTTCATTTTCCAAGAAGTAGGGTTCAGAGAATTTCCAGGAAATTAGGTTCTGTCCTCACAGAAGTGAACTACCCAAAGGGAAGGTATTTTTACCATACATCAAAGGAGTCACAGACAGAATAGGGAAAATAGTGAGGAAACACAACCTCCAATGGTCTACAAACCAACCAAGAAAATCCAGCAAATGCTGCACTCAGTGGACAAGAGAGACCCTCTCGCGGCTGACGGAGTTTACCGCATTCCATGCAGCTGCGGACAAGCCTACTTAGGGACCACCAAGTGCATTGTTCAAACACGAAACAAGGAACATGAGAGAGACTGCAGACTGGGTCAGTCAGAAAAATCAACAGTAGCAGAACACATTATAAACCATCCTGGGCATAAAATGTTATTTGAAAACACTGAAATTCTGGACCATGCCAACAACTATCAGGTCAGAATGCACAGGGGAAGGCACTGAAATCCATAAACACCTGGATAACCTCACAACAGGAAAGAAAGATCTCTTAAACTAAACAAAGTTTGGCTACCAATCTTGAAAAACACCAAAATCAAGACCCAGTAAATGCAAATGAAAACCACCCAGGGTGAGGTTTTTTTTTCCCAGCAGACAATGGATCATTAATTAAATAGACACCCTGAGGCCTTGCCATTCAATAACAGAACAATACACAGATTAACATGCAAATCACTTCTTCTCAACCAAAAGTATATATATCCCACTCTCTTCCATGCCAGCATTTTCTGAAGATGCCAGCCACAGCTGCTGGTGAAGAGTTAGGAAAAAACTCTTCTAGAACATGGCCTCATAGCTCTAAAAACCCACAAAAACTATTGGCATTTATGTTCCTTGCTATTCAATATCCATCACTTTTGTTTATGTGAGAGTAAGTTCGGTTACCAGACTGTGAAATATTTTACCTTCCCAGCTGAAAGGCAGGGTGGGGTAATTTGGCCTTCGAGATGTTTTGGACTACAGCTTCCCCCGTCATGATAGCTGTGGCTTCTGGGAACTGAAATCTAAAATGTCTGGAGGATCACAGTTTCCCTGCCCCTACTCAAACCCTTCTTCATTGCCTTGTTGTGCCAATATTTTATGTCGTAGTAAATCACATATAGCACTGTGGGAGTGCAGGCACAATCTAGGAGCAGCAAGGGGTGGCCCAAACATGTTGCAATTGCCCCTTTGATCCAACTTGCTCTTGGTCTAATTCAGGTCCACTGAGGTCCTCTTCAGAAACTCTGGCCACCACTTTGCTTATTAATACATCAGGAAGCTGGGCAGAGGGAGAAAACACTATTTTGCTCTTTGAAGAATTTCACATTTATGTCAGGAATGTGCTGATAACAGACTGGCAAGAGGACTTGGCCTTCCATGTTTGCTTAATTAAATTACCTTTGCAAGAGAAAACATTTAACATTAAGAGCCTGGATTCCTCAGCACGGAAAAACAGAGGAGGCTCATTCTTGATGACACCTCTGCTTTTAGCCACCATCTGACACCTAACTTCAGGTCTCCAAAAATATCAAAACAGAAAGACATCTTCTGCTATTGTTCATTTCCTCTCTGGCTCCTTTGTCTGAAACAGGGCAAAGCCTTGCCACAGAATAAGCAGCATCTAGGGCAGACATTCACAATCCAGTGCACCCCTGGATGTGTCGAACTACAGCCGATGGGTTGTACTGGCTGGGGATAATAGAAACTTTCAACACATCTAGAGATCATGAGGCTTCATCTGCTCTGCAAAAATGCAATATTATGCTGCTTCAGCTGCCATGGCTCAATGCAATGGAATTTTGGGATCTGTAGATTGTGAGATTTTTAGCCTTTTCTATGAGCGAGTTTTGGTGCCACAACAAACTACAAATCTCAGGACTCCACAGCATTGAGCCATTCCACATAAAGCGATGCCAAGCTGCATTATTTTTGCAGTGCAAATGAGGCCTTGAGATGTTGCTAAAGGTCTCTAGTAATTATCTTGCTCCATGGCTGGATTTCCACTACTGAAAGCAACCCCAAAAGCAGGCCTTCCAAATTATTCATTGGAACTCTACAGTTTCTCCAGCATATTTGTTTCCTCGGCTATCCCCCTTTGCCTACTATCACCTCTCTAAAATCTCATTAGCATAGGCAATCCAGGCTGAAGATCCTTCTCCTCCTCCTTGTTACCTTCTCTTTGATACTACGTATACTACGTATTGCTGCCACCAAATCCCCCTAGTTTCTTCCTCAACCTGGCACCTTTAGAGTAAACAGCATCTAGATGTGTTTGACTACAACCCCCAGCACTCTCAGACTGCATGGCTATGCTAAGTGGGGATGATAGGAGGACTGGAGCAGTCCAATACATCTAAAGAGCACTGGGTTAAGGAAGGCTTATAAGATGCCTGAACAACCCACTCCTTCTTTTCAGAATATCTTGTTCTAAACAAAACAGAGAAGGCACTGGAAACTGAGAGCCAAAATGGAGACATAAAAATCCAAGCAACATCAACAAAACGCACGTACCCCTATTGACTTCAATATGATTTTCTGGCAAGAGCATTGATCATACTCAAAGCTCCACTCGAAATCCTTTCAGCCTTTTCAAATGGTACTGCCCAGCACTAAGCCCTGTTCTCCAAATGAGGTCATGCTGTACTCAGTAGAGTTCAGCCTTCTAAGTCTGCAAATGATGCTCTTGTTATACAATGGAACTGGCCTCTCTTTTTTAGTCACAGTCAAGACCAGTTCATTCATGCACCATTTGTTACCTGCGAAACATGCCTCCAACACTGCTACCAGCAAAAGAAAATCCTCACTCTTCTAAGTACTAGACTTTTCATGCTGAAGACCCCTGGGATTTGGGGGAAAGCATAGGTGGATGAATCAAACACAACAATGTTTTTACTCCAAGCACTGTAAGCAACGGGGGGGGGGGGGGGGAGGTGTATTTATGTTATATTAATTTTATACATATAAAATTATATTCTTTTTTATAATTTATATCCTGCCTTTCTTCCCAGATGGGATTCAGAAACTGTTTGGCTCAGATCCCCTTCTTTGGAATTTTTGGCAGTTTTATTTGTGCTTCTGAGTGGACTGGTGCATACCCGTGTCATTTTCCCTGTGAGAGTAATTTGGGAGCTGCTATTTCTAGAAGCTTCCTGGAGAGGTAATTCATCCTTTTTATTTTTTATTTTTTTTAAAAAAACATTTATCCTTTTCTTAATAAATCAGTAATGACAAATAAATGAATTCCTACCATCCAATCCTCAAAATTAACAATATAATTCCAGCAATACAGTCAGCATTTCATTTTGATGGATTCTTTATCCATAGATTCAATATACATAGCTTCAAAATATTCCCAAAAATATAAATCCTGAAAAGCGAACCTTGATTTTGCCATTTTATATAAGGGACACCATTTTACTATGCCACTGTATATAATGGGGCTTAGACATCCATGGATTTTGGTATACATGGGGGACCCTGGAAACAAACCCCAGCAGATACCAAGGGGTCACTGTATATCATGTACAGTCATGTAAATACACCTATGTACCTATAAGTAGGTACAGTTTCTATCTGTCCATCCATCCATCCATCTCTGTGTGTGTGTTTATTGTTAATTGCTGCATTTCTAGAATATATTAATATCTGCTATGCCAGAAATTCAACTGATTGCTTGAAGGGCCCTATTCAAGAACATTTAATTCTTGAAAATACATTAAAAATGAAATTCATCCTTTTTCTTTTTCTTGCGATCTAGGAAGCTTGAATCCTCACCAGCTGCCTGTGTCATGGTGCTGAAGCCAAGAGAAAGCCCTCTTCCAAACATCCTATGGTTCCGGCAGGGAGATACAGTCCTTTGCATAAGCTGAACCCAAGCCATGTCAGGCTTTAAAGGTCACAATCAGCACTTTGAATTGTGTATGGAAATGGATCAGAAGCCAGTGAAGCTGTTTCATCAAGGACCTTATGTAAAGACATTACAGCTTGTATTTCTGATGACATACAGAACCGGTTTCACATACACAATTCTATCCTTGCTTATTTGGGAGTATATCCAGTTTAATTCAATACAGTTTACTTTTGAGTAGACACAGGAGAGCCCTGAAAATCGGAGGAAGGGATCCTCAGAGAACTGCATGGCCTGAAACTCTCAGAGAACTACATGACCTCAAACACAGCAAGCATGTTTCTCCAAGCAATGTCAGAACAATCCAGATTTGTGTTCAGTAGCCTGTGGAAGGCGGGAGGGGGAGACGGGTAAATGATTTGGTACTGGTGAATACCTTGCCCTTGCTCATAGTCGCCTAGTCCCTCACTAGTTTCACTTGTCTCCTGCACTGCAGAGGACTAGCACAGCACAGCAGTCACCTTAAGTTGGGGTGGTTTTCTTCTCTTCCTTGTGCTAGATAAATAGTTCTCGGTGACACAGCTAATTGTGACTCACAGCACACACAGTATACTTCTCAGCGGAGAAATGTGTTCCAAAAGACTTGCTTTATTAATCCAGCATTACTGCAAGAGCTTCCAGGGTTGCTCCTTAGGCTGTGCCGCTGCAGTGTGCTTCTAGCCTGCTGCTGACAGATTATTCCAAAGAGCGGCAAGCAATACCCACAGAAAGATCGACAAAAAAATCATAATAATAAAGCTCACTCTCCCTCGGGTGAAAAGGCACACGCTTTCAATCATGCACGCATGTTGGAGAAAGCCAGACCCATCCGCAGCGGCTTGCTGGAGTCTAAAAACAGGAAGCAGCACAGACGGTCATTAAAGACACCAACACACATCACGGCAAAGGTGTGCACGTATCTTTACGGGTGCAACATTTCATTTCTTTTCCTATCACCAATTTGCCAAGTACAAGTAAATGACAGAAATCACTGCAAACGTTGCAAGGAAAACAAAAGGCCATGCTATACCATTCAGTAGCACTTTAGAAACACATTACATTTCTATTCATAAAGAATGAACACATATATACATGTTTTCTTCAGGAATGAAATTGAGTAGCAGAGCTTGCCACCCAGTCTGAATCACCTTTCCCTGGAACTTGAACCCAACAAACGTTTGGCAGAGAAAACAATTCTAATAAGTGAAAAAAGACACCAGTGCTCTATAATACAGGCATCTTTTTTCACCTGCTAGAATTGTTAGAAAGATGCCTGTGCTATATATTGCGAGAGCCAGTGTGATGTAGTGGTTTCAGCATTAGACTAGGACTCTGGAGACCAGGGTTCAAATCCATGCTCAGCCATAGGCCTTTATCAGATGGAGGGACTCACATTGCTAAAATGTTGCTGAACTGTTGCAGAAGTGCCAAGGTGAGATTATCTTTTGCGCTTCTAAAATGTAATTGAGGCTTCCTGCCGAAACGTTTGTGAGGAAGCCATTTTTTGAATAACGGGATATCCCGTTATTCCAAACATAGCTTTCCCTGGCTTCCCTGCAAACTCTTCGGCCCTTGTATTTTAACCTCAATTTATCCGTGGGTAATATCAAAATCTATGTTGGGCCACAAAACCTTTCTTTGACTTATACATGAGGTTGACTTATAGTCGAGTATATATGGTAAGCAAACAATCAGTTTGTGTGTACTTAGAGAGAAATTACTCTAATTACTAAGAGCTTGCATGGGTTTCTTAAAAACAAAGCATGCTAAACTAAAATCCTCTTTTTTCCCCAATCTTTTTTGGTGGGAGTGTGTGTGATAGAGTTACAAGACTGGTAGAACAGGACAGTGCTGTGGATGTTGTATAACTTGATTTCAGCAAGGCTTTGGACGGGATCCCCCATGCTATTCTTGCAGGCAAATTTGTGAACTGCAGGATAGAGAGTCTTACAGATAGATGGATCTGTAATTGGTTGACAGACTGAACCGAGAAAGTGCTCACCAGTAGTTGCTGTTCATGCTGGAGAGATGTGACAAAAAGTGGGATGCCTCAGGGTTCTGTCCTGGGACAGGTTGTCTAATATCTTTATAAATGACTTAGATGATGGGATAGAACGTGTCCTTATCAAATTTGCAGATAACACTAAATGATGGTGGTGGGTTTAGCTAATTCCCAGAGAAGAGGAACACAATTTAAAAAGACCTTGACAGACTGGAATGCTAGACCAAAATTCACAAAATGAAATTCAACAGGGATAAGTGTAAGATAGTACATCTAGGCAGGAAAAATCTTGGTAGACTACAAGCTTTGAGCAGATCTCACCCAGAATACTGTGTCCCATTCTGGGCACCATAGTTCAAAAAGAACAAGCTGGGATATTTCCAGAAAGAAGAGCAACCAAGATGATCAGAGGTCTGGAAGCCAAGTCTTATTAGGAATGACTAAAGATGCTGGGCATGTTTAATCTGCAGAAGGAAAGACTGAGTGGTGATATGATAGCTATCTTTAAATAGACAAAATAATGTAATATGAAAGATGGAGCCACTTGTTTCCTGCTGCTCCAGAGTCTAAAATGCAAACCAGTGGATTCAAAGTCCCAAAAAAAGAGATTGCACCTAAACATTAGGAAGAACTTTTTTCCCCTACCATAAGAGCAGCTTGAGAGTGGAATAAATTGCCTCCAGGTTGGATGGGCATCTTTTAGGAGTGCTTAGGTTTTGCATGAAAGAGGGTTGGACTAATGACCCCTGTGGGAAATATTTTTTCCATGTTCTAATGGGCTGCTATCCCCATCCCATTGTAGACAGTCCATCACAGAAGAACTTTCTCTTTTGAATGCAGAACAGAAGATAACTCTTTTTGTTACTTTTGTTGTGTGACTTCAACCCACTTCCAATTTATAGTGACTAACAGGTAAACCTATTCTTGGCCAGATTTGCCATTGCCTGCCTCTGAGGCTGAGAGAGTATGACACACGAAAGCTTGTCCAGTGGGTTTCTACAATGGACCAAAAATTCAAACTCTTTCTCCCACAGATCCCTGCCTCTCTCAAAACATTTTTAAAAGCAATAAGTAACAAAGGTCCAAAACACACTGCAGAAATAATCCATCTTGAGACGGCTTTAACTGCCTTGGCTGACTGCTAGGGAATTCTGGGAACTGTGGTTTTGTGAGATATTTAGCCTTCTCTGTTAGAGAGCTCTGGTGCCACAATAAACTACAATTCCCAAGATTCCCTAGCACTGAGCCAGGGCAGTTAAAGCGGTCTCAAACTGGATTATTTCTGCAGTGTGTTTTGGACTAAAACTGGAATTCCGAGTTGTTTTTGCATGCATTGTTCATAATCTTTCTCACATGCAAAAATTGGGACTATCTTATTTTATATATTTTATTGTAGGTGAGGCGTAAATGATGCTGGCTGTATTCCAATATCACTTCAAGCCAGGAATCTTGTCTCATCAAGTCCTATATCAGTTGCATTATTGTGCACCCAACCCATTCACTTCTACTTTGGTTCTCCTGCTCATTTAGCAGGTAATGCAACAAAGCATGGATAATTTGGCATTATATCCAAATTTATTTTATGCCCAAGCATGCCAGAATTTGTAAGCCAACAAGAAGTCATGATTCAGAGTTGGCTTATGAGTCATGGGTTCTTGTTGCCTTACAATCCTGGCTTGTTTGGCCACAAAAAAAATAAAAAATCCCAGGCTCACACATAACATTAAACTATCCATGACTGGTTTGCATAACCACTTGCATAAACATGCATGGGTGCATGTGGAGCAAATAAGTATCTTGAGTGTGCACATCATGGTTTAATAAGCCAGGATTCCTGACTCAACGTGATGATCAAGTATATATAATGCTATTTGGCCTTAGAGAGGAAGCAGAACAAAGAGACAACAACAACAACAGTCATAAGACATGGTTGTTGCACTTTTAACAGGTTTTGTGTAAAAAGTTTCAGCAAGTAGAACTTTCTGGCTTCTTCATCAGCTATCCCTGCCAAAAAAAAATCTTTCATCTGCACTTTTATAGAAAGAATGGGAGCCCTGCCCTTCACTGCTCAGCAGCCCCAGTTGACAAAGATATCTGCAAACATCCAAAACCCTACATGGAAGATCCGGTTACATCACAAATGGGATTTGCTCCTTCTGCATTATGTGGAACTCATAATAGGCCCCCGGTGGGAAGCATTAAACAGGGGAACCTCCCATCCCTCTCTTTTATCCTCACCCTTTATCTATTAAACTAATTGGTTTATTTAACAGAGAGAATTCTAGCCCACCCTCACCAGCTCAGTGAGAGCTCCAATCCATATTCATGAAGCATGCTTGAGCTCTAGCCTGCTGGCTGACAGCTCAGGACAGATACTTCAGAAAGGAATGCTGCCGTGTTGCCCTGATGGACTTCGTCATGGTTTCATGACCATCCTTTTCGGGGGAGGAGGGGAGAAGGAAGAACCTTTGGATGAGTGCATGTGCCTACAGCAAAGCCACAGAATACTAAATGCCTATGTAGCTAAAGAAAGAAAAAGATATTGTTCAATAATAGCCTCCAAACTACTGCAATCTTTGAGGGTCTCTTAAGGCAGGGACTCTCTAGGTAGTCTGTTTCACAGTACCTACAATTCCTTTCTAGGTGAGACTGATGGGATCATCTGGAACATCTGGATGGCCAAAGGTTTCCCACTCATGATAAGGCATTGTTTCGTAGGACCTTATCAGATGTTGAAAATTGGAAGTATAATCTAATGGCAATCCGAACGCAATCATGGGGTTTCACGTAATTGCGTATTAGAGTATCTCACGCAATTTCGGGCAATGTGGGGTCATTTTCAGGTAATGGGAAGTCATTCTGAACGCATTCCAAACTCAATTGGAATTCACGTAAATTAGCTAAACTAGCGAATTCATGTGAATTTGAATTGGCTCCAATTGGCCCCATTCTCAATAAAGAGAAATTCCTCCCATCTGATAAGGTCCTTAGGCTGTAACCTTATCATCCTGCTGTACTTTCTGGTGCAATTCTCAGCAGACCCAGACACATCCACATCCACCCAGACGTATACACGTGTCTGTCTGTCTATCTGTCTATCTATCTAGAGATAGCGATATCATTCTCTCTCTCTCAATATGGAGAGCCAGCATGATGTAGTGGTTTAAGCATCATACTATGACTCTGGACATGAGGATTCAATTCCTTGCTCAGTGATGGAAAACCACTGCGTGACCTTGGATGAGTTGCACATTCTCACCCCAGATAGGTTGTGATAGGTTCACCTTCAGGTAGGAACTATACACCAGAAATGATCTGAAGGCACTTAATTTATTTCCCTGAACATATATATTCTCCCAATATAGAAAATGAAGTGGCTAAATTATGAAAAAAATTGCTGAGGAGTCAGAGGTTGTTTTTTTTAGGTTTCCACCATATTATGAAAAAAACAACCCTTTTTCAATTTGTATTTTAATTTCTTGCCTCTCCAGCAGTTCTAAACAGCTACAAGTGGAAATTGTAAAGAAGTCTTGCTATGGATGCATAAAATGGACTCCACTCTTTCCTTGGCATGCATATTAGATTACATTATTAGATTACTTTCACAGAGGACAAATACAATGGTTCATAGTGGATATGAAACTCTTCAAAAATCTGCCCAGGGAGAGTAACAATATGTAACAACCATCTCTTGCATCTGATTATCCTGTTTCCTCTCAAAGGCCAAGGGCAAATAGCTTTGTGTTTGACATTGGCTCTACACACACACACACACACACAACTATCTCTTGGGTCTTGAAAGATGTACCATCACCTGAAATGACTTGCCTTTTAGTGTTGTGAAGTATAATGCAGTTCAATAAACAATCAGCAATATAATTAAATAGTCTGGAGCATGAACTGGTGCGCTGTAGATGAGACAATGCTGAACATAAATCTTGGAAGCCCTGGGGCCCTAGATCTGTTCTTAAAAGTACGGCGAGTGATCATTCTTATGACTGGAGTCAAGCTGGTATAGGAACCAAGTTTTAATCTTAGATACATTTTCTTTGTGTAGTCAAATACAGGAACTCTGTCCCTCTTCCCAGAACCAAGCTAATGTAAGGTGGAAGGCTAGGGTGCTTGCACATCCATCTGTCCAGTTTGGCAAGGATAGTCTTGATTAATCTTCTGTCATCCCACTTTTTCCAGATGCTTCTACAATGTCTCAACTTCTCCCTCCTCCCCTTTCCCCTTTTTTCCTGGTTTCCTTCAACTGTTGCAAACTGAGTTCAAAGTGTAAAAGTAGTTTGCATTCCATTAAATTGACAGGAGGAGTGGATAAGAGTAGGCAGAATCTTGCCCTTCCCTGTAGACTCAGGAAAAAGCAAACTGCTGTAGACTGTCCTACGTTATATCTTCTTCCCCAATAATAACTTTTGCCATCTTAACTCTGGTCTTTTGTGGCCATATAGGGCTAAACAGACAGGCAAAAAGAGGTGCTTTCAGGCTGGCTTGAAGGTGTGGCATTTAAATGACACATGCCTTGAAGCCAGCAGAAAAGTGCCCTTATACAGAGAAAAGCCATTTAAAAAAGAAGCAGTTTTTCCCCGCTTCTTCCTGGCTTGAAGCCATGTCATGTGGTCATGACATGAGCACTCCAGATGCCTTGGGACCCGGCGGTGCGGTTGGTGGGGTTTCAATGTGGCTTCAAAAAAGGCAGCTTCATGCCACATTTTCCTGCCCATCTGTTTCACCCCTATGTGTCCCAGTTTTTGCCTGTGAAATGTTGGATGGTATGTGTTTGTTAACAGCTTTCAAAATTAGAACTTCAGGGGAATACATTAAGTTGCCAGAGGACTTTAAAGAGATTTAATTTGCTTCAGAGACAAAAATGATCTGTACAAATAACATGGTAGGCTTTTCAGATTGCTGTCCCAGTATAAACATTAAAATGTTAATCAGCAGCAGATTGTGTAACAGAAGCTTCTATCAGCCCCAGAAATATGAACTCCATTTTTGCACTTACTTCTTTCATAAGGCATTGACTGTTTATGCACACAAACCACTGCTCTCAGTTTTCTTAAATACACCTATAACATTTAAAAAAAAAACCAGCCAAAAAATGTCCCAGATGCACAAAGATGATCACGCAAAACTAGCATTTTAGGAAGAAATAAACACGGTTCATTACAATAAATGAACAATCCTTGCTGATTACAATGACGTTTAATGCAAAAAAGCAGAAACTGCTTATTACCATAAACACTGTTCATTACAAGCTGTTGCATATATATATATATTTTAAAAAATAACATTGGTGTCTTCTCATTATCCCCTGCCCACAAAAATTAATAATATTTGTACTGTAATATGTTCCTTCCAAGCTCTAGAAAATCCTCCTACTGGAATTCCATAAGTGACCATCCTTTTCCCTGAGTTGGCTTCAGATTTGAGAGGTCTGTCCTCAACTATGGCGGTGGGTATAAACCATCATTCTATATATCCCCCAATGTCCTGGAATAGCCAATGTACAGTGGTCCCCCGGTTTACGAATATCCTGGCCTACGAAAACCCCGGTCTATGAAAGAGCCGGGGCAGGAAAAACGGCCCCGGTTTACGGGAAAAAACCCGGTTTAAGAAAAGAAAGCGGCGGGAAATTCAAATGGTGCGGAGGCTGGTTTAAGGGGCCCCGGTTTACGAACTTTTCGGTTTAAGGGGTGCTGGAACGAATTAATTTCGTAAACCGGGGGACCATTGTAATGTAATTCTAAGGCAGCATGGGAAACTTTAAAAGGGCACCTCATTGCTATTTCATGCAGGTATCCTGGCATCGGCATCAGTGACCTGAGATGGTCCTGGGACATGAGCAGCCTGCTAGTTATTCCAGATACTGAGACTGGGTCTGACCCTCACTTTCATCACTGATTATTCCATCGATTTTTCCAGTGGTCTCATTCAGTTGGCTTGCATCGGTTCATCCAAACCGTTAAAATTTGTGAGGCTCGCCAAACGCTTGTTGTGTGTACAGAAAATGAAAACGAAAGGTTTCGCTGCATCATGCCCTTCCAACACAGACATACTTTGATTTGTTCCCAGCGCTCTTTTTAGCAACAAAAGCAGGACCAGAGGGCCATGAAATGGAGAAAGGAGAGAGAAAAATCAGTCCACTTTTCTGTTAGCATCAGGATCATGGGTGCTGTCATAGGGAGGACAAGCAAGCATTGCATTACAATTTCCTTTTAACCTAAAGTCAACTATCTATTTTCAGTACGTCTGAAGATGACACTGCTAAGAGCTCAGTCTCATTGCATGAATGCAACAACAGCACTAATGTCCAAGCGGCCGGCCCTTCAATAAATTGAGGCACATGCATGATGGCTGGAGGGGACATTTTTAAAAAGGGAAAGAAGAAAGACCACTAGACTCTTCACAGCCTTCGACTTTAAATTGGGCAGGGGCATGGAAATGCTGGCCTTCCAGATGATGCTGGATTACAGGCCCTTTCATGCTACAAAGTTAGAAAGCTGCTTTAACTGTCATGGCAACATCCCATGGAATCCTGCAATTTGTAGCATGCTGAGACACTAGAGCTCTCTGTCTGATTATTCAAAATGCCCATCCCTAAACTACAAATCCCAGGATTCCAAAGATCCAGTATAGTGGTTTGAGCGTAAGACTATGGAGACCAGGACTCGAATGCCAGCCCGGCCATGTAAACCCACTGGGCGACCTTGGGCAAGTCACACACTCTGAGCCTCAGAAGATGGCAATGGCAAACCCCATCTGAAGAAGCCTGCCAAGAATATCCCATGATAGGTTAGCCTTAGGGTCACCATAAATCAGAAATTACTTGAAGGCACATAACAACAACAAACTGCAAACCCCAGGATTCCATATGACGGAAACGTGGCAGATATGCATCACGGGCTGGCTTACCACATTTTGAAGCAAATGAAGTGCTATATAACTGTAAAAGCTTGGAAAAGTTACCTTTTTTGGACTGCAACCCCCGATTCTTCCAGCCAGCAAGACCATTTCTCCAATGGTATCATTCACCTGGTTTGCATTGTTTTAAGCAAACCATTTTAAAAAATTAGATTTACAAAACGAAAGGTTTCACTGCACCCTGCCCTTCTGACTGGTGTGCACTTTGATTCATTCTCTCTCCATGCTGGCAAGGGGATTCTGGGTATTGTAGTTCCAAAAGCACATTACTGTTTAAAGAGAGGCAAGATGGAGGAGAGACCATAAAGTCCAATGTCTTAAATTTACCCGACTGCACCACGGCCTCAAAGACAACAGCCTCCTCTATGGCTGGGCCTTTCAAAGGCAACTCTACATCCCATTATGACCCAACTCACTGCACACATAATCAGGTTACTTGTGGAATCCAAACTGGGAATTACTTCCGAGATACTGGGAGCCAGCAAAAGCATCTTTTGATAAGAACCTGTACTTTTATGTGCCGGCGTATCCTTGAGCTATTTCTTCCATGGAAACATTTTCTACTAATTTCGATTTAAAAGGACACACTGGGACTCCATCACATCAGAGGGGTGCTTTGCATACACAGGGTGTGTTCTGTCACATGTGAAGCAGCTCTGTGTGTGTGTGTGTGTGTGTCATATTTCACTCTGCATGCAAGCACTAGGGAGGAGGCACAGCCTAAACAGAAGCATGCTGCAAAATGTATGCCCAGAAGGACAGAGGCAGAAACTGCTTCAGATATTTTCTGCATGCACCATAGCGGCAGTCCTGCATACAGCCATAGCCGGCTGAATTATTATATTTAAGGAGGGTTTGAGGGGGGGACAGTTCATTCCCTTTGAGGGAGAGAATGAAAAAATGATGGGCTAAGTGCCAACGGTTATAGCAGAACTTAAGATGAAAGCCGGTTAATGGCAAAAAGTAGTAATACCCAATGAGTTGATAAGTTGGCTAAGGACATCTCTCTCTCTCT
Organism: Urosaurus nigricauda; assembly: GCA_034509955.1. Classification (NCBI taxonomy): domain Eukaryota; kingdom Metazoa; phylum Chordata; class Lepidosauria; order Squamata; family Phrynosomatidae; genus Urosaurus; species Urosaurus nigricauda. The sequence continues at coordinate 182,086,596 of JAOEGL010000003.1, forward strand.
GTACTATAGTAGCTGAAAATCACCCAAATCCACAAGCACTGAATCATACATTTAAGCACCCACACAAAATGTAAATCCATTTATCCTACCTGTTTTTTTGGGGGGGAGGGGGTTGTTTTTTTGCTTTCTTTTCTTTATGGGCTGAGGGGATGGATTACAATTTATCCCATATACGGTAAAAGTCTTTGTTGCAGAATTCTGAGCATCTCTTCACTTGCATGGGAGAGTAATGCGATGATCCGGTGGTTATTGTAATCCCTGGTGTCCCCTTTCTTGGAGACTGGAGTGTCTATTGAGCATTTCCAATCTGTGGGCCATTCTTTTGTTTTTCATATTTATTGACAGCTTTTAGTTAAAGCTTGAGAAGTTTTTAAAAAATATTTGCTTCCCCTATGTCATCCCATGCAAAATTCTAAGGATTTTCCTATTATAAAAGTACTGATTTCTCTCTGGTAAGTCCTTTCTAGGAAGGCCAGAATGGCCCCCTCCCTCTGCATGCAAAGACCTTTTTATTCTGCCAGGCTTTTAAAGCAGGTTTCTAAAAAAATGGGTTGAGGGTGCTGGCTGGATGGTTTTAGACTGCACTGTTTCAATAGCTTTTTACCTTTTAATCTTTCGATTGTATTTTATCTTTTTAAAGTGTCGTTTTAAAAAAAAATTTTAATATTGTCAAAAGTTTAATCCTATTTCAACGTTTAATTTGTTTTATGTTTTTAGCTGTATTGTGTTTTTAAATTATAAGCTGCCTGGAGTCCCAATAACAACAGCAGCAGCAGCAGCAACAATAAATCTCCTGCCCATACATGGTTGGATTACTGTAATACGTTATACATGAGGTGCCCTTGAAGCTTAAATGTGCGCAGAATCCAGCAACAAAAAATTCTCCAGTTCACAAATATGGAACCATGTTAAACTAATTATTTAATACACTACACTGGCTCTCTACTTAGTACCATACTGGATCTAAAGTGCTGGTTATCACCTTCCATGCTCTGAACATTTGAGATCCCAAATATCTGAAGGTGTACCATTCCTCATACCTGCTTTCCCCAGTATGACACCTTCAAGATGCAGCTGTTGGTCTGCAGCTGTGTTGGCTGGGGGCTAATGGGGGTTACAGTGCAAGATTTCAATAGCTTTGCAGAGGAGGCTCTTTTTTGAACAACCAATTTTCCAAGAAGAGGGTCTTCTTTGTGCTTGCTCTCAAAAGGAAAATATCAGAGACAGCTATGGAGTTTATCACACAACGGAATTTGGGGGTATAATGCAATGGCAATCCGAACGCAATCATGGGGTTGCCCGTTATTGCGTATGAGTGTATCTCACGCAATTTCGGGCAAAAGGGAAGTCATTACGAATGCAATCATGGGGTTTCACGTAATTGCGTATTATAGTATCTCATGCAATTTTGGGCAATGGGGGGGCCATTTTTGGGAAATGGGGAGTCATTCTGAACGCATTCTGAATGCAATTAGAATTCACGTAAATTTGCTAAACTAGTGAATTTACGTGAATTCGAATTGGCTCCATTCGAAATTGGAAGAAATTCCTCCGGTGTGATAAACTCTTTGGTTAGCCTGGATCAGTATGCAAAGGGATCTTGTAGCACCTTTGAGACTAACTGAGAGAAAGAAAGAAGCTGGTAGCATAAGTCTACAAAAGCATATGCTTGCAATATATTTATTTTCTGTGGCTGCATGCACATGATAGAAATAATCCAGTTTGACACTACTTTAACTGCCATGGCTCAATGCTATGGGATTTTGGGAACTGTAATTTGTTGTGGCTCAGTTCCAAGAATTCCATAGCACTGAGTTAAAGCAGTGTCAAACCAGATTATTTGTTCAGGTTGAATGCAGCCTCCATTAGCCTCAAAGGTGCTACAAGACCCTCTGCAAAGGAAAATATGATTGCCACTGACCTTTTAAAATGGCATGGCCTATTTATTTTTATTTTTATCGACTTGGTTCATTTGTTTGCTGCCTGATCAGTTTTTAATGTTTCCTATCCCGGAATTTTATTTTTATTATATTTGCCTTTTAATGATATTATGTATAGTGTTCCTTGGGTCCCATGTGAAAAGTGGTTTAGACAATTTAAAATAAAAATAAGTAAATAATGTCAAAAATGATTAGAAGGTTTCATTAAAACAACGCTGGATTCAGCTACAGCGAGATTAAAGTGAATGGCAAGAGTAGCTGAGAGGTGAAATTCATCTTGAAAATGGAGAGAGAGTTGAGGAAAGGGAGAAGAGATGGTTCCCCCCAAAGCAATATGTAACAAATGTGATCTGCCAACAAAGGCTTTATCCGCACCGCAGAAATAATCCGGTTTGACATCACTTTAATTGCCATGGCTCAATGCTATGGAATTCTGGGCATTGTAGTTGACTGTGGCACCAGAACAAAGCTTTACAGCACCAGAGCAAAGGTTTGCTATACATAATATCATTAAAAGATAAATATAATAAAAATAAAACTACAGGATAAGAAACATTAAAAAGGGATCAGGCAGCAAACTATTCCATAGCATTGAGCCATGGCAGTTAAAATTGGTGTCAAACCAGATTTTTTTTCTGCAGTGTGGATGCAGCCAAAGTTAAGCCAGCCAACACTTACATGGGGCATCATGCACTACAAGTCAAACTTCTTCCATCTTATGGTACCTTTTAATAAAAGTAATAATAAATATACAGCATTAACAAAGCATCTGCCCAATTTCCAAAGCACTTCTCCAGCATTATCTCCATAAATCTTGCAACAGAACTCCTGCTAGACCGGTCAGTAGCGCTCTATCTCCACAAGACGGATAATGGTGGCAGTCACAGTCACTGAGACAGAAATAGCAACATGTCCAAATTGCCTGTGGAGATCTTTGCATGAGCGAGGTTTGAGCCTGGTCCATGACAACTCACAGTCTAGTCACAGCCGACACATTTACCACACTGAGGTCTATAGTGTTCTGCCTTTTCCCAAGACGCAATGCATGCTGAGACAGTATTAAAATACCAAGCATTACCAGGATGTGTTTTCATATGAAATAGCGTACGATATTCACACAGAGAAAGAACTCTGGGCTGGATGAGAACAAAGGTTTGTCTAGCCCAGCCTTCCTCAATCTGGAAGAACCCTCCACAGATTTTGGACTATAATTCCCATGTTTGTTAAGAGTGATGAAGACTGGAAACCAACATATCCAGAGACTTTGGGGCTGGAGATGTTGGGATAGCCAGGTGATTCTGAGAAGCCCATAAAGAAGGAATCTTTCCCCAGTTGCCTCTGCACCCGGCAACCAGTGGAGATATAGTACCTCTGTACAGAGAGGCTCTATTTCTTTGTTGTGCCCAACAGCACTGGCAGACTTTTCCAGTCTTCATCACTCCAGTTTTCATCTTACTGCCAACTAAGTGGGCAGCCATTGCTGCCTCTTGTGGGACTTAAAATCCATAAATTAAGCAGACGTTTATTATATTACTATATTGCATAGAATTATACGTGGAATTTTTATTTATTTAACCTGGATCAGCTGACAGCTGCACTTGTGACCCCCAAGTTGTTGTGTTGTGTGTGTACGCAGGGACACAGACACCCAGAACAGGAGACTTATTGTGTGTCGTTGAGTCATTTTTGATTTACGGTGACGAAAAGACGAAGCTATAATGGGGTTTTCTTGGCAAAATTTGTTTGGAGGGAGTTTGCCTTGGCCTTCGTCTGTGACCTGCACAAGGTGACCCAATGGGTTTCCATGGCTGAGTGGAGATTCAAACCCAGGTCTCCAGAGTCATAGTACAACGTTCAAACCACTACACCATGCTAGGTCTCTGAAGAGACTAGATCTGCATTATTTACATTATTTACTAGCTCAGGAGACTAGCTCTGCATTATTTACGTAGAAAAAAAAAAGCTGGCAGGAGGGGAATCAAAAGCCCATATTCGTAATCCTTTGTAAATGCATTGTTCCTACCCTGAACCAATCTGCTCAGACTCCATGCACTGCAGTACATGGAGGGAGCGGCCTTCTCCTTCATGTAATGCTGTTTGATAGTAAATCTTGCAAAGGAGTGGTGGGGGGGAAAACTACCGTTAAGTGGCTCTTCAGACAAAGTCAAGAGGGGAAAAGAGGATTTTTATTGCTTAATCAAATTGCGTCTCTTATTAATGGACGGAACAACCATTAGATGAAACTATAGCTGCTTCCAAACCTCCCTTCCCATCAGCTGACCAGACATCTCTCTAGCCTCTGTGATATATTTTTTTTCTGATGCACCAAACCAGATGTCAGGGCTCGGTTGGAAAATATTGAGCCCAAAGAGACAAGCTTTTTTTTTTCCATGGGAATATTTAAACTCAGCCTAACTACTGTCTCCTGGTTCAGCACAAAATTATCTTAATCTAAAGTACTTAAACAATGAAAAGGAGCACTTCATACCACGACATTTTGTTGTAGGTCTCATTTTGGATTTACTTTCCGCTCGACCTGGAGGCAAGCACTGAATGTGTGTGAAGGAGACCATCATTTTACCACTTGGCTATGAATAAAACTGGGGTGTAAAATATTTTGAAAGCAAATTCATCCATATTAAGGAATCTTGAAGTCATATAAGGAATCTTGAAGTCATGGAAATATATTTTTCTTCTCTGGAGGCATGGGCTTCGTACAGTCTTTTGCAGCACAAATTTGGGTGTCCATCAATAAGACTTCTCTCCTCCTTTCTTCTTTCCCAAACTGGTCCTGCTTCCACACCTTCACCTGCTGTCTGGTACCCCAAAAATAATATCAGTGAAGATTTACACCAACATGGAGATAAGCTAAAAGTCTTACCCAATAAATTTCCACAGGTCAGGCTGCTGTTCGGGGCATAATAACACAGCTCCTTTAAGAAAATCCTAGATCTCCAGCTTTCATATAATAAATGAATTCATTTGTCCTCTTTCATTCTGAATAATGATAATAATGTTGCCATGGTTGTGTTGATAAGGAAATATAACCCAAAGCAGGGTTAAATTAAAAGGCAAAACAATTTAAACAAAGTCGCAGATCAGGTAGGGATATATACAAATATGCATGGTTTTGCTATGATATTTCAGTGGACTGGGTTTGAACAAGGAGGAAAATATGAATTCTTCACAGCTGTTTCCACCTTTTCTCGGTTGGATCCCATACAATATATCTTCAGTTTTTTAACTGCTTGGAGCAGAAATTTTTAAATTGGGTGTGCTGTATTTTTGTGATGCTTTGAATGTGTTTTAACTGTTGTAAACGGATGTTTCATTGGGTCCTTCTTTTTTTAGAATCACAGAATCAAGTTAATTGTTGCATCATGCATTGATTTCAGCTGTGCTTTGTTTTAAATCAAACAAAGTCAATTGGAGTTACATACTGGAGTATGGTGTAGCAGTTTGAGTATTAGGATACTGGGAGACTAGGGTTCCAATCCTGGCTGGGTCATGGAAACCCAATAGGTGACCTTGGACAAATCACACTCTCTCAGCTACAGAGGATGGCAATGGCAACCCCCCTCTGAAGAAACCTGCCAAGAAAACCCTATGATAGGGCTGTCATAAGTCACAAATGACTTGAAAGCACACAACAACCACCATCAGTTACTAGAAAAGCAGAATATAACATAATGTAATGAGAATAGGGCTGGGAATTGTCCATTTGGTTGTAGGATATTGAGAAACTCATTGCCTGGACCTCTGAAAAAACAAGTCGCTTTTAGCCTGAAAAACATTTACTCCAGAGAAGTGGTTGTTCAAGTCCACTGGACAAAACCATCACTAAACACCATGAAATTTGCTTTCTACATTAAAAAAAAGGGTAAAATACAGGACTGACAAGTTTGTTATGGCATTTCATGGACTAGATGTGTCTGGGAAACGTCATTCCTTCACACTTGAACATATTCTCTTTTTCACAGCTGAATCCAATCCAGGTTTGTAAGTTCCAGGTTCACAGCTGGCCTTGGGAGAAACGAAAAGCGCTCATAAAAATTAATAGGACAATTCCTTGAATCCCCTAGTGGCCATGCTGGCTGGGGGATTCTGGGAGTTGTTATCTGAAAAAGTAATTTTTTTCCAAGCCCTGAATATTAAAGTATTATTAGTGAGCAGCACTGTAAGGAATAGTTTGCTTTGCAACCACAGCCAGGTTCCAAATAAGAAAATAATAAGAAAAATAAAATAAAAATTAATTGTTTAAAAAAAAAAAAGAAATAGGGTTGAGGATCAGAGGTGGTAGATCTCCCTACTTTCCAGGCCAGTTTATGCGAAGGAAGGCAATGATATGTCAACAAAAAGACATGGCAATTTTAGCTCTCAGAGCAATGTGGTGTAGTGTTTCAGAGTGTTAGGCCGGGACTTGATTGATCCAGGTTCTAGTACCTGCTCAGCTATAAAACCTAGTGTGTGCCTTGGAGGAGTTTTTTTCTTTCTCCCAGGCTGGCCTACCTCACAGGGCTGTTTGGAGGACTGTATAAAGGGTGGGGAGAGGCATTCATGCTTCTTTGAGCTCAGTAGAGGAAAGTGCAGGGGAGAAGTGGTTTCCCACTTTGCACAGATTCACAGAGGCAAGAAAAGCAATCCCTGCCCACTAGGCTCTTTTTCTGTACCCCTGTTAAAAGGCACCTTGGCCTTGACTTCTCCTACAGCTGTCAACATTGGAGTGGCCCCTATTAATCCTCATTTATTCAAGTGACTTCTTAGTAATGGAAGAAACATTAAAGGGAGGGGTAATGCTTACTTTCCTTTTCCTGCCTTTCGATTCACCTGCATTTCCGGCTGTTCAGTGAGCCAGCATTGTGTAGCGGTTGGTTTGCGTTGGGACTATGACTCTGGAGACCAGGATTCGAATCCCGGCTGGGGCACTGAAACCCATTGGGTGACCCTGACCGAGTCACACTCTCTCAGCCTCAGAGGCTGGCCACGGAAAACCTGGCCAAGAAAACCCCACAATAGCTTCGCCTCAGGATCACCATAAGTCGGAAAGGACTTGAAGGCACATACAACAACAACAGATATAGTTTTTGTGGGGTTTTCAGGCTATGAGGCCATGTTGTAGAAGAGTTTATTCCTGATGTTTCTCCAGCATCTGTGGCTGGTATCTTCAGAGAATGCTGGCATGGGAGAGAGTTGGGTATATATATATATATAATGGTCTTATAACCATCTAATTATAAGATTGTATGTACAGCACTGTGTAAATTTACAGTGCTATATAAATAAAGGTTAGTAATAATAATAATAATAATAATAATAATAAATATATGTATACTATGTGACCCTGGGTTGCAAGGAGTGATCGCCATGTTAATCTGTGTGTTGTTCTGTTCTTGGAAATGTCAGGAATAAACTCTTCTAGCACATGGCCAGATAGCCCAAGAAACGCACAAAAAACTATGGATGCCGGCCATGAAAGCTTTCGACTTCACAACAACATATGTTTTAATATTATTACTGTGCCCCTCCTTCCATCTGTATTCCCCCCACTCCTTTCTTTTCATTCCAGTCAATTTTGAGAGGAGCAGCCTGGAATCAACAGTTTTGGAAGAAAAGCAGGATGCAAGTCAATGCAAACTCAACCAGGGGCATCCACTGAAAGCAATTAAGTCCCTTCCACCTGCCTCTTCCTTTCAAGGCATCTTTTCTTGCTGCTCCTGAATAGCACCTTGAATACCTTCAGCAGCAATCCTTCTCTCCAGCCTCCATCTTAATTGGAAAGAGGCAGAGATTTGGATCTGCCCATCCATCATCTGGCTACAAAATATGAAGCTTCTCTAGTGTTCTGGCCTATCCCACCACAGTAAAGGGCAGGACTCATTTTCCCCTCCAAAAAAAGGCAGGCTGAGGAAGGCATGGCTAAGGCTGGCCATTGACCTGGGACTAAGGCTCATTTACCTGAGACATCTTCCTCTTCCTCTTCCTCAGGATCTCATCCTCATCCTCCTCAAGGTCCCACCCTCCTCTTCCACCTTGCAACCCCCTCCTCATCCTCATCCTCATGATCCCACCATCTTCATCCTCCCCATCTTCTGCATGGTCTTCTCTTCTTCCCTCTCACCCCAATCCCATCATCTTCATCCTCTACAAGACCCCATCATCATTGTCATCATCATCTCCTCATCTTCCTCAAGATCCCATCCTCCTCCTTCTCCTCATCTACATGGTCCCCTCCTCCTCCTCCTCTTCCTCTTCACTCTGTCCCATCATCCTCATCCCATTCAAACCATCATCATCATCATCATCATCTCATCTTCCTCTCCATCCCATCCTCCTCCTCATCTCCTGCATGATCACCTCCTCCTCCTCCTCCTCACCCCATCCCATCATCCTTATCCTGCTCAGGTATCATCATCATCATCATCATCATCATCTTCTTCTTCCTCCTCAAACTCCCCTCCTCCTCCTCCTCACTCCGATCCGATCTTCCTCATCCTCCACAAGATCCCATCATCATCCTCATCCTCATCCTCATCCTCATCATCATCATCATCTCTTCTTCCTCAAGATCCCATCATCCTCATCCTCAAAATCCCCTCCTTCTCCTACTCATCATCTTTTTACATGGTCCCCTCCTCTTCCTCTTCATCTTCCTCCTCATCCAGATCCCATCATCTTCATCCTCCACAAGATCCCATCATCATCATCATCATCATCATCATCTTTTCCTCAAGATCCCCTCCTCCTCCTCCTCCTCCTTCTCCTCCTCCTCCATCTCCATCTTCTACATGGTCCCCTCCTCTTCTTCTTCACCCCATCCCATCATCCTCATCCTGCTCAAGGCATCATCATCACCTCTTCTTCCTCAGGATGCCCTCCTCCTCCTCCTCCTCCTCCTCAACTCTTGCATGGTCCCCTCCTCTTCCTTTTCACCACATCCCATCATCCTCATTCTCCACAATATGTCATCATCATCATCATCATGTCATTTTCCTCTCGATCCCATCATCCTCATCCTCATCTCTTGCATGGTCCCCTCCTCCTCTTCCTCCTCCTCACCCCGATCCCATCATCCTCATCCTACTCAAGGAATCATCATCATCATCATCATCATCATCATCATCATCATCATCTCTTCCTCAAGATCCCATCCTGCTCCTCCTTCTCATCTTCTACATGGTCCCCTCCTCTTCCTCTTCACCCCACTCTCATCATCATCATCATCATCATCATCTCCTCTTCCTCAAGATCCCATCCTCCTCCTCCTCCTCCTCTTCTTCTACATGGTCCCCTCCTCTTCCTCTTCACCCCACTCTCATCATCATCATCATCATCATATCTTCCTCAAGATCCCCCCTCCTCCTCATCTTCTGCATGGTCCCCTCCTCATCCTCTTCCTCTTCACCCCAATCCCATCATCATCATCATCATCTTCAAGATCCCATCCTGCTCCTCCTCCTTCTCATCTTCTACATGGTCCCACTCCCACCACCACCATCAACATCATCATCATCATCATCTCATCATCATCAGGATCCCCCCCTCCTCCTCCTCCTCCTGATGGTTTCCTTCCTTCCCTCCCTCCCTCCTTCCCTGGGTCTGTGTCTGCCCCCCTCCCAGTCCCAGCCCTTTGGAAGAAGAATCAGAAGAAGAAGAGACTCACATCTCTGAAGCGGTTCCAGTGCTTGATCTTGCCACTGTACTGGGAGATGGAGGAGAGCCACTGCTCGTCCTCCATGAAATTCCCAGCAGCAGCACCACCACCACCAGGGCCAGCAGCAGGAGCAGGAGGGCTCTTCATCATCATCATCCCCTTCTCGGCCCCTTCAGCCCAGGCCCCCAGCACCAGCACCACCAGCAGCCCCCAAGAGCCAGGGCCCCCCAGCATCATGGCAGCAGCAAGGCTCCTCTTCTGCTCTGCCTCCTCCTCCTCCTCCTCCTCCTTGGATGCTGCTTTGGGGGAGAGAGAGAAATGCTAGTACCCTCCTTTTGCTGCAATTGCAAAGCTGCTGCCTGCCTTGCTTGGCTTGGCTTGGCTTGCTGCCCTCTGGATGGATGGAAAGAAGTGAGCCTCCCCAGAGCTGAGCTGCTGCTCTTCTAAAAGGAGGAGGAGGACCCAGCCTGCGCCAAAGGAGGAGGAGGAGGAGGAGGAGGAAGGCTCAAGGCCACCCACAAGCACCCACCCCTTTGACATCATCATCATCATCATCATCATGGACCACCACCTGGGCAGAGCAAACATCATGGTGGTGATGATGGTGATGGTGATGATGGTGAGATAACCATCATCTGCCCCCTCCTGCTGCCAGGCAAAATTGGCAAATGCCAGGCATTGCTTTCTAGTATAGGGACAGTTGTAATCATAATCATTCAACTCATACAGTCATACGATCATAATCATACATATAATCATATAATAATAATAATAATAATAATAATAATAATAATAATAATAATAATAATAAGAAGGAGAAGGACATCATAATATTTATATTTATTTGTTTGTTTATTTATTTAGTATTTATCCAGAAGGATGATGATGATGATGATGATGAGGATGAAGATGAGGATGAGGATGAGGATGATGTAGCCATCACCTGCCACCTCCTGCTGCCAGGCAAAATTGGCAAATGCCAGGCATTCCTTTCTGGTATAGGGACAATTGTAATCATAATCATTCAACTCATACAGTATAATAATAACATAGGAAGAAGAAAATGACACCAAAATATTTATTAATTTATTAAGTATTTATCCAGAATGAGGAGGAGGAGGAGGAGGAGATAACCATCATCTGCCACCTCCTGCTATCAGGCAAATTTGGCAAATGCCAGGCATTTCTTTCTACAGGACAATCGTAATCATACAAGCCAACAATATAATAACAACGTAAGAAGATGAACATCATAATAGTTAGTATTTATCCAGGATGATGATGATGATGGAGGTGGTGGTGATGATGGTTATGGTCATGATAACATAACCATCATCTGCCATCTCCTGCCAGGCAAAATTGGCAAATGCCAGGCATAGCTTTCTAGTGTAGGACAATCGTAATCATAATCATTCAAGTCATACAATGTAATGATGATAATGATAATGATGATGATGATAATGATAATAATAATAATAATAATAATAATATAAGAAGGAGAAGGACATCACAATATTTATTTATTAATTTATTTATTTAGTATTTATCCAGGATGAGGATGAGGATGAGGATGATAAGGTAACCATCATCTGCCAGCTCCTGCCAGGTAAAAGTGACAAAATTGCTTTCTAGTATAGGACAATCATAATCATAATCATTCAAGTCATACAATATAATAATAATAATAATAATAATAATAATAATAATAGAAGGACATTGTAATATTTATTTATTCATTTATTTATTTAGTATTTATCCAGGATGATGAGGATGAGGATGATGAAGAAGAAGGACATCATAATATTTATTTATTTAGTATTTAACCAGGATGGTGATGGTGATGATGATGATGATGATGATGATGATGATGATATAAACCTCCTGCTGTCAGGCAAATTTGGCAAATGCCAGGCATTCCTTTCTATGGGATAATCATAATAACAGTAATAATAGTGGTAGTAGTAGTAATCATAATACAAAACAACAAAACAACAACAAAACAACAACAACAACAATAGTATAAAAACAGAATAGTGATACAAATCAAAATCAGAATTACAATATAAAACAATAGAATAACAACACAATAACATAATAATACAAAAATTGAATAATAATAACATAACAACACCACCAAAATGTTTATTTATTTATTATCCGGGATGACGACGACAACAGCATAATAATGCAAAATATAATAATAATAACAACATAACAACAACATATTTATTTAATTAATTTGTGTGCCACCTTTCTCCCACAAAGGACCCAAGGCAGCTAATAACAACAACAATAGCAATGATACATTATATTACCATATTATTATTATTATTATTATTTGTTGTGGTTGTTGTTGTTTTTTACCCTCCTTTCCCAGGGTGACCAGATGTTTATAAGCATAAAGAAGGACAAGGCACCACAAAATTTAGGACTTGCAATAAAAAGGAGTGGCTTTTGTCTACTTTCCCTCCACTTTCCGTCCGGGTTAACATTAGTTTAAGAACAACATAATATGAAAATCAACCTGCTTTTGTGGGTTTTTTTCCAATTTGAACCCCCATTGGATGTGCCCCATGTGATAAACGTCTTAGGTTGTTTATGTTCCTTCCTCCTGGTCTTCATATGATGTTTTTTGCATACAAGGGGGCTTTCTAGATTGGCAAAAAGAAGTGTGTTCATGGCTGCATGAAACTCTAGCCTTTAGATGGGAAAAAGGGAAAGTGTGCCATGAAAATGCTTTTTTTGCGTTTTAGGGGAGAAGAAGCGCCTTTAAAAAGGTGCTGGTTTTCCCAGCTTCTTTTTTAAAATCTGCGGAACAGCACAGCTCCATCTAAAGGCTGTGGTGCAGCTGCTAAGCATTAAGGAAAAGGCAACTTCATGTCACACTTTCCTGCCAATCTAGAAAGCCCCATGATGAATAAATAGGGTGATAGATTCCAGCCTTGCCAGGCGCTTTTTCCAATTGGGACCCATTCTGTTTCTCCAAATTCTGTTCTAACAGTAGCCTAAATACAGATTCCTCATTAGGGCTATCAAAAGTAGCGGCGCTCCTATGTTTTCAAGGGTGTATCATAGCCTTTCATGATCTATGCAGTCAAAGGCTTTGCTATAGTCTATGAAGCACATGATGATTTTTATTTTGAAATTCTTTGGTGTGTTCCAGTAACCATGGTATGTTTGCAATGTGGTCCCTAGTGCCTATTCCTTTCCTGAACACCACTTGCTCCTCTGGGATTTCTCGTTCCACATATGATTTATGTCTATGCTGCAGAAATTTGAGCATCAGCTTTCCTTGCGCGGCAAATGAATGCTATGGTAGTTGCAGTTGCTGTAGTCTTTGTGTTTCTTATGGGAATGGATATTATCATTTCTATTCTGTTGGCCATTTGTTTTGTTTTCCGTATTGGATGGCATGTTTTAGTTAACACTAGAGTTGATTCTGTCCCTGTAAATTGAGAGGGATGTGTGGATTGCAGCTTGAGAGGCTGCAAGAAAGCACTGAATGACAGGTTTGATTTATGGCTGCACTTTCCTCAAAGCTGAGTTACTGTATTCAATAATATACAGGAAAGTGGAAAAATCTTCCAGGATCCAGCACACACAAACATGCACACACGCACACATATATATAGCCTTGGAAATTATCAGTCTCTCTTCACGGCACATAGTTATACCATTTTGATTGCACTATAACTGCAACAGATGCATCATATGGAATCTTGGGATTCGTAGTTTGGTGAGAAGCAATGCTCTTTATCTGAGAATTTTAAAAGTATCCACCCTTAACTTCAAATCTCAAGAGTGCATAGAATGGGACCATTACAATTATAGTGGAATCATAGTGCTACAACTGTGTAGTGTTAAAAGGGCTCCTGGATACAGTACAGGACAAGTGAGGAGTGCATTGTAAATAATAATAAATAAAACTTTTATTTATACCCCATGTTTTGCCGGAGCAATCAATTGTATCTACTGTGTGGGTCACACATTGCCCTAGGTTGCTTTGGGTACAGTCCTCACCCATTTTTCCTTGAGATCACGTAGCTGTGCAGTTGGAGGGTGGTGCTGGTTGGGGAAAAGTATTCATTATTTATGTTAGCAGAACAACAGTTGGCCTAAATGCCCTAAAGGCACCAGATCTGCCTGATCTTGGAAGTTAAGCAAGGTCAGCATTTGGTTAGTACTTGGGTGGGAGACCAACAATGAATACCAGGTTCTTTGGGCTATATCTCAGAAAAAGAACTGGCAAAACCAACTCTGAGGATTCTTTGCCTAAGAAAATCCTATGGAAATCATGCAGTCACCGTAGGTCAACAGGAAACTTGAAGGCACATGCATGCTATGATGGTGGTCTCAATCAGGATTCTTGGAGGGATTGAAAGAGGAAACCACCTCTCAACCTCCAAGATTATTATTTTCCCATTAGTAGTAGCAGGGGACAAATGTCCACTTTTGTCCCCTGCTTTTGTGTGTATGTGTGTGGTTGACAAGTCTCAGTGGACATAGAGGGGAGATTTTCACTTCCCCATCCCTCCATCCTGACATATATGGAAAGCGGAAGGAGGTCAGTGGACTCTTTCATACAAGGCTAAATTGGAAGTATAATTTAAGGTCAGTTCGAATGCAATCATGGGTTTTACGTTATTGCGAATTAACTCTTCGCATGCAAATTCGGGCAAGAGGGAAGCCAATTCGAATGCAATCATGGGTTTTACGTTATTGCGAATTAAAGCTTCGCATGCAAATTCGGGCAGGAGGGGGTTATTTTCGGGTAATGGGAAGTAATTCCGAACGGAGCAGGGGTTCATGTAAATTCGCTAAACAAGCGAATTTACATGAATCCGCATTGGCTCCATTCGGAGTTGGGAGAAATTCCTCCCCGTTTGAAAGAGTCATGTGTTTAGGTATGAATATGTATGCCTGTGCAACCACACCTGTTCTATTTGTTTCTTTAATTTGGTTGCGATCTGCAACAGTCTTCCCCGGCGTGAAAAAAGCCCTGCATCTTGCTGCAGAACAAATGCTAGAAATGGCCATTGCTATTTTGCATGTTCTATACCAAATGCTGGAAACTTCGCCTCTCAGTGGGCCAGCCTTATTCTTCCCTCCTCCAGCTAAGTCATCATTATTTTTTAAAACTTACAATGCTAGTTGGAGGGATTTAAATGTAAATTAACTTGTTCAGTGATCCACAGTGTTAAATGTCATATCTTAATCCCTTTCCTTCCATTTTGAGTTCTCCAAGACACTGTATAGGTTCTGCCTCACGGTCCAGTTTGCATGTCCCCTTCTTGTCACCTAGACCAGGAGTGGACAACCGCAGCAGAGCTGGAGGCCACATTAAGACTGCATTTCTTTAAAAAATATTTTTTAGAATAAATTATCTAATTTTTTTAGGCAGGAGAGGTGGGAACATTTGGAGAGACTGACTAAATCTCTATGGAAGAGGGCTGAGCAAGCAGGAATAAAGTCAGGGATCTGATGAAGCAGATGAACAAGGAGGATTTAAGGAAGGGATCTGACAAAAGAGGAGAGCAAGGAGGATTTAAGGCAGGGATCTGATGAAGCAGGTGAGCAAAGAGAATTTAAGGTGGGAATTTGTTGTAGGGGGCTGAGCAGAGACTTTGAAGCAGTGCTGGAACAACAGGGGATGGAAGGAGGGCTGGGAGCATTTGGAGGGACCAACAAGATTACTGTTGGGGACTTCCACAGGGAAGTGACCTGAAAGTTGACCCTAAAGCACAGAATCGTTCTGATCACACTGCCTGGGGGATTCCAGGAGCTGCCATACAAAACAAACAAACAAACAGCTTCATTTATGTACTGCTTCATACTGAACTAGCAGTGTCTAAGCAGTTTACGGACCTTATCAGACATCGGAAATTGGAAGTATAATCCAATGGCAATCCGAACACAATCATGGGGTTTCACGTTATTGCGAATTAAAGTATCTCATGCAATTTCGGGCAAAAGGGAAGTAATTCCGAATGCAATCATGGGTTTTACGTTATTGCGAATTAAAGCATCTCACGCAATTTCAGGCAATGGGGGGTCATTTTCAGGTAATGGGAAGTCATTCTGAACGCATTCTGAATGCAATAGGAATTCACGTGAATTTGCTAAACTAGCAAATTCACATGAATTCGAATTGGCTCCAATCACAATAAAGAGAAATTCCTCCCATCTGATAAGGTCCTACAACTGTAAGCTAATTGACCCCAACAGTCTGGGAACTCATTTTAGTGGCCTTGGAAGGATGCAAGCCTAAGTCAAGCTTGAGCCCTGGCTAGTACTGAACTCGCAATCTTATGGTTTTGGGTGAATGGCTGCAGTACAGGCATTTAACCACTGCACCACCAGGGCTCCTGGTAACCTTTCCATACTTTGTGTTCTCAGTAGCAACCCATCCACCTGGCATGTCTGTCTTTTTTCACTCCCAACCTTTGTGATTTTAAACCAGTGCTTCCCAAACTTTGGCCCTCCAGGTGTTTTGGACTTTTAACTTCCAGAAGCCCAGCCAGCTTGGATAAAAGGCAGGAATTCTAGGAGCTGAAGTCCAAAATGTGTGGAGGACTAAAGATTGGGAATCACTGTCTTAAATGCAAGTTTTTTTCTGGGGAAAGTTTGCAGTAGACCCAGAACCTGAAAGCAAGCACTTCATGCAGCCTTCCCCAACTCTAAGCCTATGTTTAGCTTGCTTCAGACTGCAGATTGGAGTTTGTACTCTATTACAATTATTATTATTATTATTATTATTAATTTTATTTATATAGCGCTGTAAAATTACACAGATCCCTGCCCTCAGGCTTACAGTCTAAAAGAGACAACACAAAAGGAAGAGGGGAAGGTGGTGGGAAGGGGATGAGGTCCAGTGGTTCTTCTCTCCCTCTGGGGCCTGGACCAGGCAGATGGACTGGAGGGAGGGCTTGGGTTCTTAATACATAGTTAGAAGGAGGCATCCTGGGGCAGATGGCACAATCCTGGGAACACTTCCCTAAACAATGTAGTCTTTAACTTACTTTTGAACCTGGATAGAGAAGTGATGGGGAGCACATGTGGGGGAAGAAGGTTGCAGGAGTGAGGGGGAGCAAGTGAGAAGGGACGAATCTGGGACAGGGCAGTGGAAATCCCCGGCTGGGACAGGAGACCTTGACTACCAGAATGGAGGGTACGAGAAGAAGTGTGAGGAGAAACAAGTTCAGACAAGTAAGGAGGGGCCAGTCCATGGAGATCTTTAAAAGTCAATAACAAAAGCTTGTACTAAGTACCCTACAGAGGTGCAGCTATGGGGGGAGGACAAAATGAGGGCATTGATTCTGTCCCCAAATTTCTAGCATTGCAATAACTTAAAATGTCAGTCGAACATTTAGAAATCCAGTTCAGGAAAGGGGCAAGCAAAGTTACCAAGGGAATACAAACACAACCAATGTAAGAGTTCTATGTGTGGATGATTTTCAACATCTCACTCTCTACAATGTTAAAAATATTGAGACAGAAGGAAAATTTAATGGGGGGGGGGGGGAGAGTTCTTATTTAGGGAGCAATGCCTTTGTTTTGTTTCCTCCCATAGCTACATCCCCAGTACCCTGCGTGTTAAAAACAAGCATTTTAAGGGAAACAGTAGGTGAGAAGTCCTTCCCATGACATTGGGTTTTCTGTGTTGAGGGATTTTAATATATGGAGGAACTGTTCATTATGAGCTTCTGTCTGAAATAATATAGGCCACGCTGAGGTTTACCCTCTCAATGAGTAGTAGATCTATGCAATTAGTAAATGAAGCATAGAGTTATTACCTTAACAGGTTCAGCCTTGGTTGCCTGATTTATGAATAAGCCACACGTGGCTATAAGTTTGCAGACAATGCCTGTGTGGCACTACGTTCATTACAGAAATGCATCCGCCATCTGTTCCTTTGGCAAAGGAGACATGATTAAGTATCATGTGACATACTTCTGGCAGTGACACTTGTGTGGTTTTAAGATGCTGCTATTTACACAGGCGGTGTTACACAGAGGAAACAGACAAGGGCCTTGCTAGTATCCAGACTTTTTCACCATCATTGTAATGGCCGATATAGTTCTGGCAGTACATAGGATCATGAGCCAGAAATAAAAAGGATTTGATATCATGTCAATTATGTCTCCCTATCTGTTCTTTAGAATCAGCACCTGCAGTTGTTTACATGCAATATTTTCATTACTCAAGGGAGGAGACACCATTTTCTGTGGTTGCCTTCTGGAAAAGAAATAAGGCAGCAGTCCTAAGGATGCCTACTTTGGAGCAAGCCCCATTTGATTAATTTTCAAATTATCATGAATAAGAGGAGAATACAGATATGACAGCTGAGGATGTAAAAAAGCATAATAAGGATACAGTGTGGTATTCTGGTTAGAGTCCTGACTTGAGGCCAGGTTCAAATTCCCATTTTAACCATGAAGCTCACTGTGCTCTCATTCAGCCATAAAGTGATCTTGGGCAGGTCACTATTTGTTCACATCAAATACCCTTTCTTTAATAGATACAAGAGATTGTTTCAAACATCTGAGACTTGCTTTTTGTGTTTGAGAACTTGGGTGCCACAAGTCATGCGTTTTACCATTTGCCAGTCATATTTTCATTATACTGAGACATACAGAAACCTGATCTACTAAAAGCCACACATAATCTGATCAAACACAGCCCATCCTAAACGGCTTCATCCATCTTATTTATTGTCTGTGTGCAGATGGCACATCACGTAACCTCCTTTTAAGCAACAGATATTATGAACAGGCACTCAGATGACAACTGGATTCAAATGGATCCTAGTCAATGCAGCTTTTCTAAACACCCTCCCTTTTTGTTGTTGTTTGTTTTCCTAGTGCCAAATCACTCTAGATCAATCTAGTGAAAATCTAGTGTTTAAAGACTGTTTAATGTGGTCTTATGCATGGATTTGATTTTTGTGAGACTGAAAAAAAATCCTAACATTCAAATAGAATCTATATCTAGCTCAAAGGTTTAATGAGACTATCAGTGTCAACATGGAGAGGGAGAAAGAAAGAGAAGAGGACTGCTTGTAGATATTATTCAGCCATGAGGTCTGGATTTTGGGGATCTCAGATGCAGAAATCTGCAGTCTTGGGCACGCACTATCATTTTCAAGTCAGGGAAGCAATTTCAAAGTGGCTATCAAGATGAAAGTCTTTACAGTAAGAATAACCCTGTAATTTCCAGCTTGAATCACAAGGGACAGATAACGCAGGGCAACATGAGAAGCAGAATCAATTCAGCTGTATTGCACTTTGGAAGATGGTGCTTTGTCAAATGCAGTGCCAAGCTGTCTATCGGGGGAGAAAATAAAGGCTCCAGCCAAAATGCTGTGTTCAAAAATCTAAGCAGAAGAAAGTTGCAAAAGCCCAAATACCCTAAAGGCATCAGATCTCATCTGGTCTTTGAAGCTAAGCAGGGTCAACTCTGGTTAGTATTTGGATGAAAGCCAATGAATACCAGGTGCTTTAGGCTGTATTTTAGGGGAAGGAATTGGCAAAACCTCCTCTGAGTATTCCTTGCAGCATGGTGTAGTGGTTTGAGACTATGACTCTGGAGACCAGGGTTCAAATGTTCACTCATCCACTGAAATCCACTGGATGACCTGGGCAAATCATTCTCAGAGGATGGCAATGGCAAATCCCCTCTGAAGAAATGTTGCCAAGAAAACTGTGTGTAAGGGTCACCTTAGGGCCATTATAAGCTGGAAACAACTTGAAGGCACACCACACGCACACACACGCACACTCCCTATGAAATGCATGGTGTTGTCCTAAGTCAACTGGTGGCTTGAAGGTACATGCATGGAACAGGAAGACACAACTTGACAAATGGTGAAGGATGTGGCCTATTCTTAGTATTAAAAGTGCTGAGGCTGCCTTTGAGTGGGACCACTGAGTAGGTAAAAAACCAATTAGTTTTAGGCATCTACTAAAACAGTAATCTATGTTTCGATATAAGGACTGTTTATGAGCAATGCAAGATCTTAAAAACATTTTTTGCACTGTACTTACTATGGCAGCAGTGTTGGATTTGCTTGTTCCTGGCACATTTCTTCTTCAAGAGTTTTGGATAATACTCTGGTTTTCTAAAAGATTTCTGATATACTGCTGTATCCATATTGTATGCTTCATCTCATGCATTAGGATCATCATTCATTACTGTACTTCCTTAGATCACATCAAAGGCCTAACTTCTCCAGATTTTTGTTCCCACATTGGCCAACCAGTGACATCTATAGCAAAGGCACAAACAAGACATGAGCGAAACAGCAGTATCCTACTAGTGTTCCACAGCAACTGCTATTGAGAGACACACCGTTTCTTGTACTGGACAGAATGTGCGCCCATTATGACAAATAGCTATTGTTGGCCTCATCTTCCCCTTTACAAGCCTTCCCAAGTTCGTGGCTATTGCTCCTTCTAATGTTTTGTTAACCTGAATCATACTCCACCAAATATACATCATAGGGCTTCCAAACTAAAATTGCCAAGGGGAGAATAGGAGGGAAATGGAAGGAAGTGAAAAAAGAAAAGAATATGGGGCAAATGGAGGGGTGAGGATCACTACTGTATTTGCACACGTCACAGAGATAGTTATTCAAGGACCATAGATATACATGTGCTCCAACCCCTACTTGCAGTCATGCAGCAGGGTCACTTAAACCAAATCAAAACCAGCACTTGGAAAGATTACTCTTATGGACTAGAACTCTCCGAATCCCCAGGCAGCGTAACCATTAGCTATGCTGACATGGGATTATGGAAATTTTTCCACCAATGAACTTTTCCAGGATCTGTGATTTGAAACAAACAAGACAGATATACCAATACATTGCTCCTGACATGTTTTGAGACAGCTCTCACCACCAGGGGAATGCTTTCATATCATTCTAATGCTTCTTTAAAAGCTGCTTGGGACTACTTCGCTTCTGGAACATTTAAAAGCCAGAGTGAAAGCAGTCCTCAGAAGCTCTTTAAGAAGCATTAGAGGCAAGTGAAGAATGTCTTTTCCTCCAGAGACATATTTCCACATTAGTCAGGAATATATTGGTGCAAAATCCATTTTTCTTCATTGTCTTTTCTCACCCATTTCTTTTGTAAAGTGTTTTTGACCCAAGTGCAATCACCTGTTTGAGGTGTATAAGATCTTACACTTCCAAGAATTCTAAATATAAGACACTGTTAAAATTTCTGCACTACTTTAGCTACAGTCAGAGTTCATGATTAACTGAAATTAGAGCTAAAAATGTTTCGTGGGTCCAGTGAATCTGATTGAACCCTCATGTCATGCTTGTGTTTCTTTCAATAGTGCTTCACCCATTACATTACCAATGGCACGTTCTCAGGTTTTGAAGGTCATTCACATCTTCTGAAAGTCATTCACATCCAAAATATATATAGGCTCCTACTATTGTGATTGACTAACACAAAATATATTTACTGTATGCTTTCAGGAATGTGAGTATCCTCCAATATTGCAAAAAAAGATGGTCAATCCAGGGTATAAATACCAAGATTTGGGCCTGTAAAATCTAAATCAGTTCTCTTTCTTCATGATAATATGTTCTACATATAGACAGCCAGCATGGTGTAGTTGTTTGAGCACTGGACTTGGATTAGAGACCAGAGTTCAGTTCCCCACTCAGCTGCGGAAAGCCATGGAGTGATCCTGGGCAAGTCACACACTCTTAGCTCCAGAAAATTTTTTGATAGGGTTGCTTTAGGGTCACCAATAAGTTAGAAACAACTTGAAGGCACACAATAGCAGCAAAGATTTATATAATATACTTGTAGGCAGATTTGAGAGTGCAAGCCCTCCTCAAATCTAAGAAGTAAGTCTGTGTCAAATTGAACTGATTTTCTGTCTTCACTGAGGTTGAGAAAATTACTCCCATCTTGTCATGGAATCATAGAATCATAGAGTTGGAAGAGACCCCAAAAAGGGCCATCCAGTCCAACCCCATCCTGCCATGCAGGAACTCCCAATCAAAGCATCCCTGACAGATGACCATCCAGCCTCTGCTTAAAGACCTCCAAGGAAGGAGACTCCACCACTTTCCAAGGGAGTGTGTTCCACTGTCAAACAGCCCTTACTGTCAGGAAGTTCCTCCTAATGTTGAGGTGGAATCTCTTTTCCTGAAGTTTGCATCCATTGTTCCGAGTCCTGTTCTCTGGAGCAGCAGAAAACAAGCTTGCTCCCTCCTCAATATGACATCCCTTCAAATATTTAAACAGGGCTATCATATCATCTCTTAACCTTCTCTTCTCCAGGCTAAACATCCCCAGCTCCCTAGCAGTCTTTACATTTTTTTTAACATTACCAACAGAATGGATTCTATGCCATTTAGGTCTGTGTTGGAGGAAGTTTGCCAATCTTTTTGAAACTTACCCATCATCTTCAGAAGGATGTATCCAAGAGATGCTGGCATTTGCTCATTACTTTTTTAATGTACCAAATTCAAGTATGTGCACTAGCATATCTACCGACAATGTATTAATTTTGTTTGGCATGATATGTGACGATGTACCTCAGGTATGCTCCACACTAAGTGGTCATAAACTGTATGCTAATCTGCTAGCTACAAGGTTCCATTCAGGATGCACTTCAAAACAGAATATATCTAAAACAACCTATTATAAGAGTAAAGATCCATTTATTACACAGCTTGCCCTCAAAAATGTCCACATGAGAACACGGCTCAGCTTGATAGAAATTAATTTCAGATCTGTTTATCTCTGCTGTGAATTTTTATTTAGCAACTTAATCCAGCAATGTTGAATTAATTATAGGCCATACATTATAAAAGACTGAACTTATGAAATATATATATTTTCAAAAAAGGAAAGCACACACAATTAGAAGAAATCCTTTCCAACCTCATTAAAATAAATTCCACTCCGCTAGTTTAGGCCATAACCTCATATATAATGTCTATATCCAATTGGGCCTTCCTAAGGATTCAGTGCTATAGCGAGAATCAGGTTTCTGAAAAAAGCCCTTGTGCCAATGTCAGGTTACAAGTCAACCCATTTGTTTTTGGCCGTAATGCCCAGGAAGTAGGACACTGCCCAAAATAAAATAAAACCCCAAGATCTGGCCCCAAGTAATGAAATCCAGACATATTACTGCCATCTTCAATGATGAACAAGCAGCTAGAGAAAAATCAATGTGAGTCGATAAAGGACAAAACTGGTCAGGAAAGAAAATTTATTGGAAAAGCTTCTATGCAGGAATGGCACACAAAAAATAAAAATAAAAATAGCACTCATGTCCTTTTAGGGGCTTCCATATTCAGTATGAAGTGTATTGCTAAGTGAATAAACAGCTTGGTTACTGTATTTAAAAATATATTAAGCAGCTTTTAGCTGTACCTTTGTCTTCTTGAAGAGATGCCTGGCTTTTGTAAACAAGCAGAACACCAAAACCCTCTCAGCCTTTGCTCGAGGTAGAAGAAGAACTAAAAAGGTCAATATTTTGGAGAGCTGAGCAGGTGTTCAAAGATCCTGAAAGCTACCATGGGAGCAGAGCATTCCTGGAATCAGACATGTTCTCTCCCAGCAGATTGACAAAGTTAAGGCTAAAAGCCTCAGAAGTGGTTCTTAAGAACTGAAGGGTATAGGTAATGACACCAGATAGCCAAGCGGCTGAATACGGAGTAGAGTGGTTTCATATTTGAAGAGTGATCATTAAAATAGTTCATGGATTCTTCTGTGCCACAAAATATATTTCCCATTGACTACCAGCAATGTTTTGACCCTGTGCATATTGGCCATAAAGGCTGGTTTGGGGGTGGAGTCAGGGCATCATGTTCACATGACGCACACCCCTTCTCTGCCCCCAGGGCAGCGTGATGCCGTGCACCGCTCCACATGGCGCATGGTGCCATAGCACTCCTCTGGCATTGCATCCATACAACACAGCACTGAAGGAGCACAGTAAAGCCACGGCTATTGCGCCCTTAAGGAGATGCTTTTTGCGGCTTTTTGCACCCTGCAAAGGCCAGATTGGGACTACGACGTGTGGTTGCTGCAACCCTGATATGGCTGTAAAAGGGGTGGCTGCAGGCTAATCTTTCAGGGCTGTCTGCACAGTCCCTTTCATATGAGTGATACAATATCTTTGGGAGGCTAAACTAAGAAGACAGGGCTTGTTTGGGCAAGTAAAGAAACCTTGCTGAAAACAAAGATGCCAGTACTATTGAATGTACAATCTGTGCATAGCTTTTAACATTTGTAGATTCATACACTCTATCAGGATTCCTAACAATAAAACTGATTTATAACAATCATGGAGGGAAGGGGAGATAAATTTGAGCTAAATTCTTCCTATGAGTACAATAAACAAACAAATACAATGAAACACCAAATTATTTTCAACCAAATCTATGGATGTCACTCATTCAGATTGTCTGGGTTAAGGTTTGTTTTTGTATGCCTCCAAATCATTCCCAATTTATGGCAACTTATCATGGGGTTTTCTTGGTAAGATTTGTAACCAATATTCATTCGACAATAGCCAATGATTTTCACTAAAATACCTTTTAAAAAAACTAACTATTCCTTTTCTTTGAATCAGTCTTTCATGTCCCATTGTTGGCCTTTTACATTTCTCTCTCTTGTTCCGTTTTGTGTATGGTTACGAGATGAAAGTAGTTTGGATCTTATGTGCAACAGCTGTGAGATGTCTTTAACATATAATTCCCCTTTTAAGAATTACACAAGTAGAGGGCTATGTACATGAGGGTCTGTAAATGGATGTTGTCAAGCTTATCGTCCACATGAGACTGTCCATAGGAATAATTAAGCACTGCCATGTTTCCTGAGGTGGTCTTTGGTACCTACCTAGCTGCAAATATAGAGACTTGTTTAGATAATAATAGCTGGTCTGTGATGTTGACATGTGCTCCTCTGCAAGGACTGTGTTTTCTGGACTGCAGTTATTTTGGATATGAGAAAACCTACTTGCAGGCCATCAGTATCCACTGAGAGAAGAATAATTTAAGCAGATCTCACCTGGAATACTCAGTTCTGGTTACCACAAATTCAAAAAGAACGTTGACAAGGTGGAGTGTGTCCAGAGGAGGTGAAATGTTTTGAAACCATGCTCTATGAGTAACAGCTTAGGGAGTTGAGTATATAAAATCTAAAGAAGGTTAAGAGGTGATGTGATGTGATGGTCTTGTTTAAATATTTGAAAGGATGTCATATTGAAGATGGAGCAAGCTTGTTTTCTGCTGCTCCAGAATCTAGGACATGGAACAATGAGTTCAAAATACAGTAAAAGAGATTCCACTTAAACATTAGGAAGAACTTCCTGATGGTAAAAGCCATTCAACAGTGGACTATACTGCCTCAGAATATGGTGGAGTCTCCTTCTTTGAAGGGTTTTAAACAGAGGCTGGATGGTCAGCCATCAGAAGTGCTTTGATTGTGTGTTCTTGCATGGCAAAGGGTTGGACTGGATGCCCCTTGTGTTCTCTTCCAAGTCTTTGATTCTATAATGTAGCAATGAGAGAGGAAAGCTTTAACAACTGAAAGAGAGTTGGTTCTCAGGGCAATTGATGTGCCAGAAATGACTAATATTTAATATGTGTCAGAAAATCAACTACTAAAAATAGTGGAATAGAAACTTTGCAAATTTAATCTGCAGCTCACTTAAAGCCTATTCAATGCAAATACAATTAATTTCTTCTGTATCCAGCATTTGCACATTAATAAAAACACCAACCAATCAAAGCAATTTATTTGCTCATATAGCCACTTTTTTCATTGGGCTTAGATCATTTTGAAATTCCAAGACTGATTCAAGAGAAAAGAATGAATCTGTCCCAGGAACAGAATCCATTTAGATCATCATTGTCTTGTGTATCCTGCTGTTCTGATGTCATCATATACAATCTGTTGGGGCAGATGAATCTGCACTGGAGGAGAAAGTAATTTGCCCAGATGTTGCATAGTAACCGGAGCTATCCGTGGAGAATCGCTGAGAGAGGAAGATTGAATTCAGCTGCACTTCGCCAAAGCTGAAGTTCTCAAAGAGCTGAAAGAGAGAAGACAGAAGTCAGAGGAAAGATCCCCAATACAGAATGCACTGGGGTGCTGTTGCAAACCATCTTCAAATTTATATACGACAAAAGCTTCAGAGATTTACTTGCCATTTTCTTCCATGTACACATTTAAGGAAATCACTCTTACCAGAATAAAATGTTCTCTTACCAGCATAAAATTTTCTTGCAGGATACAATATAAAATAGCCTGCAAGTTTTAAAAGACTAACTTACCTTTAGAACTCCAGCACCAGTTCTACACCATCAGATATAGAAGGAAGAGGCTTACTAGCCTCTTGCCTGGAAGTCACTAAGGTAAACAACAGTTATCCAACGCTCATATTTTGCAAATGTGTTTAGGAAAGAAGACCAAAGTAGATAGTAGATGCATGAATGAGTAGTTGCATATTTTATAAATATCCTGCAGACAGTTCAGGAGATGCTAATCTATAATATTTCTCTGCTCAAAGGCCAAATATGACCAACATCTATATTCTGGGGATTCCTCTCCAGAAGCTGCAATTAGGAACTTGATTTCTTTATGAGTATTCACTAGTCAGCCTTTTAAAAATATACATGAAACTTCACCCTTCCATTAAATTCCAGCTTCCAGAAGCTCAGGCTAGGTAGCATAAGCAGTAATAAAAGGATTATGCATTTTGAAGTCTAAAATACTAAACACTAAACAAAATACTAACATTTCCCTACACTATTAAAACAACAACAACAACAACAACAACAACATGTGCTTCATACTTTCAGACCACAAGCATTTACTAATCACTAATAACCTGAACAATAATGGCAAGATTACAATAAACTGGATATGAGATATAAATAATGGTTGCTTTTCCAAACAGTGTAGTGAGGGTATTATATGCTAATGCAAAATGCAATGAGGAGTGAATTCTGTCCCCAGCCCCCAGTTACAATTTTTTTTACAAAATTTTTCTTTTTCTTATGACTGCATTTCAAAAATGCAGACAACATTTTTGAAACAAATTGATTTTGTAGGGTTGCCAGAGGCCAGATCTAGTAACTTTGCAGATTATATCTAGACTATGGGCCACCAGTAGGTCATCTTCCCCTCCTCCTATTTTACACTTCTTGTTTACACAGAAAACAAAGGGGAAAATAATAGCGAAATCGGCCTGAAGACTAGTGTTTGCTTCCTTCCCTGGACTCAACACAGGCTGGAATATGACTGTATCTCTTTCATCACACAACACAAGCTTGACAGGTGTGATCCCAATAGATTTTAGGAACTAGGTCAGAGGCTCTCTGTGTTGCTATGTGGTGGTATCAAAGAAGATAGGGATTGTGGCATAGAGAAAGACAAGGCTAAATTACAGTTTAACCCTGTGCCCCCAAATCTATATACATCAGACCTTTAACTTGGGGCAGCAGGGTTTTCTTTGGTGAAAAGTACTTTATAATGCCTGTGAAAAATTAAAATGACTTCAGCTTATCTATGCTGGCAACTAACCTGCACTCTTATAGTAGCCATAATTGGCAGTTTTGTCCAAAATAAGAACAGTGAAATCAAACATGTTAAGGCTCTTGCCCCAGTTCCCTCAATAAAGCCTTTGAAGGGCAATTACATGCACTGACACCCCCAAACCTCTGGCACAGTTCAAGCGAAAGCAGCTTCAGTGATTAAAATTACACAGGAGACAGATGAAAATATGACATCAGAATACATTATACAAAGAATTCAGTAGTATTGCTTAGAAGAAACATCATGTTCGAATGCTTTTCTTCCTTCCATTAAGAAGCAGGAAATTGCTCTGCCTTAAAATGCAAGTAATGTCTTTGGAAAACCTTTCAACAAAAACACTAATTTCAAACTCAGTTTAATGCTGCTGTGCCAAGGGTCAACAGTGCTGAGTAGTTTAGTTTCCCCAGCATGGGGACTTTAAAAACCCATACTCCTTCTGACCTGTTCTGCATTTTATATTTGTCCCCACAGACCTCATCTCAAGATGGGCAAATTCAACTCTTCCTGCCATTAAGGGCTCCCAGTGGCTTTGAAAAATCTACAGCTTCATTAAGCTCTGCTCATCCATAGCTGACGATCCATTGATTCTTGTGTGTATAACCACTGAAATTCAAATATCTAGTTGGCAGGCATAATGTTATATTTCACTCCTTTCCAGAAATGTATTGAACAATCCCTGGCACAGGTTATTTCAAACCACTTCTTCATTGGCCTTGGCCATTTGTTTGATGTTCTATGACCCTCTTATGTAAATCACAATTTGACTAAGTGAGGCATCTCATTCCAGAAGAGTTTGCTAAGGGAGCCTGAGGAAGAGACAGAGATTGCACAGAGATGGGGAGCCTTTAAGAGAATTTTCAGCTGCCTGTTCATCTCCCTGATGTACCATCAGTCTTGCTGCAGATACACAGATGGGACAGGCAATGGCAACTGGGAAATGGACAATAGTAACTTGACTACATTTCTGTTGGATCAGCAGACTATGTTGTAGGATGTGATGTGATGGTGAGCAAAAGGAATTTCAAAAGTGCCTCAAACTCCAAGGAGGTTGATCTGACAAAAAACAAGCAAACAAACAAACAAATCATGGTGGGAGTCTGGAAACAAAACATAGCACTTAACTCCTCTTGGCAGCTTTGCAGAAATTAAGAGAATCCAGAGATGAAGTTGTAAATAAGAATGCTAATAGTCACACAGTTCTTTGGGAACACAGCTTTTTAAAAGTAATTTGTTCTTATAAATTGTTACAGTCTATTTGTACGAGGGGTATCCAAAAGTTTTAATGATCACCTTTTTAAAAAAACTGACAGAAAGTTTGTTTTGATTTGTATCTCTATGTAGTCACTATCTAGATTTACACATTTTTCCAAGCACATCTTGACCCTCCAAATACCTGATATTGTAGCGGTCTGCAGATTGCGCCTTATGAGGGGGTATTGTAAAGTAATAATTATCACCTGGAAGTTATTATGGCATATTGATGAAATTTTGTCAGTTTTGTTGCATTGTTTGCTGCTTTTCTATTACTGTAGTTTCCACTGCTTTTTGAGGAGGAAATCTTTAAGATTCAGTAGAGAGGTAGCGTGGCATAATGGTATTGAATGTTGGACTATGACTCTGGAGACCAAGTTTTGATTTCTAGTTCCACCATAAGACCCACTAGATAACCTTAGGTAAGTCACATGCTCTCAGCCTCAGGGGAAGGCAATAGCGAAACATCCTCTGAGGAAATTTCACCAAAAACCCCATGACCAGTTCACCTTATGAGAGCCATAACTTGAAGGCACACAACACACACACACTCTCTCACACACAGAGAGAATGCCACAAAATTTCAACCCTTTCTGTCGAAATGCCTCAAAAATACCCTTCTGAGAGTAACTTTTGGAAATAATTAGAAACCATTATATTAGTTTCCACTCATGCTTATTTCTTCTGAAATGTAACTTTATTATATTCTCATTGCCTGGAAAGATAACTAGTTTCACGTGAGTGCCTTACTTGTAACTCATTACCTAAAACATCAGTTTGGAAGTAATATTACTGATGTAAGTAAGTATCATGGTATGGCTTTCTGACAATACCATCTTTCAAATCTATAAATATTTGTCTATTTAGGCCTTCTGAATGGGACGAGGAGAATTCTAGATACTTAGCCAGCAACACACATTTATAAAAATAAAATTATACCAAATAACAATGCTGAGTCCATCCATAAATGAAAGTTCAGCTTCACTGTGGCATCAGAGTGATTATGGAAAAAAAGTTGTGTTTCTCCACTTTAAAAGCTAGCCCTATAAAATCTGAATTGCAAAAACATTACCAAAACAATGGGTAGAAATTACTAAGATAAACTCTTTTACACAATTATACAAATGGGAAAATAATCTGGAATGAGACTTCAAAAGTTCACACAACCCACATTCAAGATAAATATATCTCACAGATTAAGCAGCAACTCTCTCTGTGTGTATGTGTGTAGTATGAAGTCACTTTTAAATGAGAAACCCACTTTGATGGAATGTAATATTTCGTGAATAATTTTCTGTAGACCACAGCAGTTTTGACGGGGCATATACTTTGTATTCAGTGGCCAGAAATGAGATTTTAAGACTACACCTGTTTTTATTTTCCATATATTTTAAATAAGTAGCTCTCACAGGTCCTCATAATCCTGCAGTTCTGCTTTCTCAGCAAACAGGATGTTCCCTGCACTGCCTACACAACAGGAAATTGTTACTGTCAGGTTGTTTGTGAGCCTGAAGATGTTTTAAAAGTAAGGCATATTGAAGTATTTATTTGCAGGGGGGGCATGTTGCAGTTTTAACTTCTAAAGGGATTATCTGCCTCCAGGCAAACTAGCACAGGAAGCAAAATGCATAGGATAGGATATTGCAAATATATATTCGAGAAAACAAAAGCAAGCAATCTTTTCCAATAATGGCAGTTCCTCTTTGAAAAACAGACTGGGGCACATATATAAACTTGCTTACTACATAACTTCTTTTAGCAAAGCAAAACAACAAAAGGCAAAACCAGCCACATTGTGCAGTTGTGCCTGCAAAGCTGAAAGCTTGCCCAAGGGACCAAATGCCAACAGGCACTTGTCTGTAGGGCACTTTCAATGTGGCAAACCCTAGGGACAGCTCTAACCATTGGTGAACTGCTGGTAGAGTTCTGAGGTAAATGCCTATTTTGGCCATCAATGTCAAACAAACCAAAAGAATATGGAAGAAAATTGTGATAGTTCTGCAATGCTCAAAGGTCCAGTAATCTGGAAAGCAGCCTCTTAAACTATGGGAACGACAGCTTAGTTACAATATGGTAACAACACTTGCTGCACCTTATTTCCACATGGGATGAAATGAGGTGCGACATAATTCTCCCCCACTAGCTTAGAACTGGTATAAGTTCTGCTCATAATTATTTTATTATTTAATTTTATGCTGCCCTTTTCCTAAATTAGACCCATGGTGGCTCACAAAAGATACTTTAAAAAACAGTACAACTTTTAACAAAGAAAAACATCATATCAATCTGCCAAGCTAAAAAGACAAAATTAATAAAAATATACTAAGTTAAAAAAAATTAAAATTATACAAAAGTGAATACCCCAGTAAGAAGCCTCCTTGGGTGCTGTTACATATTAAAAGCCTGCTTGCTAGAAAAAAAATTGCATCCCAGTGAAAACATCATATGAAAGATAGGATTGGACTCAGAGGAGGGAACCATAAAAACTGGAAGAAGGAATATCAACAATCTAAAGATATGCAGATGACACCATAATACTAGCAGAAAATTTAAGAGAGATGGAAAGATTATTGATGAAAGTCTAAAGCATGTTTACAACCAAACATAAATACAAAAATAATGACCACAGAAAAGCTACATGATATTAGACGATGAAATAGTTAAAGATGTTCAACACTTGGGCTCACTCATTAATCAGAGTGGAGACTGCAGTCAAGAAATCAAAAGAAGGCTTGGGCAAGGGCAGCTATGAAAGACATAAACCAGATCCTGAAGTGTAAAAATATATCACTGATTACTAAATTTAGAATGCTCCATGCCACAGTATTCCCCATTTCTATATATGGGTGTGAAAGCCAAAAAATAAAATAAAAAAGGTGACAGGAAGAAAATCAATTCATTTGAGATGTGGTGCTGGAGAAGAGTTCTGTGAATACTGTGTACTGCTAAAAAGACCAATAAATGGCTCCTAGAGCAAATCAGGCCTGAACTCTCTCTAGAAGCCAAGATGGCAGTCATACTTTGACCATATCCTGAGAAGGCATGACTCACTTGAAAACACAATAATGCTTGGTAAGGTAGAAGGCAGTTGGAAAGAGTAAGATTGAATTCTAGATGGACAGACTCAATCAGAGAAGCCACAACCACGAACCTGCAAGATCTGAGCAGGACTATTCAGGACATGGTGACTTGGAGGTCTCTCATTCATAGGGTCACCATACATCCAAGGTCATTTCAAGAAAGTTAACAACAACATGTCTAGCTGTACATTAATCATTAACATACCACAAAATTTAAGGGATGATCAAAGCCATTTTATTCCTGTTTTCCATTTTTACTACCTCGTATCCTCATTCCCCCAAGTTATATAGGTGATATAGGAGCCACCACAGACTACAAGTAGGTAGACAAGGAAGATAGAAATATAGTCAATAAGACATGAGAACTCAAATGCAGAAGTCTTTGGGAGCACAGGGTGCAGCAACAGGTCTCTGATATCTAAAGTTAATTTCTGACTTTAAATAAAGGCTTCTTTGACCCTATCTGATATATGTGAATTTAACAGAATCATTTTCTACTATGCATATACTGAGTGTCCATTTTGGTAAAGAATTTGATAGCTTTGGAAATAAAATTTCCCATTTCTTTCTTATGTCCAGAAAAAGAAGGAAGCTGTAGGATTGTTATTATTATTATTAAGCTTTATTTATATAGCGCTGTAAATTTGCACATAAAAGCTATGAGATAGATATATGAACCAATGTAAGTGCATATCAAGCATTTTTGTTCCCTCTACTTCATCCCTCCTGTAAAACAGGTAGGGGATGATGAAGAATCCTTCAATACTAGTACCCTTTGGGTGATGCCATGGCACTTTTTTCCCCTTAGTCAACTGAAAGCTAGGCTATAACTGGTTTCAGAAAACACAATGGCATGGCATCCTATGGGACACTGTTTTTCATTACAGTCTTGCAATACACATCACCACAACCTAGAAAGCACTGAGTGACACATTATGAGATCAGCCATGGCAATCCCAAGCAGAAAATAATTGAACATTGGGTTACTGATTTTTTTTGTTCTTGCACATGCATTTTAGCCTGGGAAAAAATGAAATGAAATGGAAAAAATAGATTAACAAAAATGCACATATTGACTGTTGTAAAATAAAAGGAGAAAAGCACCATTTTGCAGGATATATAACTGGCAGAGCTTTGTTGTTTCATTTGTGCCTTCAGTTTATTTCTGACCTTAAGGTGATCCTATCATGGGGTTTTCTTGGTAACATTTCTTCAGAGGGAGGTTTCCCTTTGCCTTCCTCTGAGGCTGAAAGAATATGACTTGCCATATCACCCAATGGATTTCTATGGGTGAGTCCAGGCATCTGAACCCTGGTCTCCACAGTCATAGTTCAATGGTCAAACCATTACACCATGCTGACTCCCAACTGGCAAAGATACAGTATTAGTGTAAGCTGTTTAGCAGAGAATGGGGAGATAGGGAGCTGAATCTAGCTCCTGCTTGCTCAAACAAGTCACCCACCAGTTGAATTTTAACCTTTTTACAAATATGCCCATGAGTCCAGGACATGTGAGCTGGTAATGTAACCAGGAAAATGGGGGCGAGGAAAGCAGACAAGGAGGGCTTCAGCAACCACATTATCAGATGCTTCACACAGATTACTTCTCCAGACAGATACTTCACTCAAAGTTTGTCAACTCCCATGTGACAGACTTGCACTGCAACTATTTCAGTACTGTAGCTTTGATTTTGAGAGGCAATTAACTTACTCTAGATAATAAAATATTTGGTATTAAAGATTTATGCACTGCATTCTTCTCTAAGTCCTGGGAAATGTTTGAAGAGTTAAAAATAGTGTAGGAGATGTCCTATTCTAGTGGATGATATTGTGGGTTTAAGAGACTTTTGCCTTCCATTTTGATCCAGAATTAAGAAACTGAAACTCCTACATTGGTAACATGTCACCATATAAGCAGCTAATTCTCTCCATTATGTTTATGTGGCTCTCTGGAAATAGGTAAATGGTGGAGCTGTGATGTTGGCAGACTTCTGGCTGGAGTAAAACTCTAGAATTACTTATCATTAATTTGGAGTCTCACCTTGTACATTACTTATAACAATTTGGAAGGATTTTCAACTCATGGTATATTGTAAGAGGGAGAAAGAAAATAACTGGCTGGCTGGCAAGGCAGGAAGTTTTAAATTGAGGGACAGGGAGACTGAGTGGTTTTATAGAAGAGGAATTTTGGAGTATCCTGCCTTGATTGCTGGCATGAAAAAATAACCCATTTCTACAGATTGCTTCTTTAGCCAGCCTGAGAATTAACAGTGCATCTCTTGCTTGGCATGTGAATGGAGCACAGTGTCAGAAGGGACCTGATCTACATCAGCTATAATACTGGTATACTCATAGGAAGCAGTCTTATAATGAGTCAGAAGATAGGTACATCTAGTCCAATATTGTCATTTCTAACTAGCAGCAGTTTCCCCAAGTTTCAGGCAGGACTCTTTCCTATCTCCAGATGGAACCTGGCAAGGCATATCCTCAATCACTAAGCTACAGCTCCTCACCAGTAACCTTGTATTGGCACATGGATCTCACAAAGAAATCAGGCCGTTAGAATTTCTAGGCCGCTTCTATGCCAGGGCATCCACTTATATCTGTTAAATATTAATTTTCAAGGTTTAAGCTCTCAGTAAAAAGCATATTTGATAAACACAGTCAGCCCTCCATATCCACAGATTCTATATTCTATAACCCTGATTATATAAGGGATACCATTTTAATATGCCACTGTATATAATGGGACTTCAGCATCCACAGATTTTGGTATCTCTGAGGGGTCCCAGCAGAGTCAAAGGGCCCACTGTACATTTTTATACACTCATGCCTAACTGTTGACATCATATTATGCCCTTTGTTTCCTTTTGTCATGCTGTGCATTTTTAAATCTCAAAACTGGACACAATCATTTGTTAATTAACCTGATTTTTTATTTTATTGGTTGTATATTTTACAACTGTATCATGTTGATAAGCTCAATAAAATGATTTAGTAGGTCAGGGGGATGCGAGGACAACACTTAGGGCGGAAAAATGAAATGCACAGATATAGGATGGGGGACACCTGGCTGAACGAGACCACATGTGAAAGGGATCTAGGAGTCCAAGTAGACCATAAGCTGAACATGAGTCAACAGTGTGATGCGGCAGCTAAAAAAGCCAATGCAATTTTAGGCTGCATCAATAGAAGTATAGTTTCTAGATCAAGGGAAGTTATAGTGCCACTCTATTCTGCTTTGGTCAGGCCCCACCTGGAATACTGTGTCCAGTTCTGGGCACCACAATTCAAAAAGGATGTGGAGAAACTGGAGCATGTCCAAAGGAGGGCAACTAAGATGGTGAAGGGTCTGGAAACCTTGCCCTATGAAGAACGCCTTAGGGAGCTGGGGATGTTTAGCCTGGAGAAGAGAAGGTTAAGAGGTGATATGATAGCCCTGTTTAAATATTTGAAGGGATGTCATATTGAGGAGGGAGCAAGCTTGTTTTCTGCTGCTGCAGAGACTAGAACGCGGAACAATGGATGCAAACTGCAGGAAAAGAGATTCCACCTCAACATTAGGAGGAACTTCCTGACAGTAAGGGCTGTTCGACAGTGGAACACACTCCCTCGGAGTGTGGTGGAGTCTCCTTCCTTAGGGGTCTTTAAGCAGAGGCTGGATGGCCATCTGTCAGGGATGCTTTGACTTGGAGTTCCTGCATGGCAGGGGGTTGGACTGGATGGCCCTTGTGGTCTCTTCCAACTCTATGATTCTATGATTCTATGAATTTCCAGTTAATAATAATAATCTGAGGCCACAGTTCTACTTCCAATCCCATTAAACTAAATGGGAATTTACTTCTGAGTAGAAAAATACAGGATTGTGCTAAGAATAAACAGTGTCGGTCCCAAACAACTAATATGTAGGTACCTATGCAGTAGCCAATATAAAATATAAAAGGATAAGATGCTTAAAAAGTCAACAACCAAGCAATAGATAGTTGTCTACACATCTAAAGGTCTTGGAGCTGTTTAGAAAATAATTAAAGATTCGGAAAATAAAACTGCAGTATAAATGAAAAGAGCTCAGTGGGAACAAAGATCACTTCACAAACAATGATCTCCCCTCTGATTTTTCTTTGTTAGCATTCCCTCAATTTACATAACTAAAATCATGCCAACTGAAACTCTAGATTAAAAACATGCATACAAGAGATGAAGTGCCCTCTAGCTAACCTTCAGCTTCACAAAAATATTCTGAATTAGCGATTTAAGAATAAATAAATAATGTTTTGAGTGTAACAAAAGTGCTTACACTCTGACCTTTCTTACAAGGTAAAAGGCATTTCTATCTTTAATAATCGGCATCTGCCATCATCACATTAATTATACCAAATCTGAACATATGGAAATCAGATCTATGATATTCTTGCAGGGAGACAGGAAGACCTTCCAGCCTGATGTAGGTAACTTAGTATTTTGTAGGCACAAGAACTCATGGGAAAGATAAGTTTGAGGAAAGCTCATTATTCAACTCCAGGCTAATCATTCCAGTTTTTTTTTAAAAAAAATTAAAATTGAAGAAAAAAAAAAGAGAAATCTGTATAGTGTGTGTGTGTGTGTGTATCAAAACAAACAGACATTGTTCTGACTAACCTTATGATTTCCAAAGGTTGTTCAACAGTTAAAAAAACAAACAGCATCTTTTATGTGCATACAGTAGTTACCTAGGATGCATTACTTTGAGCGTAAAGAGAGAAAGCATACTGCATCTGCCTCAAATTTATGTTTAGTGTAAGAAGGGCAGAATGGTGGGAAATCATCTCATCAAAAGAACAAGAGAAATGTAGGATGCTGTCATTAAGCAGAATGCCATGGAGATGGATGTTTGGCACTTGCCATTCACAGGACTCAGGAAAGGGGAAATATAAATTCAGAAGAAGCTTGCCTTATGTTCTGCCAGATGTGATTTAAGTAACCCACAGGACAGGATGGGGGTATAAATATGATGAATAAATCCATAATATTATATTAAAATAAAAGATTTACCATAATGATAGTTTCAAGAATACTTCCAAGTAAGACTTTTATAAATTATTCTTGGTTCTTGGTTATGGTCTGTTTTGAACCTTTGAGAAACACACTCTTCTTTTTGTTTGGTTCACGCAGCTACCTTTTCCCAAACTGTGATGTGCTATGTCTATTTTCAAACCTTGAAAAGGCTACAATAAATCATAGGGCTAATTTACACCAAACTACTAGTAGAGGAGCACTGCAGCTTCATTTATGAAAGCCTGGATGTGCCAGCAAAACCTACTGTTTTTAAATCACCTGTCATGAATGCAACAAGCAGGAGAACGTTAATAGATTTGCCTCAAAAGGTGCTGGGCAGCATGCAGGAGGGCAAATACATCCAGAAAAAGAGCAAGGGGAAGCAGAGGTATTTAAAACTTCCTTCACATAATCTTTCTGCTCTGAGAAGGCTGGCCTGGATTTCGCTGCTACTGTCAGAGATATTGATCAAAGCTTTACTTTTGCCTAAAGTGGCAAGGCCAAAAAAAAGGGACCATTTGGAAAGAAAGAAATGAAAAGAAATGAAAAGAAAGAGCAAGCCTGATAGTTCTCCTAAGAATCTCAGTACTCCAGTACCGTGGGAACAACAGCTCATTCCCATGCTTTGCAGTTAAAATTTACCACCAAAAAGAAGCATTTTCATAAGATGCAATGCAGACATTTACCTGCACACATAAGTGAACACACGCACATGGTCTGTAGGGAGGTCCATCTGCTGAAAGCACTGCCTTAGGATAAGGGTATGGAAGATTAATGGTACAAAACTGTCCCCTGTGAATTAGCACTGGAGGCTGGCAGAGATAGAAAGCATCGTTAGACCATACCAGCTCATCGACCGGCAGTGCTGCAATGAGGGCTAAGGTCTCAGCCTGAAGATAATAACATTTTAGGCATTGGCAGTTAAAAAAAAAAAGAGTACGGTGCCTTGCAAGTAATAGAAAGTGAGTACCCTGTATAGCACTGTCAACTCTAGCTGTAAATACACTCTTTGAACAAGGGCTCTTTGGTCACATGGATAGACAGAACAGATTATAACAAAAGCGAGGGACATAATGAGGCACTGGCCCTTCGATGCTGGTGGGGCAAAGAGATGAGCCCCATACGTATATGTGTGCTTGCATGCATACACATATACACAGAGCTTTTATCCACGTACATAAATTTTAGTTTGTCTCCTCAGGAAAACTCTGAGCAGTCCACTGGGAAATTCCCTATGGACCAAATCATCTCAATTTTGCTCCAAGGAGTGAGGGTGCTTCGGTGCTCCATCGAGAGAAAAGACTAACAGCAATACTCCCACTCTCCCACCACAACTGCAGCCCCAGGTTTTCCCCAAAAAGATATGTATCATTGGGAGCATGCTCAGTTCCTGTCCTTTCCCTAAGGGCCAAATGTGAACATTTATTCTTAAGCAGTAAAGTTCTCACCTGACAATTTCTCTATACCATTTTCACAGACTGCCAACTGTTTCACTTCCCCCAGGGGTAGAATGTATAAAGGTACTATTAAAGTATTTTCCTCTGAAGCCACTTCATAATTTTCACCTAAATGGTTTTTATATGGAAATATGGTGGTGAAATAAAGTGAGAAAAATGGGAGGACTTGTCCTCAGTTGTATTCAGAGGGAGACTGGGACAGGATCAGGGTTGTCCTTGTATTTAGGATTATGTTGTTTGCACAGTCTTAAAGAGCAGTACATCCATATCATCATGTGGATAATTATGAAGTAACTTTACTCAGCTCTGTTTTATTTTTATTTTTCATCAGAACCCTCTTTTAGTTTTCAACCTGGAGCTTCTGCAGTTTATAGCTGCTACCACCAGACACTTTGAAACAGGCTTTCTGGAAACTTTGGATTCACTAACTTAATAAAGGCTAGTAGGATGCCTAGCCTGCAGCAGAAAAAACAGAAGAGAGCATCAAAGCCCTAGACTGTCTCTTTAAAAAGTCAATAAATGAAAAATGTAGACTTCCGGTGAGGAATGGCGGTGTGAGTGGCTAGGCTTCTCAACACAGCAAGGAAACCAACCACAACATTTGGGACTATAGCCTGGAATATAGACAGCAAACCAGACAAAAGTGCCTTCCTGGTAAAGGGGGCCTGGAGTTACCCCACATTGGCCTCATATCAGGTATCAAGTCATGAAATGGAGGAAGAAAGAAGGAGAAAAGTGAGCGGAAGCTTTTCACGAAGCAGGAGGGATAGCAACACAAAAAAAGAAGTGTGACAATAATACAAACAGTAGAAAGACTGTGGGTAATACCTTAACCATTTATAAAAGTGTTTAGAAGAACAAAAAAGAGAAAGCCTTAAAAAGAAGGGAAAGAAAGAGACAATACCTTCCCAAGGAGGAAACGGGGCACAGAGGAGTCAAAGTGGAGTGACCCAAGAGGAGAAAACAGGAGGCAACTGGAGTGGACTTGACTACAATGGCATAAAATGTAAAATAAGGACTGGATTTAAAGTGGAGAAGTGCCAAGAAGGACTGTAGCAACAGGGAGAGAACAGGGCACACCGAATTGAAACTTGATATTGTGCGGGAGGATATTGGAAGAGATAGAGAAGACTGAAAAAGCCTGAATAAGACGAGATGTAAAGAAGGAAGAATAAGAAAGAAGGAATGGAACTGAGGTGAGAGTAGAAAAGAGAAAAATTAAAAGCTGCCCAATAGAGAAATAAGAATACAGCCAAGGAGAAACAGAAACAGCATGGAAGAGAGCGAGCAAATCAAAGACTGGGCAAACATAGGGACTGAGTAACACAGAAGTAAAAGCAGGGAAGAAACAGAGAAGAAAGAGAGCAATGATAAAAACAAGGAAGTACTCAGGTGAAACTCAACTTGTGAAATGGCAAAGGACCTTAGGCAGAAATAAAGGGAAGATGCAACACAAACTTGGAACTGAGACACCTGTTGAATAAGCAACAGAAACAATAGATAAATAAAGACAGGCCGGAAAGGCCTGGATTAAGAGGAGAAGTAAAGGTTTTTGCCAAGTTAAGATTTTTGCAAAGTTAAGATTTAAAATGGATAATAATACGCTGGGTGTTGCAAAGGAGAAGACAGAATTAGAAGAAATTATGTTGAAGGAAAAATTTGCCATTCTTTATATAAAAAATTATTGGAATTTTCTTTAGAGGAAGATACAATAAAAGAAAATATGATTAAATGGGCAAGAGATTGGGGAAAACTGTTAGAACTAGCCCAATGGGAAACACAATGGAAGATAAGATTGAAATATACATTAAGTCAGGATATAAAAGAGAGGGTTTTTTTTAAATAAAATTATATATAGATGGTATCTCTCCCCAGACAAAATATATAAGATTTATGGTAATGGACAAAATTTATAGTTTTTTGTGGAGCTTCCGGGCTATGTGGCCATGTTCTTGAAGAGTTCCTTTCTGACGTTTCGCCAGCATCTGTGGCTGCCATCTTCAGAAAATGATAGCCTGGAAAAGGATTGGATATATATATCCTGTGTGACCTTGGGAAGGAAGGAGTAATTTTGCAATTGTACTGTTCTGTTGCTAATGGCAGACCTCAAGGTGGGAGGATATGCAAACAAGGATTAATGTCTGCTAACTGGTGTCGTGAACACTCTGGGCCTTTAGATCCCACCGCTGCCACCACTTTAATATGTAGTGGTCGAACTGAACGCATGAACCCTCTCTTGTTCGCCTACCACCTATCGTCTACTGAGGCACTGATGTCTTTGGTAGCGTGTTTCAATAGTTCAACAGAGGCCAAGAAGTATTTCAAAACAGGAATAAAGTTTATTTGTAAAATATACAATAAATTATAAAATATAATTAAAGCTTTGTTGGTCTTATTTCCTTAGTTACAGAAGTTCCTTACAACAATATTACTACAGCCACTCGGGCAACCTTATCACTGGTACCACACTCAATATCTTTCCTTAACCTATTGGCTTGCTATAAGTCTCTCTTCTACTCCTCAAGCCTATCTAGTCCCTTCTGGGCTCCTCAGACTCCTCCCTGGTCTATCAACTAACCTACAAATGTTCCCACAGGAACCCTAAGAGCACACCCTCCCTGCGAAGTGTCTCTTCCCTTAAAACTCCAACAAAATAAACCCCTTTCGCTCCCTGTCAAGGCTCTTTTATAGCCCTGCCCAGGACTGGTAACCAAGCCTTGTTTACTCTCAGGGTTTCCTCTTTCCTGTTGAAATTGTCCAGGTGTTTATGGATTTCAATGGCCTCCCTGTGCATTATGACATGGTGTGTGAAAGAAAGAAAGGAACTTTTTAAAAAATTTATGGTGGGAATGTGATGAAGCAAGACAAATTTGGAAGGATATACATGGTAGTGTGGAAGAAATACTAGGTACAAACTTAAAATTTAATCCAGAAACCTTACTTTTGAACATGATAGAAGAGAAAGAGGAAAAGATATTTTCTATATGCTGACTACAGTTGGAATAATTTACGCTAGGTATTAGAAAACATAGAAGGAATTTCAGATGGCAGAATGGATAGTAAAATTGTTAGATATGATGGGAACAGGCATTATATCTCAAAGATTAAAAGAAAAAAGGGAAGATACTAAAGTTAAAGATACAGATTGTGATAGAAAGAATTGTGAGAACTTATATAAATACATTAAGGAGAAATGGCCGAATATCCAAACTAATGGAAACGTAAGAAGAAAGAAAAATTCAAAAGAAATAAAGAAATAGTAGCACTGAAATTATACAAATGAATGATGAATAAAATATGTTGGGAAAATAAGGGAAAAAAGGTAGGGTCAACAAATTTTAAGACTGTTACTTTAAATAAAATAAGCAAGAGAGAATTAAGATAAAAAAATGAATCGGTAGAGGTTGGACTGAAGGAAGTCAAGTCTGCCAGTAAAATCAAGTTAATCAATAAGAAGTTATTACGAAGGATGGACATTTGTTGTGTAATGTTTTCTCAATGTATATATGTAATGTTTGTATGTAATACTGTTTGTATTATATGTATGTTTTAACAACAATAAAATTTATTAAAATAAAAAAGAGGAGAAGCAAAGGAAAGATATTACAGAAATCAGAAGACCGAGGAACGAAGAAGGGAAGAGAAGAACTAAACAAAATATTGGAATGGTGGTCTGGTAATCTATAGTTACGCTTAAACATATGTGATTATATATATGTGATTATTATAAAATATTTGGATTAATTATAGGTCTGATTGTGAATAATAACTTCTTTGTCCGTGAACACTTCTTTTACATTATCCTTGTTTCTAACATAGATTACCACGCCTCTTCACGTGCATGCTCAAGTCCCATTAAATATAATGGCACAGAAATGCTTTATATAAAATGGCAAAATCAAAGTTTGCTATTTGGAATGTATACCTTTTTTGAATATTTTCAAACTGTGGATGCCTAAATCTGTAGATAAAAAAGTCCATCGATAAGGGGGGCCAACTGTATAGATAAAAGAACATGTCAAGGATGCTTGCTATTCCCGCTTCTCTTCATTATGGCCATGGAATTAATGACTAGGAAAATAAAAAAGTGATTATTCAGTATGAGGGGTGAAAACCTCAAATCATGAGTTTAAATTATGTGTCTTCACGGATGGTTTAGTAATCTTCTTGGATAACCCAATAAAGAGCATAGAGAGACTGGTAGAAATATTAGAAGAATTTGGAAAGTTAGCAGGCTTTCAAGTTAATAAAAATACTGACAAAGAACATCTCTAAAAAAGAAGAACAACAACTAAAACAAAAAATGGAAATCAAAATAATGAATACCTTGGTGTAACAATTACAAAAAGAGCCTCAGAATTATATGAGAATAATTATATATATGTGGAAGAAAATAAAAGACGATCCAAACAAATGGAAAACATCAGAACTCTCATTAATGGGGAAAATAGCGTCTGTCCAGATGAATATACTGCCAAGGATGTTATGCTCATTCCAAACAATTCCAATTATAATAAACAAAAGATGTTTTAAACTATGGAATAAAGATCTAGCAGACTTTATTTGGCAGGGGAAGAAACTTCATATCAAAAAATCTAGATTACAAGATAGGAAGGAAAAAGGAGGGCTTGGATTGCCAGGCTTGCAGCTATATTACAACACGTGTGCATTTACCTGGATAAGAGATTGGGCAACATTAGAAAATAAGGAAGTATAGTCCTCCCGCCATTCTTACGGTCTTGAGACTCGCGTCCCTTGCCTATGTGCGCAAACAGAGGGGGAAACAATGGGGCGAGTGTCTGAGGAGCATGCATGCACCCGCAGCCACATGGCTACATTTAAGCCAGTGGGGCTTGAATATAAATGAAACTCCATTTTCACTGAGGTGTCCGGAACAGATCCCCTGTGAAAAATGAGGGGCAAATGTATTTGAATTAGAAGGTGACAGTTTATACTTTGGCTGGGACACCTTCCTATGCTATGATAAAATAAAGGAAAACAAGGAATTTGGCTCACATTAAATAAAGAAAGCTTTGCATACAGTGTGGATGAGATATAAAAGACATTTCTATACTAAAATTCCAAAATGGACTTCTGTGCATGAAGCCTTTTATAGGAAAGAAAATGTATTTAAAGGTAAATGGTTTACATATGAAGCTATTCTAACAAAAACTAATGATGGATATAGGATAAAGCTTAATAATAATAATAATAATAATAATAATAATAATAATCTGCTTTTCCTCAAAGGGATCAAAGCAGATCACAGCAATAAAATAACATAGAAATTACAAAATACAATTAAGAACCCCAAAGCCACCAACCCTCCCCCCCCCCATCTTAAAAACATTAGTCAACCCCTAAAAAGCTATTAAGCAACAAGAACATTTAAAACATTCCAACAAAAATACAGCTAAAAAATATTTTTTCGGGCAGATTCAGGCAGAGAAGAACTAGATGAAGAAGGAATAAAAATACACTGGTTTCCCTATACAGAACTAACTAAAAAGGATATGAAAATTTATGGGATAGAAAGGGAGACAAAAGAATCAGAGAAAATACTGCTAACAGGAGAAAAACATATGACAACCAAATTCTACAAATTATTACTAGACTATGAATTGAAGGAAGAAACAATTAAAACAAGAATGATAAAATGTATGCAGAATATAGGGAATCCAATACCACTGTCAAGCTGGGGGAAAGCATGGACGGAAAATCTTAAATTCGCAAAATGTAATAACCTTAAAGAAAACT
The DNA here is from genome assembly GCA_034509955.1 of Urosaurus nigricauda. NCBI lineage: Eukaryota > Metazoa > Chordata > Lepidosauria > Squamata > Phrynosomatidae > Urosaurus > Urosaurus nigricauda. The sequence goes on from JAOEGL010000003.1 coordinate 182,130,341, forward strand.
ATTATAAAGTATTCTTTAGGTGGTATATGATTCCACCTAAACTAGCTAAGATACAGAAGAATACGAACAACATGTGCTGGAAATGCAAAAGGGAATTAGGAACACTATACCTCATGTTATGGCAATGCCAAGTAGCAAACATTTTTTGGAAGAATATTTATAAAAATATAATAGAAATAACGCATAAGAAAATACCTCTGAGAACGGAACTCTTTTTGTTGAACATCACAGATGTCACACAAGATAAATTAAATCAAGATGAACTAAGTACACTATTATATATGATCACGGCAGCAAGAAAAATCTACACAAAGTATTGGAAAGAGAAAACAGTGCCGAAAGTGGAAGAATGGATCTTAAAACTAAGTGATGTAGCTTTAATGGATAGATTGACGATGTATATAAATGGGAAAACAACTCAGCAATACGAGGAAAAATGGGGGGAAATAAGGAAATTATGGGAGGTACACAAATAATCATAGGGATAGGTTCTATGGCAAACCTAAAATAAATATGGAAGAGGCAATGAAGAGAAGAGATCAAGAGACAAAACTCTTCCAAACAAGAGGTTATGGGAATTAATATAAGGGAATGAGTCAAACTGGTGTAAGCTTGAAGAAGAAATTACTACTATGTTGTATTATTTGGAAGTCAAATGGAATGTGAAATGACTGCAGAAATAAGGGGAGGGGAAGCGAGAAGGGAGACTGTATGTGAGTGGTTTTTTTTTTTTTTGAAAATCTGTAATTTTTTTTAAAAAAATTAAAAAGGAGAAATGTTATTAATTCAAAGGATTAAGCAATTATCCCCAAGACAATAATGGAGTAAATACCTCATCTTGTGGCTAAAAAGGGCTACCTAATCATAACCACCTCATCTATAAAATAGGCATCAGGAAACTGTGCTTCTCCAAAGGTTGATGAAATACAGTATTACTCTTATAACCCTCAACACTGACCAGGCTGGTTAGGGCTAATGGGAGCTGAAAGTCCAACAATAGCTGAAGGGCTGCAGATTCTTTTTGTGTGCCTTCAGGTTGTTTCCAAATTATGATCTAAGGCAAACCTATCATGGGCTTTGCTTGGCAAGAGGTGGTTTGCCATTGCCTTCCATAGAGGATGAGAGTGTGTGACTTACCCAAGTTCAGCCAGTGAGTTTCCATGGCTCAAGAGGAATTTGAAAATTTGAACCGTGGCCTCCAGAGTCCTAAGCCATACTGGCTCTTAGCCCTGATATAAATCATGTACTTCTGCTTTTCTAGAACCACTGCCATGGAAAAATATTACTTAGAGTGCAATGTATCACAATTGTCAAAAATTTGGCTAACTCTGAATCTGATACCAGTACAAGCAAGGGGGGGGGGGAGAGTCTGCAAGCAGCTCACCCATCAACCATGCTATAATTTATCATAGAAGATAATGTCTGTTGTATTGGCCTGGAATTCTTGTTCAAGCTTTATAGCAGAACGTATACTATGGGATCAATTACACGGACAAGATTGGTTTAAAACCAAAGCTGGTCAAATAAGAATAAATAAAGAAAGTTTCTGCAGTCCTTTGGGAACTGGATGGATTTAGAAACACATTCTGTCCTGAACAGCAGGTATTGATATTGTGAGAGAGAGAAAGAGGGAAAAAGGAATGCCTGGAGGGAGAGGAAATAAATCAAAGTGATTGATAGGACAAAGAAGATTGATTGATACAAATGGGCTGAATTTCACAGTTGGTGAATATGTGGAATGAATCTTGTTGGCTAGGAAGCAGATGGGAATGATGGACGCAGTATGCTTTGGCCATCTGTCCCACACAGCTCTGCTCATGTACCTCAATGGCTAAGTAGAACAAGCTTCATACTTTAGCACGTAGGATCACAAAGTTGGAAGGAATCTGAAAACCACAAACATTCAAGGAAAGACCTTCTATATACATTCATTCACACACCTCTATACAAACACACATACACACACCTACTTACCTACCTACCTGGAGACTGATTCACATGGGCCTAAAATTCTTAACAAAACAGAAAGCAGAGACTATGGCATCCACATAAAGCAAATGAATGTTTAGTAAAATGGTATTAGGTTGGTGGGAAAACTCATAATTTTTGAATTATTATTATAAACTTAATTTGGGGCTTAGCCAGGAAAAGCATAGAGTATAAATGGTCCAATGTAAAATCAATTGGTACAATGGTCACACATATATGCCATCTGTCTTACAAAGCTGTATGTCTAAGAATGCATGTGTCAGGAAAAAAAAAACACAATAAGAACAAATAGCTTTCAGTTTCTCAGGTAACAAAAACAACAGAGTCCTAAAGCATTTTAAAGGGTAAGAAATTTTTTATAGCGTAAACTGTCATGGACTACAGCCTACTTTGTCAGATGGGTGAAATGTTATTCTGAGGAGAAACAATGGAGAGCCTTGTGGTGCTTGAAAGGCTAACGTATTTATTATCATATGAATTTTCCACAAAAACTCATGCTGCAGTGGAATTGCTGGTCTTGTGAGGTGCCAAAGGACTCTCTTCCTTCTGCTGCAATAGATTAGCATAGTTAGCTCCATGGAAATTATTAGATAAAAATAATAAATTATTTGAGTTCCACAGTCACCCAAATACATCTGACAGACCCTCTTGTGATTCTCAGCTACTTATCCAAAGCCAAGCAAGCTTTAGGTGGCAGAATTCAAAGGCATAGCTGTGGCAGGTTGTGACAACTAGTCCAATAAGCTAAATGAGAGAACTATAATTTCTATTTGTCCTGAGTTGGAATTCATATGCACCTTTCTTTAGTCAAATTCTTCTTCTGGATAATGGAAGAGAAGATATACATTTAGACACAAACAACTTCATTGCAAAGGAACAAATACAAAGGTATTTGCTTTGTTAATTGGCTCTGATTTCTTATTCCACGTTCAAAATATGTTTTAAAGAATATTTTGGTGACAAAAAAATAAGTGTACTTGTGACTCTGTGTGACTCCTGGCTTTGCTGCCTTAATAATTACCTGACACAATTTAATGGCACTTGGAAACTTTCCAGGAACAACCATAAAAAGAACAGGTAGGCTGGTGGTGATACAGACTGAAAGACCCTTAAACGCATGCAACCTCTGATCAAAATGAGCATGCTGCTTCTTTCTAATGGCTTTTAAAAGGCATACTAGCCAGATGACGAACAAAATCTTTAATTATGGCACAGGTGTTTTGTGATTAAGATCTGCTGCAGGGTTCAACAAAAAGCACCAAATGGCAAGAAGAAAAGGAAATCATAGCATAGTATTCCACACTACAAGCACCAGAAGTTCCCAAGTTCCAAAGTAAAACTAAGTAAGCAAAGTAACAAAGTAAAACTCTTGTACCCAAAATACACTAACAGAAATAATCCAGTTTGTAAACGCTTTAACTGCCTTGGCTCAGTGCAAGGGAATAATGGAAATTGTAGTTTATTGTGGCGCCAGCACTCTCTGACAGAGAAGGCTACATGTCTCACAAAACTACAGTTCCCAGGATTCCCTAGCATTGAGCCAGGGCAGTTAAAAGTGGTCTAAAACTGCATTATTTCTGTAGTGTGTTTCAGACCCACATAATCTGTGCCTCAGACTTCTAGGCAATAAATGTATGATAATTCTAATTACAAAATTACCTTTAGCTAATAAGAATGTGGTATGTTTCAATTTGCTGAATACAGAAATGATGGGATCAAGTCCGTCTGACATGGCCTTTGTTTGAGAGATAACTAGTTGATCTGGAAATATCCTCTTGGCTGCATTATGTCCTCTCTAGTCTATTATTTTAAGTGCTCACTGTTGCCATGCGCAACACTACAACAGCTGGGCTGCTAGCTCCTCCTTTCCTTTAATCCATGTTACAGATGAGTTAAAAGGAGCAATAATGACAACCTGCTGAAAAAGACAAATTTTAAAAAAAATCTGTACAGAGCTCTCCAGCACATTTTAGTGATGCTCTATTAACTTTAATGCATTCTGAATGGAACTACTGAGGTCTCTGAAAGGAAAATGGTCTTATTGGTAGCTACTAAGATAACAGGCAGCATTATAGTGTACAGTATAATTTGCCATATCCATGGGGGATATGTTCCTGGACTTACCATGAAAACACAAAAAATGTGGATAATAGCGAAACCTATTGAAATAGAATGACTGCTGGTGAAAGCATACCACATAATCGCACTGTATGACCTAGAAATGCCTAGAGAGAACATATTTTGGGGGGACGCAGGTATGTGAAACCATGGATACCCATCTTGTAGAGATGGGGATCATACTGGATAATTGAACCAGCCAAAATGAGGCTACTTCAAACAGAAAGCGCACTGAATGACCTAGAAATTCCGAAACAGAAGATAGTATTTGGATGCAGGTATGTGAAACCATGGGTACCCATCTTGTAGAGATGAGGATCATATGGGACAATCGAAACAGCCAAAATGAGGTTACTTCACAGAAAGAGCACTGTATTATGCCTCTCTGTATTACAAAGACTATGTGGGCCATAATATCCTGCTTTCCGCTTCAGTAGACACTGTGTTATCTATGCCCCACTGATATCTTGCTACTCTATGGCTTCCATCTACTTTAAATTGGCTATCTACAGATCTCTTGCAACTATGCTACTTCCCACCATTTGTGTTTTGCTATGAAAATGATTTATCATTGAGCATATCACAATCATTAGGGGAATCTAGCTATCCATCTTCAAACTGAGATATGGAAACTATAAGCAAGAACCATCTATAGGTGACCAGACCCACAACTGGGCATTCCAAAGATGTTCCTTTAGAGAAGATAACACCAAAGTAATCTTTGTTTTCAGGCAGGAAAAAAATCTGATTGGCTTTTACAATAAATCCAGGACAGTCTGAATGTTTCTTCTTGCTATATATATATTTGCCTTTGGACATCTTTCTTGCACTTTTCTAGAAAATTTAGTCAAGGCCAATTGTTCAGCATAATCAAAGAGCTAGCAGATAACAACAACATGTTCCAGATACACTTTGGGAAACATATACTGTCATAGCTGCCAAAAAGTACCCAAAGATGTAAAAGATATAGAACTGTACAACTGACTACCTTTACCTGAACTACCCATGGGGGAAATATCATACCCACACCAAAAGTACAATCACTGCATGCTTACTTGCATATATATACCGGTAGGTCTGACTGTACTCAATGTGTTTATTCCTAAGTAAGTGTGCCTAACTGACATGGATTCTAAGATCAGGAACCTCCTAAAACAATCACTTTCTCCCATTTTTCTTTAGCACTTTCTCTTTACAGGTGTTGGGAAAGTGGCAAAGTGAACTGCTGTTATATTGATTTAAGACAGAAATGACTTCTATGGGGGAAATTCAAATTTGATGTTAGAAATTACTACAAGAAAGATGACTTCTCAAGCACAATATCTCAGGAAGAAAGGGTCCTAGGAGAGTAAACTTTGTAGCTCTGCCATTAGTCCAAAAGATCTGAGAAAGTATTACAGGCTCATAGCATAATTTTTCGATTGAACGTACGTATGACGTACATACTATAATGCCTTTATCTTCCTGTATTCCACTCAGTGCAACAACGTAATTTTTCCTCTCAGTTTCTCTTCTAATTAATTTCATTTTCTCTTTTATATCACTGGTTTAAGAACTGTTCATATATAATGTAAATAAGTTTTTCCCCTCCTCAAAGATTTGATTTCTATTAGCATTCATATCTTCCATCCTTTAGACAAAGTAAAAGTTTATCTCAAAACTATCTTCAGTCCTGCAGTCTCCTACCAAAGCATTGTTCTAATTGTGTTTTCTTGAATCTTCTCTGGTATATCAGAATCCTTTAATAATGCAAGGATCAGAAATGGATTCAATATTCTGCAATGTGCAAAGTGGCATTATGAGTGTCCAATTCTTGTTTCATTTATTCTATGTACTCTAAGATATCTATATCTGTACCTATCTCTGTTTTATAAAAATGAACACTTTAACAAACACTTTCCCAGTGCTACAAAAACACTTATATGTTTCTTCATCTATTTTTTTTTCCTATGTTGTTCTTTATTAAGCACCCAGGCAATGTTGCCTATTCAGCTTAGCTTCAAAAAGTTACTTGTGAAATGTCAATAACTATGGAGGGGAAGCAAGGAAGCCTATATATTACAGGGGCTTACAGGTATGGATATCATACAACACGTATTACACATTACATACACTGGGCCCCTATTAACAAAGACTGGACCCTCCACATTCACATCAGTATCTTTGCACATAATAAGGAACCAAGTGTAGCAATTTTTGCCCATTATACAAAATTTCAGCCATTCCTATTAAAATTTTTTTTCAAAAAGCACTGGAGAACATTGGTGGATCAGAGGTGGATCCTACGCCTATTCCTAATGATTCTTGATAGCTGAGGCAAAGGACTGCCCCCTTCCCACATACACCACACAGTCTTTCAGGTGAAATTTGTCCCCCCCCCCAAACAATAGAAACCATTTAGATATACAAGTAGGCTGTAAGCAAAATGGAGCGAAGCAACGGGAGCAAAGGAAATCTGATTGGAACAGGGTGAAACAAAGAAAGGAGAAAATTAATGTCTTCAAGATTAAGACCTGCCTTGAATCCCATTGTGGAGAAAAGTGGTTTATAAATCCTGGCAAGAAATAAAAATAAATAAAATAAATAAGATGTAAGACTAGACAGAAAGATCCCAGACTACTTAGTAGTAGTTTGGAAACCTTTAACTTACCGGTAAGTGTTGGAATCCTCTTATACTGGACACTATATTGCAGTACGTAATTTTTTGTAAATGTGTCATGCCTTTTCTAATGTTTGTTGTTGTTGTTAACTGCCCTCGAGTCGACTTCAATTCATGGTGACATCATGAGTGAGACACCTCCAATATCCCATCTTCAACTGCTCTGCTCAGGTCCTGTAGGCCCAGAGCTGTGCCTTCCTTTATTGTCCAGCTATCTAGTATGTGGTTCTCCTCTTACCCTCCATCTCTCCTAGCATTATTGACTTTTCTAATGAGTCATTCCTTCTCATGATGTGTCCAAAGTATGACAGTCTCAATTTGGTCATCTTGGTTTCCAGTGCAAGTTCAGGCCTGATCTGTTCTAGGACTCATTTGTTTGTCTTTTTGGCTGCCCATGGTATCCTCTGCACTCTTCTATTAGTACCACATCATGGATGAACTTATTCTCCTTCTGTCAACCTTCTTTACTGTCCAGCTCTCACATCTGTACATGATGATATACATACAATGGCTTAAACTATCCTAACTCTGGTATTCATTTTTATGTCTTTGCATTTTGGGATCTTGTCTCGTTCCTTTGTAGCTGCCCCTCCCAGTCCCAATCTTCTTCTGATTTCTTGACTGCAGTCTCCATTCTGATCAATTATTGATGGTACTAAAGTTAGTAGGTTACCAGTTTTGGGAACTCTTTTTCTATTTGTATTTCTATCTCTTTGTCATCTAAATTGCATTTACGTAAATTCTCCATAGTTAAGAAGTATAATGTTCCTTAGTATCAAAATCCCTAAGAAATTTGAGGTCAAGTTCTCAGTCAGGTGGCAAACCTGTGTTTAGGCCAGACCAGTTCAGAAAACAGATGAGTGTATCACATAAATCAATCAATTACTACCACCAGTAAAAAAATCTAGAAGTTGGAAAAGAGAATAGGCTTGAGTTCTTTCTGACATCTAGTTTTCTCAAGCTTTTAACGTTAAAAATGCTATCTTCTGTTATCAACCACATTCTTTATTTTCCATATATGAAGAAATAATATTTTCTGGCTTTTTTCTTCCCAGCAGTCCTAGAAATTTCTCCGGGTGAAGCCTGAAATCAGATTACTAGATCCTCATTTGAACATCTGCAGACTTTGTCTTTCTTTGTTCCGATGCATGATAATGCAGACGCATAGACTTCTGATATCCTGGACTCGAGCATGCTGTTCAACAGCTAGAATGTGAAAGAAGGGCACTTCTTATTTTTAATTGAATTTTCTCATTCATATGGTGCCTTCATTCTAAACCAGGAAGGTATTATGCATTACTTCTCTATAACACTGAACTTTCCACACTTCATAAGACTGCTTGTGCTCCAGAGGAAAGGGAAGTGTATCAAGCCACCTCCAATGTAAAAAAAGCAAGAATCAAACAAGGTTCCTAAAATAGTGCAGTCCTAAGCTCAATTATACAACCCATCAGAGAGCCTGGACTACACGTACATCTTACTTCTTTTGGCACTCTTTTGGCACCCTAGGTATAACATCCTTGGCTAAAGATGGGCAGACAATTCCTTGGTTGCTCATTATATAATTATTACAAAGTCATTGCCTGACAACAGGAAGATAGCTGCCAAAGAGTCCAATAATTCTACTGGCTCAAAAATTTAGTGCATTGCAAATTAAAGTTGAGCACTATATACAGTGGCTCAAGTGGTTAAGATGCTGACTCTGTTGACTGCAAGATCAGCAGGTTGGCAGCTCGAGGCCCGGATGCCACATGATGGGGTGAGCTGCCATCACTAGTGCCAGCTTCTGCCAACCTAGCAATTTGAAAGCATGCAAATGCAAGTAGAGAAATAGATACCACTCTGATGAGAAGGTAATCAGCGTTCTGTGCAATCATGCTGGCCATATGATCACAGTGTTGTCTCTGACAATGCTCACTCTTCAGTTTAGTAACAGAGATTAGCACTGCCCCTATGGTCAGACATGATTTGACAATCTTGTCAACAGGGAATACTGGGGCTTTCTAGATTGGCAAAAAGAAGTGTGTTCATGGCTTCATGAAATTCTAGCCTTTAGATGAGAAAAAGGGAAAGTGTGCCATGAAAATGCTTTTTTTTTTTTTTTTTTTTTTTTTTTGCGTTTTAGAGGAGAAGAAGCGCCTTTAAAAAGGTGCTGGTTTTCCCAGCTTCTTTTTTAAAAACTGCGGAACAACGCAGCTCCATCTAAAGGCTGTGGTGCAGCTGCTAAGCATTAAGGAAAAGGCAACTTCATGTCACACTTTCCTGCCAATCTAGAAAGCCTCAAGGTTACTTTTTACTATAGTTATCATTACATGTTAGTTTCTTAGATTAGTATTTTGGGAAAACTGCAAAGCCACTGCCGGTAGATATGGGACCACAAACATTTAGGATCAAGATGCAAGAAAGACAGAGTAAGCTTTGAATGGTTTAACTGGTGATCAACTAACTATAGTATATTTAGCAATGGGGATTGTTTGTAAAGTGGAAAGAGGCCAAGACTAAAAAGGATGTGTTTCTTTTTGAGGCCATGGATAATGAAAATATTTAAAACAGTGTCTTCTAATGATGAACAAAAACTTTTCAGCTGGCCCTCCATATCCATGGCTTGAAAATATTTTTTAAAATACAGCCAGCCCTTCATATCTGCAGGGGTTTCGTTATCCTGCCCCCACGGATGCCAAATACTGCAAGACCTAGAGTCCCATTTTAATTAATTGTGGTGTGACATGTGCACAACCATGTTTTGTGGCTGTGTGCAGGCACTGCCATTGAGAAGAATAGGGCAGGAGAATTTGTGGATGCTTCAATCTGTGGATGGCAAGACCACCAGTACCAAGGAGTTTTGCACTGTGAGGAAGTCAAATACCTAAAGGACTAGTGTAGTAAATTTGCTGTTGTGAATGATAGTAATACAGGTTGAGTTAATGACTAATAGATTTTTGTAGGTATGTAATAACTGCAAATAATGTTTTCAAAGAAATGTAGTTGTAAATTAAACTACCAAAAAGAAATCAGGATGGTGGAAGAGCTATTTGTTGTGATATATCTTAGAACTGAAGATGTATTGATAGTCCAGGTTATCATTGGTGGATGATATTGCATAATACAACTAACGGGGGGGGGGGGGGAACAAGAATGAAAGTAGGCCATTGCTAACTTAACTGGAGAAAGTTCATCTGCTTATATCTGAGGTCTGCATTTTCTTTTGCTTGTTTCCATGTGGAGTTTGCAAGTACAGTACACTTTAATTACTACTTCCACATGGAATTTCTTTATTAGCAGTACTGCTGCTTGACCTCTTTTGCTCACGCTGCTCCATAAAAGAGGTTTGTTATTCTTTGGCATGTCGTCCTCAGTACTCTAACAAGCCAGAAAGTTAGCCAATTGGGAAAACAAACCCGAACGTTGCCTCTGTTGCTCGGAGTAAACAAATGGTCAACAAAATACAATCTTCTCTTTAAGCCACCAAAAAAAAAAAAAAAAGCCAGTCTGAAAGTTTGGTTTTTAGTAGGCCTACAGAACCTATTTTGCAAATGAGAGAAACCTTTTCAGCAGAAGACTCTAATAATATGTACAGTGTGAGTGGAGCGTCTCTGACTGCAAGGTTTGGTAGGAATGCATCACAGATTAGTGGTCAGGCCTGAAAGGACTCTACTGCCAGCGTTGAGTCATAATTAATTAGTGCCAGTGGGTGTTGCTCTGGGTGCTTGGCAAGGAGGAGGGAAATACCAAGTAGCTGGGGAATGAATGTGGGAGTGCTGGAGAAAGATGGCATTTCTTACAGGAAGGCTTGCTTAGAGGCAATTATCAGCATTCTTTCATGCATCAAACAGCCAATGGCTCTTTTGGCTGGAACAGCAGAAAATCAATTAAGGCTTCCTAAAAGAAACAAAACATAAAACGCACACACAAGTGCTCTGCCTCGCATTTTCCCAGAGCAGTGGTATGCATAACAGACACGGGTGATAAAGTGTAATGCATTTTTTCCACTTAGAAAGGCCATCTATCAGAGTGCCAACTCAACTACTGAGGTGCAAATGCTACCACGTATGTCCAACAGGTGTCTGGGTGGGCACTTTTTGTCCAACCTTGACCAGCTCTCCCAAGGTGGGACAAAAGACATAGTCCCCATGACTAACTGGGCTCCTGGGTTGGATTACCACTGATTTTGTATCTCCTTCAGGATCAAACCAGTGGCCAGATTTTTTCTGATCTTTACATATTCTCTTCCCCATAGGAGCTAGCATGGTGTAGTGGTTTGATCATTGGACTATGACTCTGGAGACCAGGGTTCAAATCCCCTTTGCTCAGCCATGGAAATCCCAGGGAGAACTTTGGCAAGCCAGACTCAGAGAAATGGAACGGTAAACCTCTTCTGAATACTGTAAATCTTGCCAACAGCCAACAAAATATCAGAAGAGAGTGACTTGAAGGTGCACTGCAACAAAGTTTCTTATTTAGTTTGGATTTGGTTCGCAGTTTGAAGCCTGAGGCGTCTGTCGTCTGAGGTGTGGTAGTTTGTAATGTGTGATGTAAGGAGACCTTGTAGTGTAGAAGGCTGAGCACTGAACTATGGAGATTAGGATTCAAATCCTCACTCTGCCATGAAAACCCACTGGGTAACCTTGAGGAAATCATACTCTGTCAGCTTCAGAGAAAGACCAGGGTAAAAAAAAAAAACCCTGAACAAATCTTGCCAAGAAAATCCCTGTCATAGGTTCACCCTAGGGTTGTTTTAAGTTGGAAATAACCTGAAGGCACACAACAACAACAACAACAACAACAGATGGGGCTTTTACTTGTTATCAAGCTTGGGAAGTAGGTGCGAGGAATGCAAGGTGAAATTTATGCCTCTTCTTCTAATTCTGAGGATATGTAAATGCTCACAGAATGCAGGACTAGTAAGTAGCTTATGGTAAGCCTAATGAAATGCTGATGGAAACTACTATAATAGCTATGCTTATGTTCTTTACTGTTGTGATGCTGCGATGTGTTATATAATATAGATACATTTATTATCATACACTCATATTCCTATAAACAATATTTCAGAAATGGCCTTGTTTGCCGGGTCATGACTGTGAAATGCTTACAGAATTACAAGCACTGTGCAAATATTAATAAGAAAATACTACATTTCTACCCTTATCCTTGAACCCCATCCATTCCAAAGAAGCAGGCATTACATATTTTCCCTATCCTTCATGCTAATTTCTATTGGTCAAACTGCATTCTCTAGCCTATATCCAAAGTGGCACAGTATCAACAACTGGGGAAAAAACATTAATCTCTAAATTATACCTTCTTTATCCTCCAACAGATATGCTTCCCTGAACTTTAGAACAGAAGAAAACCTAGCTGAGTCACCTTAAACCATTTTAAAATGAAACATCTGGCCCCTGCAGAGAAGACTTTCTTCTCATGTTCATCTGTGATCCCAGAGCTCACATTCAATGTCTGTTATTTTAGACTAGAATTTCAAAGATATTTCTTAGCAGATTTCAAGCCTGAACCAAAGAACTTCAAATCTCCTAGACCTATATTTTTCTTGAGCTAGAAAAGATTTATCTATTTGGAATTCTTTTATGTAAAGCTTAATGACAATTGGTTTTATTCCAGAAATAGAATGGCTAAAAGAAAGTGCTGACTATAGCAAAAATGAAGCAATTGTTCATTTCTGAGCCGCCCAGTATTAAAAAAGCCCCTACATCTTGATAGAACAGTTAAAAAGGAAGACAAACCTCTATGACCTGAACTTCATTTATCCAGGTCTCCTGATTACATAAATTCAAACTTTACAATCCCAAACAGATTAGATCTCTGGCAGATGCACTGCAATTGATGATCCCTTCACACAAAGTTTCAATTGGTTTAAATAAGACTTAAGCATGTTAACTCTCTCCAGATTGTATCCACTGGATTGTGTTTGTGGTGTGTTAAGTGCCATCAAGTTGGCTTTACCTTATGGTGACCCTATGAATAAGAGCTCTGTAAGATACCCTTTTATTAACAGTCCACTTCATGTCCTGCAAACTCAACACTGAGGACTCCTTTAAAGGCTTTAATAGGACTGAAAGATACCATAGCCAGATATTTTAATGATTACCATGGTTACTATAAATTTAATAAAATGTGGACTAGATCAGAGATTTGCCTAGGCTTGGCAATATATTTAACAACATCGTACTGATCTTTATGAATATAAGAGTATGTAATAGCATTTAACCTATTGGCAAAAATACAAGTGTAAAGGTTTGCATCCTGGTTCAATAAAGTTATGGGGCAATAAGAATCCAGCTCCTCTAAATCTTGACCCAAATTTAGGCAATAAAATTATTCTTGCTAGTTTCCAAGAATCTAGGATAGAGTTACCAGTAAGGATTGAATTAAAGAAAGATAAAAGAGGGGACAATTAATCTTCAAATGATTTATTATGTTGGGGCATTTTAACATCTATGTTAAGGCACCTTCAGAAAGTCCAGCTCAGGATTACATGGCTTCCCTGGCAACCATGAGCCTGTGCAGTTAATATTTGGCCCCACACATGTAGCAGGGCATACACTTGATCTGTTTTTTGCTGGTCAGGATTACGGTGATGTGGAAATATGGGGGTCTGAAATAACTTGTCATGGACAGATCACTACCTGATATAGATTTGCTGAGACTCTTAACCTCTTCAAGGGAGGTGGACCTATTAAAATGATCTGCCCCCAGAGATTAATGTATTCAAAAGGATCTTTGAATGCTCTGGGGGATTTTCCAGCTATAGAGCTGCTGATTCTATTGATACCCTGGTTGATCTGTAGTATAGGGAGATGACCCAGGCAATTGACATGGGTACAGAGTATGGGCTCTTTGGTTTTCTGAGGAGCTCAGGGCAATAAAGCACTTGGATAGACAACAAGAGCAACTAGAGTGGGGAAAGACTCAGGATAAATTCAATCGAGCATGAATTAAGGCCCAGCTCAGAACCTACTTTACATTAGTGAGTGTACCAAAGAAACAATTATTTGCTGCCTCAATTTCATCCTGCACTACTGTTATGTGTAGTTAAAGGTGTAATACATCCTAGACTTCAGGTTGCTGAGGAGGGGCCTCAGAAAAGCACTGTGATGAATTTGAAAATATACTTCATTGAGAAAATTACTCAAATTTGTTTTGGCTTGGACTTCACATTGAAGGTAGAGCCTAGGGAACTAAATAGGCACCTGCTTATCTGGTTTTGTTAGATGGGTTTCAGGTTGTTTTATATAATGATGTGGACAAGTTGCTTGGAGAGGTGAAGCCAGCCACTTGTCTGTTAGACCCATGTCCATTCTGGCTAATTAAATCTGCCAGAGGAGGACTGGCCAATTGGGTGATGGAGTGTGAAAATGCTTCTTTGAAAGAGAGCCATGTTCTAACCTCTCTAAAAGAAGCAATTGTAAGACCTTTGTTGAAAAAAACACCATGGTATCCTTCCGGGTCATCTGGCGGATATGGGAGGCATTGCTTTGCAGTGGTTCTGGTCTTTCTTGGCTGAACATTCCCAGAGGATGGTGCTGGGAAACTGTTGTTCAGCCTTTGGGCCATTAGTCTATGGAGTTCCACAGGGGTTCATACTGTCTCCTATGCTTTTCAACATTTTCATGAAGCCACTGGGAAAAGTCATCTGGAGCTTTGGAGTTGAGTGTCATCAATATGCTGATCATACTCTATCTCTCATTTACAACTGATGCCAAGGAAGCTGTGGTAGTACTGAATTGTGTGGATGTAGGAAAGGACTGGATGCGGGTGATCAGACTGAGGCTTAATCCAGTCAAGACAGCAGTGCTACTGGAAGTAGGAAAACCAACCTGAGATTGGGACCACAGTCTGTTCTGGATGGGGTTGCTCTCCCTCTGAAAAACCAGGTTCGTAGCTTTGACCCAGCACTGCTTCTGGAAAGCCAGCTTGCTGTGGTGGCCAGGACACCTTTGCACAGCTTCAGCTGGCGCCCCAGCCGCACCCTTTTTTGAGGAAGGCAGAACTGGTCACAGCCGTTCATGCCTTAGATTATCCTTGATTAGATTACTGTAATGTACTACCCTTGAAAAATGTTTGGAAGCTGCAACTAGTGCAAAATTAGCAGACTAGTATCAGGTGTGTATTTAAGAGACCATATACCTCTGGTCCTTCAAGAACTACACTGGCTTCCAATTTGTTTCCAAGCTCAATTCATGGTGGTAGCATTGACCTACAAAGCCCTAAATGACTTCAGACCAAGATGTCGAAAAGACTGCCTCTTCCCATATAAGCCTTCCAGAAGTTTGAGATCTTCAGAGAAGGCTCTGTTGTGCAACAGGGCTTTCCTTGTAGCAGTGCCTTGACTTTGCAACTCCCTTACCCAATAAAGTTATGCTGGTCCAAATCCCTTTCAGTGGGCAGCCAAAACAGTAGTATCATGTGTTGTATTCACTGTTTGAAACTGCTGTGTTAACTGTTTAAAAACCTGGTTCTAGAATTGTTTTTAGACTGTTTTTAGTTGTTTTCAAAGAATATTTTAATGTGTTTTTAAAAAGTTTTTAGCTATGTATTGTTTTAATTGGTTTTTATTTGTTCATTGCCCTAGGAGACCTTGTACACTGTAAGGTAACACAGAAATACTTTAAACAAACAAACAAACAAACAAACCATTAAACCCATACAACTCTGATGATTTATTTGACTTTTCTTAATGGCCTGCCTTAACTCACTTGGCTTATAAATTAAGTTCATCTTTATGTTTCTGAGATAATTTAGGAAATTAGGGATTTGCTTTGGCAGTTGTACTACCTACAGAATTCTGACCAATCACTGTAAGAGCAGAACCAGGACCAGAGAGATCTCTGTCTATTCCAGCAGGGCTGTTCTTAACTTCCTATGAGTCACTGAACCCTTCAAGTCCAGACCCTTGTTTTCTCAAGCACAGATAAACCTGTAGAATGGAGATCATCTACTCCTAATTGCTGGCTTCTTCATTATTTTCCCTCCAGATCTCAGCTTTACCAGATGGACTAGTGCACAACTTATTTGTTCTCATTTCATCTCTGTCAGTACTGGTATGGCTACAAGAAGAATGAAGATGTTGCTCTGCATCTTTCCAGTCCCACAGAAATGTGGGAGAGTATGAACAGGTTGCTTACCTTGTTTTCTTCAAGTGGTTATCTGTAAACTCACACTGCACAGTGCATCTTTTGGAACTTTCTATAAATTGAATATAGGTGTATTGGTGGTAGCTTTTCCCATCCTCTGCATGTGACCAGCACACTTCCCAACTAAACCCTCACTTCAATGGATGCCAAAGCAGTAGTCAAGGAGTAGGGTACAAAGAGGGGAGGATGTGTGGGGTTGTGTGAGTTCACAGATAACCAGTACCAGATGATCTGTCCAGTACCTTGCATCAAGTCTTTAGTGTGTTATAAGGAGTGAAGGTTGGGACCAGGTTGCAGTCCTGCAAGTAGTGTATCTTGAAATCATGAGCATACAATAAGGGGAATCAACCAGAAGGTTGAGACATGACAGGAACCGGGCCTCTTGCAAATAGCAAATGACAGAAAAGAGGGAACCTATAAGGTCTAACAAAATTTGCATGTCTTTTGGCTTCAACTGCGAAGAGCCTGAGGAGGGGCCCTCTGAAGTAAAAGCATTCTGTCATCTGGCAAAAAGGCAGCAGAAACACAGGAATCCAGAAGAGCTCTTCTGAACTGTACTTGTTGGAATGATTTGAGATGAGACTTTTCATAGTTCAATGTATGGAAGGAAAATCACTTCTTGTTGCTGGAGCCAGGCAGCCACCACCACTATATACTTTGTGAAAACATGTGGGGCTAAGCACAGGTGAAAAGGAAGGGTGCAAAAAGCAGGCCTTTTCTTGAAAGTAGGCAGGTAAGATGGGGTAGACCAGGACTTCCTCGCTACCTGGAGTAAAGATGGAAGAAGTGGTCAGAACTGGAGCTTGATTCTGTGTCCACTTAAGGACTGGATCTGGGGCGGAGGAGTCAAGCTGCATGACATGGAGGTCTAGGGCTTTAGGGCCATTTCAAGCATCTGGTATGCAAATGGACATCATCAGTCAACAAGGTGCTATCCTGGCCCCCAAGTACTGTTCGAGGAGACTCAAAATCCAGAAAGTTGGTAGACAATGAAGAGGAGTCAGATGCTCCATCTGAGCTTGAGGAGTCTGGGTGAGAGGCTGACTCAAGAGCAGGTGTATTGTTTCCCCAAATACCCCCTGAACCCATCCATGGCTTCAAAGGCCCTGATATAGGAGAGGGCGACCGTAACCATGCTGGAACTGCAGTTTGAGAGGGCTCAGTTGGAGATTCACTCTGACTCAGTACCATAGGTGATGGTATCAAGAGCAGTACCTGGCAACTCCGGGTCAGTATCATAATATTTGGTACTGATGTTGGTAAGGTTAGCCCATGTCAATGGTGAGAGAGATATTTTGATATTCATAAGCTTGATTGTAGTAATAGTAACAAAGCTAATCCCTAGACAGAGACTTGTCATTGTAGTAAAAAGCTGAGTGATTATGACAGTAGTAAGCTTTACTATACCAGGATCTTCAGTCATGGTACCAACAAGACTTTCTGTAGGGATGGTAACTTGAATGATGTGTGGACAGACTATAAGACCAGGAGTGATATGACCTCGATACGCCTTGATGGGTATCAAGAAGAGACCTAACTGAAGCAGAGTACAACGGCCTCTTTTCAGCAACATGGTCCACTGCTTTCGAGGTGTTCAACCAAAGGAACAATTCTGGCATTCTGAGGAGTGAAAGCCTGGCAATGTGTACAAGCCCCTAGATTATACCCTTCCCCTAGATGCAACAGACACTCTGAGCAGCTTTCCTTCACATCAATTTTACCCCCATAAGACCTACACTTCTTGAAGGAGCTGGCAGAGGGGCACGTATGGCTGGCCAACAGACCAACACAAAAATGTAACACTGAGGTCAGTTCAAGTCCCATTGCTAAAAATCAAGCTGAAATTACTAAGCC
This sequence comes from Urosaurus nigricauda, assembly GCA_034509955.1. Classification (NCBI taxonomy): domain Eukaryota; kingdom Metazoa; phylum Chordata; class Lepidosauria; order Squamata; family Phrynosomatidae; genus Urosaurus; species Urosaurus nigricauda. Next base: position 182,148,113 of record JAOEGL010000003.1, read on the forward strand.
AAAATGCAAGTCAATAAGAGAAGTGAAGGAATTGAAAATTCTGTAACCAAAACCAAGAAGTCATTAGGAAAGAAGTTCAGAGAAGAGTTTTTTTTCAATGCTGCCACTGTGGCAGATGAAAAGGAACTGAAGATTTAGGTGGGAAGTTATATCCATGGAGGATGGGAGGTGCTACCACCCAAATGCCTATGTTCAAGCTCTAGAAAGTTCACAGGTGCAGGCAACCCATTTGTGTGAGTCATAGAGGCCATGAAGAAGAACCAAGAGATTCCTACAATTATGTATACTTTTCTCAGAAAACTGGGAACAAAGGCTAGACTCCTACTGGCAGTCCTAACTAAAGCAGGCTCACTAAATCAATTGTTACATGGTGAACCAACACCTATGTAAATACCACTGATTCAGTGGGTCTGCTGTAACTGCTCTAGTCTGGTCTAACATGAACTACCAATAGGTTGCTGGAGCTACCAACAGGATGCCCCTGCCCCCAGACGTCTCATCCCCAGAAGCTCCACCTCTCTGCACCAGGTGACACCCCAGGAAGGGATGCTACTGTATTGTATATTCAAAATTTCAAACCATTTAAGTATATTTATAAAAAAGCTAGAAGTCTGGACCTAACCAAGTGGTTTAGCCTTTCTCCTTCTCTTGACTTCCTTTTCTATTTCCTTCTGCTGTGAAAACAAAAAGGCCACATTTTGCCGAGTCCCCAGGTGGATGGAAAATCAGCTTCTACCCCTGCCCTTTCACTGGTATTATTTGTTCATCGGCTCCCAGCATTCCCCATATGAGCACATGAATGCCCTGTTGAAGATTATAAGTAAGGCCTACAATAGCATTCATTTACTTTTGTGGACAAGGCATACATTAGATATTACAAAGGTAGTTCAGCTTGAATTAATTTTATTTTTAGTATGCACAATAGTTCTCCCCATCTAGATATCATACACCATGTAGAGGAAGAAGTTCAACTTTACAATTTATTTTTAACTTGGCTGAAGAGTAACCCAGTATAAGATAAACTGGCCTATTATTTCATACTGACCTTTAATATCTTTCGACCATCAAATGACTCCCTTTCCTTGAAAGCTTTGCCTGCAGTTCTGTTATTTTGTTCTTCAGCTGAAAAACAAAGAAATGAGATCATAGGTCATATTTTATCCCACTAATTTTTCAATGTATTTTTTGCACAGGGAATGCAACTCTGCATTCACTTTTTATGCAAGAAAAAAAAAAGCCCAGCAAATTATTTTCAAAAGCACGTTGTCAAAAGTCTTAGAGTCATCAATATTGTTTCAAGGGCTGACAGCTCAATGTAATAGAATCATCCAGGAGAAACGAGAGTCTAATATTCAGTGTTCTCACAAAGCAAAGTTCAGCAGTAAAGTATTCTCTCATCTCTTATTACCAAGTACGGCACCAAATACTTGATCAGTCTGCAGAGTACCATTTTAAAATCACTGAGAAAAATCAAGTATCCAGAAAATGCAAACTTGTTACCAAAGTATATTTAATCTCTTAATCTGGGAAGAAACCAAATAAGGGTCATATATGGAACCACCTCCAAACTGAATAGTAAAAAATACTGTAGACTAATAATTATTGTGATTTTATTTGCAAGCCTGCCTTAAGACACATTTTAACAGTGCATTCATGTATGTTTATTCTAGGAAGAAAGCCTCACTGGGTTCAATGGGACTTAAATCCAGTTAAATAACACAAAATGTGTTCAAGCCTGCAGTAGGAGCCCAGCAGTTGAGATTGTAAATAATTCAGATCCAGGTCTTAATTTTCTGATCACACTGCCCTATTAACTGTCCTTTCTTTCAATGTCCAAAATCAAAGACAAAAACTTGATATAAATAAATGACTGGTCAAACTCAGCATGGCAGTTCTAATGTTCTTAAAATGTACAAAATGTACAAGATGATTTCATCATTTTGCTGTAAGTGGTGTTTTGGAATTAGTGTAAGATATTTTTAGAGCTTAGCCAAAAATAAGTGATTTGGTTGCTATTCTATATACTGATTTAGTCATTCTCATTACGATTCCCATTGCTCTAACAAAACCCAAGCTGCAGCCTGATAATATAGAATGCATGTTTGCACAAAGTTAAGGTAAGAAATACAGATTTTAAAGTGAGAAATAACAGTCATGTTTAGCAAGTATTACAACATCCCTCACACTAAAGAGGAACAAAAAGGGACAAAGAAGGAAAGGCACATAAAGGGTGTGTTGAATGTTTCGGCTAAAGTGTTCCTCCCAGTTTCCATTTCAGATGCCATGAACCCATTATCTTTCACTTAGAGGTCACAAAACAATAATAAATGAGCAACAGCAAAGCCAAGGATCATATAGCAATTGCAGGGATCAAAGCAACTGCTATATTTTCTCAGAGACCTTAACAAATGCTCACCACTAGGATCTTTCCGAAAGACGGTATTCATGACAGTAGCATGGAGTTTCACCCTATCCCACTCTTTCATCATCAGCCCAGAGGTCACAAATCGGTCCATCAATCTATCTGCTATTAGCTGGAGCCTAAGGAAAGGGAAAATAAGCAAGGAAAAAGCCAATTACAACTCCTTTTTTTCCAGTGTATGTGATATAAATGTCCACAAGCCTAAAAAGGAAAAACAAAAAAGAACATGAAAACTAAGTAAAATGTTTGTATCCAAGACTAATAGATGCTGCATTTCAGTCTTGTCATTTCTTCAAGGTGGTAAGTTATCACTAGTGAAACTTGGAAGGAATGGTTGATAAGGAGTATGGGGCAGAGGTTTCAGCCACTCTGCCTTCACACAAGCTTGGATAATGTGTGATTAACTGGAAATGATGAAAACATGAAGGGGTAGCTGTGTTGGTCATTTAACAAATACAAATATAAATCCATCAGTGATACCTTTATTGGCCAACCAAAATGCACAATATGCTTGTTACAAAGTTTTTAAACTCCATGGGCTTCTTCATCAGGCAAGATGTTACAAACCAAACGGGGGGGGGGGGGGGGGGGGGGCAATTGGAGGTGTTAGTCAGATGCTGCATGTTGTTTCAGTCCTTAGTAAAGATGGTATCCTGGGGAGGATATCTTTTGCAGACAGGCTCCTCCTCCTCCTGGCCATGCAGCAATAGGGAGATTTTTGAAGTCCAGGAAATTTAAAGTACAATATGAAGTCACTATCTATGTCTTTTCTCACCACCATTACAGTTCTTCCTTGATATAATGGTTCCCCACTGAAGAAACTGAATGACCAAACGTGACTGAAAAGAAGCAAAGCAGCACTTTCAGCTTTGAGCATCTGCTCATAAATGGGCAACTGACGAAACTGGAAAGAACTCTACAGAGCTGCAGTGAACTTTTAGTTGTCTCAGCCAAGAATAAGCCATCAATCATAATGAACTATAGCTAGTTATTTACCCCAGAATTTAGTCCATGGAGAATATTAACTTGTTCAGTCCATGAGCTGCCACCAATGTATTTTCTAAAGAGGCTGTAGAAAATATATAGGTTTTGCATCTTATAAAGGCATCTGTATGTGGCAATTGTTATTACAGTTGGGATATTAGTTTGTGAAGTATATGAAAAGTATATGGAACTTCATACTGCTGGAATGTATGAGTAAGTTCCTTCTCTCAACAAAACTATAGATTGTGGTAAGTCAAATGAATTCTAATTGTAAGCAAAATAGGTCTGCTGGGGATGAATGCATTTCCAAAGCCCCACAGCTCTTCTATATTGTCTCTCCTTCAAAGTATGAAGCAAAACCCATAGCACCATGAACAAAGAACACTCATTAAACCCAAACATATTCCCCATTAAGATGAGAGATAATCATGCACATGTGTCATCTTAAGCAGTTTTTTTCACTAACCCTATTAGAAACATAGGGGCTTTTTACATTGGCAAGAAAGTGTGACATGAAGTTGCACTTTCCTTAATGCTTAGCAGCTAGACAGCAAGCCCCAGGTGTGCATTTAAAAAGTACAGGGCAGCTAGACTGAGGTTTTTTCTGTGGCTCAGCAACTATATGGGAAGCTGTCAAAACGCTACAAACACAGGCGGAGCAGCTACATGGGCGGCAAGGAACGTGGCTTTTAGCCGCGCTTTAAACATTTTTTTCCCTTGCTGGCTGCGAATTGCGCAATTGCGCAGGTACACCATACAGTCGGAGCTTATCACATGGGGGAGTACAGGACCATTCCGAAAGAGGGAGAAAGTGAGGTCAGTTCGGAAATGCACGTGATTACGCACAAGCTCATCACACACAAAACAAGAGAGCATCTACACAAAAAGAAAATGCAGAGTCAATACGAAAGAATTCATCACATGTGAACATACTGGTCGGCTTTCTGTTGCAAATTAAGGCATCTTGGGAAATGGTAGCAAAGGCTCATGGGAGTTGTAGTCTGTGTTCTGTCAGAGCATTATATTGAGTTGTCTTGAGGTTTCAGCCCTCTGTCCAGGAGGGATTCCCATATGTCCTCCATTCTTGAGCAGAGGCCCCCCTTTTCCAAGTTGACCAGGCACGTCCTCCTTTGCCAGGACACGTCCTACTTTTCCAGCCTTCTTTTTGAAGAGGAAGCAGGAGGGCCAGGCGTGCTCTGGCCAGGCTCTGGGGGTCTCTTCCTGGCTCCTTCCCTCCCTCCCTCCTTCCCCGCTGCCTTCCTCCTCCCTTTGGCTGAGAGAGTGTGACTTGCAGGGAGGAAGGGCAGCGGTGGTGCTCCAGGTCCTCCTGATGCTGGGCCAGGGCAAGCTGGAAACAGGAGGAGGAGGAGAGGGACCTGGAGCACCTCTGCTGCCCTGCTTCCCTGCAAGTCACACTCTCTCAGCCAAAGGGAGGAGGAAGGCAGCCAGGAGAGAGCCCTGGAGCCTGGCCAGAGTGTGCCTGGGCCTGCCTTCTCCTCCCCCCTTCGGCTGAGAGAGTGTGACTTGCAGGGAAGCAGGGCAGCAGAGGTGCTCCAGGTCCCTCCCCTTCTCCTCCTCCTCTTGCCAGCTTGCCCTGGTCTGGCTGAGCGCCTCCAGTGCCCTGCTGTCTCCCTAGAAGTCACACTCTCTCAACCAAAGGGAGGAGGTGAAGGAAGGTGCAGGCGCACTCTGGCCGGGCTCTGAAGGTCTCTTCTTGTCTTGGCACCTTCCCTCCCTCCGCACTTGTATCGCTGCCTTTAAATGGGCGCTTTAAAGATACAGAGCCCCATTTAACCGTTCAACTACACCTTAGCCTTTAGATGCAATAGGGGTGCTTTTTACATTGGCTAAAAGGGGCGGTCCAAACTCGCCCCTTCTAGCGGCGAGATGAGGCCTAGGCTGCCACACAGGCAGCCCCAGAGGCCTCATCCCGCCGCAACGACCCGCCGCAAAAAAGAGCTCCGGGATCGAGCTCTTTTTTTGCGGCGCGGGAAGGGCGCGATTGGCGCCCTCCCACGCCACCAGAGCATCAAAACGTGCGCAGCGCGTCAAAACGCTGCGCACGTGATGACGCTTGTACGGCGCCACCGTGTAGACGCCGCCATCTTTAAATGGCGGCGTCCATGCGTTTTAGGCTTAGGGAGGGTGTAAAGGCTACGCCCTCCCTAACCCTAAATGCGGGCTTTTTAGCCCTAAAAGCGCCTTTTTTTGCCCGTGTAAAATGGGCCAGCAATGCTGCACCCTTTTTAAAAAAGTAGTGGGGAAATCAAACTACTTTTTAAAGGCACTTCTTCTCCCTTAAAACTCCAAAATAGTGTTTTCATGGCACACTTTCCATTTTTCTCATCTAAAGGCTGGGCTTTCATGCAGCCTTCAACACACCTCTTTTTGCCAATGTAAAATGGGCCAGCTCCTTTTTAAAGCACTTCTTCTCCCTTAAAACTCCAAAATAGTGTTTTCATGGCACACTTTCCATTTTTCTCATCTAAAGGCTGGGCTTTCATGCAGCCTTCAACACACCTCTTTTTGCCAATGTAAAATGGGCCATAATTTGCTGGACAGTTCACTCCTTCTAGCTATAATGCACCATCTTGGCCCTTGGAGTTTTGCTCAGAGATGAAACAATAAGGTCTTTGACCTCTATCTTTGGTCACCCTTTGCCTGACATTCCCTGATGAGTTACCGTATATACTTGTCTATAAGTCAAGAAATGTCTGCTCATAAATTGACCCCAAAATCCCAGGTCGACTTATTTATGGGTCAGTATGGTAATGTAATAGCAGCTCTTTCAGATTTCCCCATGCAGTCGGCAGAGCAATTTATTTCTCTCTTGCACCAAGCAGAAAGAGTCCTGGGTGATTGATTGCTTTTAAACAGAGTCCCTCTCCCACCTGTTGTCTGGGGAGTGAAGGTTGAAACAAAAGCTGAAATGCTAAAGCAAAAAACCTCAGTTAGAGTCTCTCTTGCTGCACACACACAAACATACTGGAAGAGTCTCCAAGTTTTACCCTTGACCCATCCACAGGTCATGGCAAAATCCATAATTTTGGCCCCAAAACTGTCCTCGACTTATACATGAGGTCGACTTATAGTCAAGTGTATACAGTAACTCTATAGCCTGCTGGTTTGGAGTTGCCTCTTTGAGACATTTATTGGCAGCTTTCTAGTCTTACTCAGTGAATCTTATGTTTCTTTTCTCTTCCCCCACCATTTGCTTTCTAGTGATATGTCAGTGGTTTTTAAAATTAGTGATGAAAAATGAAAGAAAGTACATTATGGATGATACTAAAACAAATTAACAGGAATACTTCAAGTCAAAATGCTGCTTTATTATGTTATAAAATTAATCAAAGAAATGAGATAAATTAAAATGAATTATAAGAGTCTGCTACACAGAAACCACCAGAGCATAACCTTATCTTTCAGTCTTTCCCTACTCCCAGCTTAAATCAAAACCAGAAATGATCTCTAACATCACCAAGGCAATAAAGGGAAATTGGACACTTCTGCTTTACAGAGTCAGCAATTTAACTGCAAACAAAATTCATGAAGGACATCTGCCTCTCATCATTGCCATGTATAGGATAGATTAGTTAGCAAGAAGTCTTGTTCAAAGATAGGGTAGAAAGAGAGGGTGCTATTCTTTTATAATGAGTCATATTAGCTACTGCCATGGTTTCAGATATGTACATTAGCACAGGCAAAGCTGTCCCAAGACATTTTGCTTCCTGAGGCAACAGACAAGATGACACCCCCTCCTTATCTACATATATCAGAGTGAACTAGTAGTTTAATTCTGTTTCAACAGACATAATAAGACAGTGTACTCCACTATATCTGAATTAGGAAACTAGTTTAGCAGGACCAAAAGATTTCATAGCATTTACAGCTTTGTCCCAAAAGAAGGGAAAAGCCCAGATTCATGATACAGCCAGGAGGCTGCAATTTTGCCCTTCAAATTCTGCTGTCTAAGGCACTTACCTCACTGCTTAATGGAAGAGCTAACTCTGATCCCTCAGTGGAATCTGCTGTGTGTGTTGTGTGCATCCAGGTAGTTTCCAACTCATGGTGACTCTAAGGCAAACCTATCATAGGTTTTCTTGGCAAGATTTGTTCAGAGGAGGTTTGAAATTGCCTTCCTCTGAGGCTGGAAGCATGTGACTTGCCCAAAGTCACCCAGTGGATTTCATGGTCAAGTGGGAATCAAACCCTAATCTCCAGAGTTGTAGTCCAACACTCAAACCACTACAATGAATCTGCTATGTCTAAATTCTTAGATTCTTACCTTTCTTTTTTATGAAATAAAGTATGTAGATTCTGGTAGTACAAAATGTAGTTAATGCTTAGTGTATGAGACCTAAATCACTGAATGCTTAAAATACAGTTATTAAACTGTATTTTATAATTTTTTTAAAAAAAAAATAGAGATGCTGTACTGTCTCCCTTCAATACACTTCTATGCTTTGTCTCCCCTCTCCTCCACCCCTTTCTGTCTATTGTAAAATTTTAAACCAATTAAATATATATATATATACAGAGAGAGAGAGAGAGAGAGATGCTTTTAATGTGTTTTTAAAATATTTTTATCTTTATTTATTTTTTTAATTGCCACCATCCCTTGTGGACTGGGAGGAAATATGGATAAATTTTAAATAAAATAAAAACATAAACAAAAATCTGCAACAATTACATTAGTCTCTAGCAGCAATCACTACACACATGTTCTTTGATGGTCGCGAGCTTAACAAATCTGAAAACTACTTTGAAACGATTCATTGAAACTGCATTAACTTTTTGCTCTTAGGTTTCTTGCAGGAAACAAAGGGAGGGGGAAGGAAAAAATGAAGTTGAAACATTCATTGTACATTTGCAACAAAAGAAATAGTCTGTCTATGCTTACATTTTGGTTTCACGAGGAATACAATTGCAAGGTAAATGAACTTTCATACAGACATTAAGCCAGCAAAGGAAATAGCTTTACAGAATTGGGGTGACTGTGTAAATTGAGCAGTCAGTTGTAAAGACAGATGATTTTTTTTCCAAAACAGTCTTGAAAGCAGTTTTTGAGAGTAGAAATAATTTATGTTTTTTAGAAGCACTACCATTAAGTAAGAGGTGCACAAGTAGATACTATCTAATAACTTCTTTCCGTAATACCACTCGCTATTATCCCTTTCATTCTAAAATCTCAGAAGTTGATGAGCTACAATATTTATAAACTGTCAATACATTCAAAAGAACAGTCCACACATGAAAAATGTTGGCCTTTGATAACTTCACTATCTTGGCTTTTCATCTGAATCAATCTTTGACAATTCTTGTGAGGGGGAAAACACATGCTATGGTGGCCACAGGTACACTATACAAATTGACTTTCCAATGATGAGCAATTCCTGCTCAACACACAATGACTGAGTTCACATATGTCACTAAACTATGGTTTAGGCTTATGAGGATGAACCTCAGCAAACCCCAACCCCAGCTTATGGCTTAACTAGAGCAACAAGAGAACATGAACAAGAGGCTTATTGTAGTTTGTTTTCAAAATATCATTATAGCTGTCCCTCCCTCTACTCACAGAGAAACAGAAATTCTTTATCTTCTGGATGGCTAGTGGTATGTTATGAGAAGCTTCTTGAGAATCATTACATTACTTTTGCTAATTCTAATATGCTTTGAAAGATTTGTAGAATGAAAATGAATACAGAAAACAAAGGGAAACTTACTTATTAGATCCATCCTTCATGTAGACTTTTGCATAGAGAACATCGATCATAGCTGGATCATCATTCATGTACTCTATACCTGCTACTTCTATAGTTAGTGGTTTGCCTCCAGTAATTGTGCTTTATAAAGGGGGAAAAAACAAACTCTGTTCATATTGAGCATTGCATGGCAACAGCATACTTCACTATTTCAGCTGGACTAGACTAGGTAACATCACAAATCCATGTAACAGTTACCTTGTCTTGCCAACATTTTACAAGCTTGTTTGCAAGAATGTCCTTGTCAAAGGCCTTACTGAAATCAAGCTATGCTATATTGACAGCATTCCCTTCATCTACCAAGCTGGTAATTTTATCAAAAAAAGAGATCAGATTTGTCTGACATGACTTGTTTCTCTGAAATCCATGTTGACTTTTTGTGATTATGGCATTGCCTTCTTGATGTTCACAGACTCTCTGTTTAATTATCTGCTCTAGAATCTTTCCTGGTATTGATGTCAGATTAAATAGACGATAATTGTTAGGATCCTCTTTTTTCCCCTTTTTGAAGATGGGGACAACGTTTGCCCTCCTCCAGTCTGCTGGGACTTCTCCTGTTCTCCAGGAGTTCTCAAAGATTATTGCCAATGGCTCCGATAATACATTTGCTAGTTCTTTTAATACTCTTGGATGAAGTTCATCAGATCATGGAGATTTATATTCATTTAGACTAACCAAGTATTCCTGTACCATCTCTACTTATTCTGTGCTGAATTCCCCCTGTTCTGTTCGCTGCTCCATTATCCTCAGGTTGAGCACCCTTTTCCTTTTCTGAAAACACTGAGTTAAAGAAGGTGTTCAGTAATTCTGCCTTTTCTCTGTCCCCTGTTTGCATTTCCCAACTTCTCTGAGCAGTGGCCCTACTATTTCCTTATTCTTCCTTTTGCTGCAGACATACCCAAAATAAACCTTTTTGTTTTTCTTAGCCTCTCTAGAAAGCCTGAGTTCATTCTGCGCTTTAGCTTTTCTGATTTTATCCCCCCACGTGCTTGCTATTTGATTGAATTCCTTTTTGGTGATTCCCCCCTTTTTCCATTTCTTATATATGTTCCATTTAAAACTTAACTCAATTGAAAGTTCCTTGGTCATCCATCCTGGCTTCTTGAAACATTTACTATGTCCCATTTTTCTTCCTCATTGGAACTTTCTCAAATTGTGCTTCAGTATCTCTCTTGAGGAACTCCCATTCATCTTGAACTCCCTTTTAGTATTCCTGACCATGGGATCACCCCCAATATTTCTCTAAATTTACTAAAATTAGCTTTCCTAAAATCTAGAATGCGTGTCTGACTATGCTTGGCTTCTCCTTTCCACTGTATAACAAACTCCAGGAGAACATGGTCACTCCCACCTAAGGATCCCACCACTTGCACCCCATTAACCAAGTCATTAAGCCTGCCATGTTTTGTGTATACTTTGTTCTTATTCATAACAGTGTCTTGTTTGCTGCAGTTTGCTCCCCTCTATGGCTCCATCAGTACTACAGAAGTAACCCAGTTTGACACTGCTTTAACTGCCATGGCTCAATGCTATGGAATTTTGAGAATGGTAGTTTTGTTAGACTACTCTGTCTGAAATTTCTAGTGCCACAATAAACTACAGTTCTCAGAAATCCGAAATTTCTAGTGCCACAATAAACTACAGTTCTCAGAATTCCATAGCATTGAGCTATGGCAGTTAAAGTGATATCATTTCTGCAGTGCAGATGCAGCTCATACTATCCTAGTTCTAGAACCAGCTCTCTTTTTCTTTTGTTAGGTGTAGCTAGTTGACTTAATTTCATCTTATTATTATGCTGGTTTCTTACTCACTCAATGAAGTCTTCTTTACATTTCTGCAGGAGTTCCTGAGCTTTTTTGATTTCCTGTTCATTCAAAAGCACCAATGTCCCAATAGTCAGATGAAGCTTTGCCGGATTCTGGAACAAACTACTGCTGACACTATTGTCCTGTAGAAAAGTTTAGAAACTCCTCAGGTGACAAAGGCATACATTGGATATTCTACAGAAAAAATATAGGATTACATACTGATATGAAAGCACACTGATAATAATAAAGAAAACATGTTTTTAAAAGTAACCTAACAAGAAATCCAGATATGCAGATTGAAACTGAATTACATTATTTCCCCGCATTTTAGTGACTGTTGCATTTGAAATATATTTGCTCTTATCTGTATAGTTAATCTCAAAAAGCAAATATTGCACAGGTAATTCAGCCACAGTGTTAAATGTCTGCACTTCAGAATAGTGAAAGATCATATAAAAGTCAAATTTGAAGGAGAACTGCAGTAGATCCTTTTCTACTCCTTTGTCTCATATAATCAGGAATGGAAAGAAGATTGGTTATTATGGTTTCCCTGCCAGGAAGAACAACACAGTGGTGGGAAATTCTGTGCAGTTTTTTTGTGCCTTTCACATCCTTATGAAGAAGTGAGATCAACTTCATTTATGCAGTTAATGTAAATCCCACCTTTCAGTTTGTACACTCAAAGCAGTTAAGAACAAAGCTGGATAGCTCCCTGGGGTTACCCTCTTTCTTGTTCTTTAGATTCTCCCAACTGCTACTGAAATAAACCTGACAAAAAGACCTAAACTCCTCCTATGTGAAAAAGCATTTTTTTTCTTACGTGCTTTCCCTTAATCTGGGCCTAGCACCAGAAGCCATTCAATCCATAATAAACACCAGGCACATCAGAAGCTGAGGAGGAAGCAAGCAGCATGTTTGATATGTTCCAGCTGCTGGCAGAATTTCATTTTAGTTTTCGCTATTGCCCCTAGATATGATGAGCATAAAATATATTAGCACAATAAATAAGCTTTTAGGAAAAGGGGGATTAATCCATCTAATCCCATAGAGCAAGGCTGGTGGCAGGTAACACAAAAGTCATGTTATAATTATTATCACGCAAAGCAACTAAATTTCTCCTCTGCAGCTTTCCAGGAGTAAAAAAAAAGCATCTTGAACATTCTGGTATCTTTCCTCTCAGAAAACAAATCCTACTCTCTTTGTAGAAGAGGCTAACTGGTTAGCATATCAAAGCCTCTCTAACAGTAAGGGAGGTTAATGATACCTTCCTTTAAATTATCAATGAATATCAGACTCCTTTCTACAAATTATAACAAGCTTTTTTTGTTCTCTAGGCATCTTAACAGCACAGCTCTATGCATCTTTATTATGTCATTCCAACTGAGTTCATGGGGTCTTACTCCTCACTATATGGGTGTAGGATTGCAAACTTAATCTTAATGCAGTTCAGACCAGATGCTAGATCTGATCTGACTTGACCTTTTCCAGGGGAAGGCCTGAAGCAAAGTCACAACAGGTTGGTTGCTCTAGTTTTAACACATTTCAATAAGAAATCTTCCTGCTCTGGGAGAGAAAATGACCCGTAAGTCTTTTGTTCAAACCACAGGTCTTTGCTTTCTATATAACAATGACGTGAATGCCATTGAAATGAATTTTTTCCTTAAAAAACACTCAGCAATGACTTGGAACCTTGTTATACTTGGGCATCCAATTAGTAGCAGAAAAATAACAAACACACACATGATTCAGCAGTACAGTACAGTGGACCCTTGGTATCTGTTGGGTTTTGATTCCAGGACCCCGCCACTAGTGGATAACAAAATCCATTATAAGTTCCGTTATATACAGTGGCACAGTAAATTGATATCCCTTATATAAAATGGAAAAAGCAAGGTTTGCTTTTTGGAATTTTATATATTTTTAAAATATTTTCAAGCTGTGGATCGTTGAATCCGTGCATAAAGAATCCATGGAAATGGAGGCAGTGCATCTCCAAGTAAAACACATTTAGTACAAGGGAAAGAAAGTCAGAATCTGGATCTACTTCCAGAAAGTACATGTCCACTTTCTACATTTTCTCAGTCCAATACCTAAGCAGCTAGGCTAGAAATTGGCAAGAGATTATATAGCCTTCCAGATGTTGCTGCATTTCAGATTTCATCATCGCTCACAATTGTTTATACTGGATAAGAAGCCCAACCTATTAAGTTCCTCATGTTCTTCAACCCGACTAGAAAAGCCATTATCTCAGGGATGCATTTTTCGGTCTGAAAGACCAGAAAAACAACCAGCATACCCAATGGAGAGGATTGCTGGGAATTGCAGTCAAACAATATGCAGAGGGTCATATGCTCCTACCTCTGCAGCAATCCCAGGGTGATTCTTACATATCTCCAACGAATTGCGTAGATGTAACCATACAGCAATCAATCAATTATATTTTGATATAGCACCAAGAGTGTAAAAGGTTGAACGGTAGAGGCCATATGAGGAGATCTTACTCTGGCCTATGCTCAGGATCACCTCAGTATGCATTTAGGTCTCAATTTTGTTTTGTTGTTGTGTGCCTTCAGGTTGTTACCAGCTTATGGTAATCTTAAGGTGAACCTATCGTGAGCTTTTCTTGGCAACATTTGTTTTATGAATACTTACACTCCATGAAAATTTAGAATGTCATCAAAAAGTAAAGCTATTTTATTGTAAAATACAGAGTGCCATGCACACTGAAGGTGCAATATAAATAATAGTAATAACCCTCATATTGCTGATATTGGTACAAACTCATTTTGCCTGATATAATGAAGAGCAATATACTGTAACTAGACACTACAATCTGGCAAATGGTTCCCTGAGTACATGTGATGAGCAACTATAACTCTGCATGTGTAGTAGAAGCAGAATGCATTGTATCCATTACTACAGTGAGGTATCTACAGCAAGTGTGGGTGAACTGTGCCCTGTATGCCACATGCATCCCCCAAGCGCCCCAGTGCAGTCCACACTACATCTACTCTCCCTAAAAAAGAAAAGAAAAGCACCTCACAGGGCTATGGGGATAATTTCACTTTATTCAATTCCCCAAACTGTTTTAAGATCTAGGAAGTTTCTTTTTTTAGACCAAAAGTCCTCTCTGGGACTTAAAACAGGTTAGGGGTGACTTGTGAAACTAATTTTACCCTTGGACCCTAGAGGGTGTGAAGGCTTTTCTGAATTCCATTGAGGGTTGCTTTGTTTTTGTTTACTGGTATGGGTTTATGGTTATGAGAGGTGTAGTCCTCCCAAACCAGGTCCAATGGTGTGTGCATGCAGTCTCTTGAGACGGGAAAGTTATCCATGCTGATTTAAAGCATGATGTAGGATGCTTAATGGTGTTAATAAAAGGGGAATCCCTCTTGATGATGAAAGTCCCACAAAGTCAGCTTACAACTTGAATATAACATTCTTTCAGTTAGTCCCAAAGGTGCTACAAGATTGCTCTGCATGCTAATTTTCCACACTATGTCTTTGAATTTTATGCCTAAGGTGATCTACCTGATAGAATTGCCCAGATATTAACAAAACTGAACAATTTAACTTTTTAATGTCTGATATTGTTCAGTTATTAACTCTCAGTTGGCATTACTTGGTTTTATTGGGGAAAATGTATCTAGAATAATTTCAGTTCCCTGTAACCAAGAAGCTGTGTTAAGCACACGTAACAATATAGAATACAGTATTTATATAGTATACTTTTTTCTATTTCCACTTAATAGATTTCTGGGAAAACTATTTTAAAAATCTGTAGGCTGTATCTAATATACAATCTTAATAAATGATCCTAAGCATGCCCAGGTGGATGGAAAGAAGCAGACTGCATTTAAATCGATTTAATTTATTCCAAGTAAGTGTGTTTAGGGTTTGAGTAAAAGGCTCTTCTGAGGTTCAGTTTAAGATTTCAGTGTAGTTGCCTTCCAGACATTGCCCTCTGCTGGACATAAAGTCATGGTTTGGTTTTTTTATTTATGTTATTTAGTTCATAAATGTCTATCTGTGTCACATATAACAGGAATTATAAAAGGGGATTAAAGGCTTAAAATCAGATGAAGAGAATTAAGATTTAAGGAAATAAATTGTTGGTAAGGTTGTTGAGATTTTGTTTCCAAATGGACTAAATGCAATTGTTAATCTCAATTAGAGTAGGCTCATTGAATAAATGGAACTACTGTAACATAAGCATTGACCCACCAAATTCTCATTACTGCTGAGCTGGGATAAATTGTTGGATTTTGACCAATATTTTCTTAATGTTTACAGTGTAGGACAATCTTTGAAACTGTTGATTAATTGAAAATGTCAGATATTAGTTTTTATAACTACCCCACTGCAATGTAAAGGTTGCTTTTAAAAGAGCTAGCAAGCCATAGCAATATCATTCCAGTAGTCTGTAAAGTTTACATCAACCAGTTAATCCCTGCCCCTATTGTCAGATCTATTTCTGTTGTTGATTCAAATACCATTTCCAGCCAGTTTACATCTTGTTTATTATTTAATAAATTGGGTCATCACAGACTCTCAACTGTTGTGACATGAAAATTAAACAACAAACAAAATTAAAACATTCATGTATCTGCGTTTTAGTTTGTTAACTACATTTGTTTTGACAAATTTCATTCTCAGTTTCTATGCAACATTAAATCTTTGCATTACCATATGTAACTAATACATTTGGATAGTTGTTTTAAAAAACTAAACCATTAACCATTTGACCTGGTGAAATCCTAACAATTTCTCATTTAGTTTCTTGTAAAGTTATGAGACACAACAGAATACACAATAATAAACATTACTCCTTGCAGTATTCTGTAGATACATCAGTATTCTGGTGGAATTTTCTGACAACGTTGCACAAAATATTGAGAGGGTATAATTTATATTCTTAGCATACATAATATTCTTAGCATACATACTTCGTTTATGACAGTTAATGATCATAAACCTGACTCCCATGAACATGAATAATTTTGCAAAGATATAGTGAGAACTCACTCCACAGCCTTGTTCTGATGCAATTCTAAACCACAGGTCCAAAACACACGGCAGAAATAATCCAGTTTGAAATGGCTTTAACTGTCCCGGCTCAATGTTAGGGAATTCTGGGGACTGTAGTTTTGTGAGACTTTTAGCCTTCTCTGTTAGAGAGCCCTGGTGCCACAATGAAATATAATTCCCAGGATTCCCTAGCACTGGACCAGGGCAGTTAAAGCAGTCTCAAACTCAATTATTAATGCAGTGTGTTTGGGACCATAATTGTTTATTTTCAAATGATTCAGAGATACATAGGCTTCCCAATTCTTTGAGTCTCTTGTCAGTTCACAGACATTTGTGGGCATGCTCTTTCTTCTCCATGGACCCCTCTACCTCCTCTAAACCTGAGCATGGGGGACCAAGAGTACATAGAGAGAATATTGATTATTACTGATCAGCAACCAGAGACAGTGGGGAATCGCTTCCTAATTTTGCTCTGTCCTCGACTCCAAACTTTGTCCCAGGAATCAATGACATCAGGAGCATGTCCCTGCCTCACAATGTAATCCAATCTAGGGAGGGTGGCTGGGGAAGAATCTGACCACCCTGCCCATTTTAAACTAACTAGACTTAATGAGAAATTCAAAACAATGAATTCAAAACAAAAAGCTGATGCCTTGAATGTCCCTGCAACCACACTGGAATGGGGGTATCAAGTTATCCACGGCTTGTTGTTGCTCATTCGGATAACACAAAGGTGGGGATCATGTGGCCCTACAGAGGTTGTTGGATTTCCAACTACCATCAGCCCAAGCATGCATGGCAAATTGTGATGAATACTAAAAACTGCAGCCCAACATCTAGAGCAGGGGTGGGGAACCTATGACTTTCCAGGTTCTGAGAACTACGATTCCCTTCACGCCTCACCACCAGCCAAGCTGAAGCAAGTTTTAGCCCGGCTCATGAGGGCTTAGTTGCAGCTCCTTCCCTTATAGTGATGCTACATGTAGTATCGCATGTAGCATGATAGGAATAGTAGTTCTTGTAGGATCCCACGCCTGATCTAGAGGGCCACAATGTTTCCCATTCTGGACATAATGCTAACCCATGGTTTACCAATGCAACAAACCAAGTTTCTAAATTGATTCAAGAAATAATGCATGGTTTTTTGGAGGTGGTGGGAGGGCAGATACTTTGTTTCATAACAAATGCTTGCATTTTATGTTTGCAATGGGATATATACATATTTCTAGATTTATTATTTTTACCCTGGGGAATATTTTCCCAGAAATGTATTTTTGTTCATTTTATAGTTTACAGTAATACATAAAAATGATATAATAGATCTTTAAGAGGCATAAATTGTGGCTCTATTCCAATGCTTGTTGTTAGTGTACCAGGAGAGTATGAAGCAGAGACCTTTTAAACCTGTTCCAATCTATTTCTAGTTGTTTGGCAAGATGTTTCCTTTACTTTTCGCAAAAGTAAGAAAAACTTGAGAGGCTTTCAGAGCTTTCAGCAACCTTGAAGTTTCGAAATACTTGGCAAAATGTTCAAATAGGCTGGCTCAGATACTGCTTCTCTTTATCTGTTACCCTGCCCATAAAAATTCTTACCATAGGAAAAGAAGAGAGAGAGAGAGAGACAGTGAGAAACAGAGAGAGAGGGCTTTGAGCGTTTACAGTTGGACATTATGAGCATTAATAATAAAAAAGAGTCCAGCCACAAATGACAATCGGCTGAGACAGCTCAATATAGAGCTCCTGCTAGGCTGACAATTTCTGGGTGCACAGAAATTAGAGTCCCAATTTTGATCGAAAGAAATCCTAATTTTGATCAAAGACTGACAATTCAAATAAAATCCGTTTTATTTGAGATGAGAATGTATTTTCACATCCTCTCCATCAAGACACATCCTCGCGTACCCCATTTCTGAACAGAATCAGGCTCCTGGCAACTTACAAAACAGTTGTTTTTAGTGGAAGCCCAATTCTGTTTGTGAACAGGGTACACAGGGATTATTCTCTTCATGAATACAGTACTATGGCATTGGCATGGAGGGAGAGCACCGTGGATTTCCTGTTCCTCTCCTATAGAAACCTCTATGCCCACAAAGATTCTGCTAGAAATACCCTGAACCAAAGCACCAGCTACCCAAGATATAAAACAAGAAAATATGAATAGTACTCTTCTGAACAAAGGCTCATCTAATCCAACATCTTATTTCCTACAATGGTCAGCCAGATGCCTATAAGAAACCCACAAGCAGGACATAAGGGCAATAGCACCATCTCTCATTTGTTCCCTAGCAAACAGCAGCCAGAGGTAAAATGTAGCATACAGCGCTCTGTGAAAGGCAGCCATTGTGACAAAGCAGCCCTCTCCTCCATGAAGTCAGTAACATCATGGTCCTTCATTGTTGTAGCGCAACAGTCACATAGTTCAGACCGACTGCACACTGCAAAAGACCAAATCTGTATTCTTTTAGAAGGCGAGTTAAAGCCTTTCTATTTCAAGCAGGCACTGGGATTTGATTTCCACGGATCCTATTTGACTAAAATGTACTATTCCTGGTATTACTTGTCTCGATATGATTTTGATGAATTTTGACTGTGATTGCTATTATGTGGATGTCAGGGCAACTAGCAACATTAGTTTCCGCTGAGAAAAAAAGAGAAGATGTGTATAAAATTAAGGAAATGTAAGAATATTTTCATATTTTACTTTCCCACTTTGCAGGCAGGTTGCTTACCCTTGTAAAAGCTTGGATGGACACTGTCTATTAAATGCTTATTATTTATTTTTGCACATTCTAATACAACCCTTCATCCTTCTCACAAAATATAAAAAAGAGGACTTATCTGCAGTATGCACTGACATGAGACTGGAACGGTACAAAGGATGGACGAATGGTTGTCATGGTAACTATTCTAGGGAGAGGAAAAGATTCTGCAACCAATGCTCAACAACCAGTAGAAATGCTAATCTCAGCACCTGATATTATTCATATATATATATATATATATATATATGTAGACACACACACACACATAAGCAAGGAGGCTATTAACTGCATTTGAATAGAGACATCATTAACTGACTGCTCTGTTTTGAAGCTGAAAACAGCAGCAGGAAGAAAAGCGCACAGCTTCTTATGACTGGCACATATTCAGGTTCCTCAAAGCCTCCTAAAAACTCCCCCACTGCTTTGCACGGCTCTCTGTGTTTTCTTATTGTACTGCAAAGCATAGTTTTTCAAATCTTTTTTTTTTTCATTACTCATGTGCTTTCTGACAGATCCTGCTGTGAGATAAAGTGGTTTTGGAGTGGCATTACTGACCATGAAATGACTGAGAGAGGCATGCAGAAGCAATAGGATTCTTTAACTAACTAGCAGCTGTGTGCCTTCGAACCTGGATAGGGGGAAAAGTGAGGGGAAAATGAGATACGTGCTAGCCTTGGTTCTCACTTCCATGAAAAGCAGTCTTTTGCAACCACTTAGGTTTTTAAAATTGTCAGGGTTATAAATCAAGACTGAATGACAAAACAGATACTTAGATCTCCTGACAGAATTCAAGAAATCCAATTAAGACCCTTTTAAATTACCGGAATTCATATATTCTGCAAATGTGAACACCAAATATGTTTCCGAAGGCAAAGCCACGTCATTTCATACTTTAGAATTCCCACAGTAGAACAATATCAGTAATCTGAAGCTACTTCAGCTTCTTCCTGCAGCAGAGTCTGTTTAGCAGAAACATTCATTAGAAAGGTGGAGATACTGATCAAGATGCAATTAAAATGAAACATGGGAAATAAGTCAACAATATACAGAGGATGTTAAATAAAATATGACAAATAGACAAAAATTGTTTCACAAGTTTGTTGTTGCTAATGACCATCAAGTCAACTTTAACTTATGAGGACCCTATGAATGAGAGCCTCCAAGTGGCACCAGAGCTCTCTGACAGAGAAGGTTAAATGTCTCAAAACTACAGTTCCCACAGTTCCCTAGCACTGAGCCAGGGCAGTTAATGTGGTCTCAAACTGGGTTATTTCTGCAGTGTGTTTTGGTCCTATATCAACAGTCCTGCTCAGGTTTTGTAGATTCCTTGATTGTGGCTGCTTTGATTACACATCCATAATGTGGTCTTCATCGTTTCCTACTGCTTTCTACCTTAAAAAGCACTATTGTGTATATCATGTTCCTTCTAATGTTCAGTCAAAATCTACCCTTCTGTAACTTCAAACCATTAGACCTGGTTCTATGTTCTGGGGCGGCAGAGAACAGGGCTGCCTCCTCCTCCTCCTCCTCTCTGTGGCAGTCCTTGTGGTATTTAAACAAAGCAATCATATTACCCCTTAGTCTTCTCTTCACCAAGCTGAATATGTTCCTTAATCCTTTCCTCATATGTTTTGTTCTGCATGCCTATGACAATCCTCGTTGCATTCCTCTGAACCTCCTCCAACTTGTCTCTATCCTTCTTAATATGAGGTGTCCAAAACTGAATGCAGTACTCCAGAGGAGGCCTGATCAGCACAGAATACAGTACAACTATTACATCCCTTAGTCTAGGGCCAAAACAGACTGAAGAAATAATCCAGGTTGAAACCATTTTAACTGTCCTGGCTTAACGCTAGAGAATTCTGGGGACTGCAGTTTTGTGAGACGTTTAGCTTTCTCTGTCAGAGAGCTCTGGTGGCACCACAAACTACAGTTCCCAGAATTCTCTAGCACTGAGCCAGGGCAGTTAAAGTGGTCCCAAAGTGGAGTATTTCTGCAGTGTGCTTTGACACTTAGAAACTATGGGTCTTGACAGACAGCCCCAAAGGAGCAGCATCCTGCCACTCCTTTCTGTGCTGGATCAGGGCTGCAGCAACTGCACGTGGCTGGACTAATCTGATGCTTTGTGGGTCTAAAATGAAACGGCAAAATGCCACTCCTTTTTAAAGCAGCAAAAAGCTGCCATTGCCGTTTCTTTGGTGCAAAGTGTCTAAATGCTGCGCCAAATAAATGGTTTGATGCTGCCCGCCATGTGGGCGGGCAAACAGTGTGACACCAGCATTGGGGGGAGTCAGGGTGTGCAGTCACCACACCTCCACTCCATCGTGATGCTGGCATTTTATGCCAGTCTGCAGAGGCTCTATGTTTCTATTACTGCAGGCTAAAATAGCATCCGCTGCAGTATCACACTGATGGCTCATCTTCAGTTTATGATCAACGGTAATCTCAAGGTCCTTTTCACAGGCAGTGCCACTGAACAATGTATCCCCCAGCCTATAAGTGTGCCTTTGCTTTTATGGCCTAAATTTAGAATTTTGATTTGTCTCTATTGAATTTCATCTAATTAATTAATGCCCAATTTTATAGTTATCAAAAGCTTTGCTAAAATTTAGATAAATAACATCCACAGCATTCCCACCATCTACTAAACTAGTGATCTGATCAAAAAAGATCTAAGATTAGTTTGGTAGCATTTGCTCTTGACAAAACCATGCCAGCTCCTTGCATTCTCAGCGCAGCCACATTGGCTATTTCAAGTGTTACCCACTTTCCTTCTTCCATGAAATTGTGATTGTGCTTGTTGTAACTCCTTCTTCAAAACTTCCCATGCTTGCTAGGTGTCTTTTTCCTTCTAGCCAAGGGATGCCAAGCAGTATTTCGCAGAACTTGTTGAAATCAGCTTTCTTGAAATCCAAGATCCACGACTGACTATACAGTACTCTTCTCTTAACAGTCTCACAATTGTGAATTCTAGCATTACATGGTTACTTTCCCCTAAAGTACTAACTACTTTGATTCTAGTAACAAATTTCATCCCATTGGTTAGGATCATGTGCAGGACTGCTGACCTCCATGTTCTTTCTTCTACCTTTTGAAACAGGAAATTATCTGTAAACACTCTGGAGATGTTCTCTGTTAAGCCAATACGCTGTAAGTATTGATCATGCTTACAGAGTATAGGCTCAACAGAGCCTTATTATCTTAAATAAAATGTAAGCACATTTTCTCTCTTTCTCCATTTATTTATACCCATATGCTCTCAACTGGTCCACTCTGATCACGCTTACAGAGTATAGGCTTAACACAGAACGTCTCCCAACAGATATCAGGGTAACTTAAGTCCCCCATAACTACTAATTCTTTCATCTTTGAGATCTCTGAGATTTATTTCTTAAAATAAAATCCAAAGTCTCATCTTGGTTTGGTGGCCTTATTAAACTCCTTCCATAATGTTTTTATTTCTTTCTCAATTTATTTGTATCCTAATGCTCTCAACTGGTGCAGTCTGATCACGCTCATGAATTTCTGTGAAACTGAATTTGTCTGTGACTTATAATTTACTCCCTCTTTTTTTCTTTGCTGAATAAGTTGTAGCCTTCCAATGAAATAGTCTAGTCACAGGAAAAAGCTCTACAGCTCTCCGTTCCGGCTATAAAGTCATATTTACCTTCCTGAACTAGGGCTTCAGGTTCATCGTTTTTGTTTCCCAAATTCTATGCATTGACATCTGGAACTTTGATTTTACCTTTTAATTTACTACCAGTTTTTCTTTCTAACCCATTGTCTCCCTCAGCGTCTCCTCTATTCACATCCTTATGTTTAGAGATTGTCTTGGGGTTGATGGGATTTAGTTTAAAGCTCTATTGATCAGAACTGCCATGCTACTACCAAAGACACTCTTCCTAGTCTTTGTGTGGTACAGCCCATCTGCAGCCAATAAACTTCTATCTAAGAAGTGAAGACCATGGTCTAGAAGGCAAACCTCTCCTGTTTACAACATCTACGTAGCCATTCATTCACTTTTAGTATCTTGCATACCTGTAGTCCTCTTATCTTTCACTGGCAAAATTTACAAGAATACCATCTGTGCCTCAAACCCCTTCAGCTTCCTGCCCAAAGCTACATAGTCTGAGGTGTGTTCTTTGCAGTGTCACTGGTACCCACATAAATAAGGAGAAAGGGGTAAAGATCTGTGTTCTTGATGAGTTTTGGCAAGTTCTCAGTGACATCCAGGATATGTGCACGAGAAAGATAGCACACTTCTCAGTTCTTCTTGTCAGGCAGGCACCCAGGTGTCTCTATACCCCTGAGCAATGAGTCCCCAACCACCAGCACTTCTTCCTTCTTGTTATGGTTGGCGGTTAACTTGACACCTTCATAGGCATGCAGTATCCCTTATTTCTGCTTTCCTGTTTGAGCATCTTCACTGTTCCTATCATTAGAAGCACTTGATTGGCTGGAGAAATTCTGAATTTCTTCCATTTGATCAGATCCTGACAGTGACTGTCCTGCAGGTTGCTTTCACACTGTTACAAGCATTTTCCTTTTCCTTGGCAGTTTCTTCCTGTAGGTTTTATATAGGATCAAATCTCTTTGTGTTTTTGCATGACAGTGCCTCAGACGTTTGAGGTCTCTCCCAACCATGCTGTTTTTGTGCTCACAGTGACTTCAGCAAAGGATGATGGGAAGATATATGTAGATGAGCTACTAATCTTCCAGAGCTTCATTTCCTCCTCTTTTCTTTTCTTTTTTTTCCTTTTTCCTTTTTGGTAAAACAGAGGTCATTTTAAGCATGACCACAGGCATTATAATTGAAATATTAAGGTCTATCCTGGCTTCAGAATGAATTTAACTCTTATTTCTGGATGAAAGCACAATGGAAACCTGGACACCCTAAGAGACAGCCAGTAACAATATCAGTGGTTGTTGGGAAATCTTATCTGGATACACTGTAGTTTATTGCCCCCACCCTCATTCAGGTCATTATGGCGTTTAGGCAATGGTTCAGCACTGACACACTCCCAGGTAACTCAGATGACAAGCAGATGTCGAGCTAGGTGCCACTAGCATATGGATGGTACCCAAACCCAAAAACTTTAATAATTTCATCCAGTGGATTCATATACATATTAAACAGTCTGGGGAATATAATGGAATTATGCAGCACCCCACAGCTTAATAGCCATGGGCCTGAAGAGGAATGCCCTCAATCCTACTCTGGAACAGGTCTTGTAGACTGGAATGAAACCACTGTGACATAATGCCTCTTACTCTCATTATGTAAAGCTGGTCCATTAAGATACCATAATCATTGGTAACAAACACCTCGAAGAGATCAAGGAAGATCAACCAAACAGTATTATCCCATCTTCCCCACTGATATAGAGCAGCTAATAAGATTTTAATGCCTTATCTTGGCTCTTGATTCAAAGGGGTCCAGATAATCTGATTCCTGAAACATGTAGAGTTGTCCATGCTCAGGTAAGCTGCTCAGAAAAGGCATACTAACAACAGAGCAGTAATTCTGACATACCTCTGGATCCACTATAGTCCCTTTCAAGGCAGCAAGCATTCCCCCCTGATAAATTTACTAGCCTCTTCACCTAGACAAATAATCATACTTTTCTAGATCGTAACACTCAAGATGGGCAAGGGTCATCTGGGACTCATCCCAAGAGCTCCTTACTCCTGACTTTTGCCACCTTCATTACTGCACAATAGGCAATTGCAAGTGCATTCACTCTGAGACCTGCATCATCTGCATTCCAGCCATTTTCCAGCTTGTTTCGTTGCCTTCATTAAACCAAAGAGAAAAACCCAACATGTGCACTTGGGAATAATCGTAATGATGGCCCTTTTCCTTTCTCCATTCCACAATGAGACCAAGGTCTCAATGAAATTTCCAGTCCTATCAGCAAGAAAAACTTCCACAGCATTTAGGAATCCTTCACATTCCATTTGTCTCTATGGGCGGATCATTTTAATAGCCCCCCCCCCAAACCTGCAGGGAGGGCCTAATACCTATAAAATATAAAGTTATCTGACCAAGACAATGGGGTTGTTGAAATCCCCTCTCATGATCATGTTCCATCTTCCCAAGAGCAAAACCAGGACCATTGTATCTCCTACGTCATTCCTTGGGGACAACCCCACTGTCAGCATGACAGCTATGAAGTCCCAAGCTGGCCTCATTAGTACAGACTTGATTTGGATTTTAACACTTTTGTTAAATTTGGATTTTAATCACATTTACTTTTGCATCATACTTCTAATGATAATGCTGTCACCTAAGGCAACAGTGGTGCTATTAATGGACTGTTATTTAATATGCCTTAGTCTAGAAAAGCTCACAGACCACTGGGGGAAAAAAATTCAATAATTTTTGAGTATCATTGTGGCAACTTACATTTGAACACTTCTCCAACACTTCTTCCTTGAACTGTAGAAACCTTTCCTGAATCGCAGCTTGGTTGAGTGCAAATGACAGAAAGTGTGTGAAGGGCTGTTTCTTGCGAAAGGTCTCTACAAGAACATCAATTCGTGTTCGAGCTGAAATGATACCATTCCGGTGCTGTCCTGTGATCACTGGAAGCAAACAAAATACAGGACAGGTTTGATGACAATGTGCTATGTGCACCCATGAAAGTTAAGAGTTTATGACAATTTTTTCCACTGTAGTGATAAGCCAGTTTGTAACAAGGTGGCAACTACCTACACAAGATTTAAAGGTCAACATTACCATGAGACTAGTTTTTAATGTGCAAAATCAATCCCTATAAAGAAGAATAAGTGGTTTCCAGAGAAGACACAAGTTATTATTTCACTCCCTATTCCCTGTGATTGGTTACACAAAGCAGTGAGCTATTAATTTGTAACTTTCTAGCATAACATGAATAAAAACAAACTGTTAACAAGTAACTGTGCTTCTTCAAGTGATCAGCTGCAAACACACTGCGCCTGCACAGTACATCTTTTGAAATGTTTAGAGCTAAAGAATAAGCATTTTGGAAGCAGCCCCTCCCATCTTCCATGTGTGTGACCATGGCGCTCCCCACCTAAACCCTCAGTTCCCTGGATGCAGAGGTCAACCTGGGAAGAGCAGGACACAATGAGAGGATGATGTGTTGGGTTCTGTAAGCTCACAGATGACCACTCAAAGAACCACAGTTACTAGCAGGCAACCTGTTCTTCTGCTTCTTCTTCATCTCTGACTCACACAAATGGGACACCAGCAAGCTACCCACCATCCTAGGAGGAAGGAGTGTCACGATTCAGGAGAAAAAAAAACTTTATTATTTATTTATTATATTTATTTGCATTCCCAACAGCAGCTTCCATAAAGTCTCTTGTGTGTTGTGAAGCCTGAAGATGTTTGCCGTGCAAGTGTCTTGTAGAGGCACGCCATAGCTCTGACAGAATGGGTTCAAACCTGCATTGGAGGAATGCTTCCATGCAAAAGTGTAGGCAAGCGGGATTGTGTTGGCAACCCACCAACGCTCACTAAATGCCCAGAGAGTGGGGAGACAGAGTGCTCAAAGTCAGACAAAAGGTTCTGCATCACAGCAGGTAACACAATGGCCTGGTTGAGGTGAAAGGCAGGGACCTCCTAAGGCAGAAATGATACAAGATACAGTCTGTAGTGACTGTGGCTTGTGGAGGGAAAAATGGCATACTAGTCTGTACATTTCATGTATCGACCCACCACTGTAAAGAACAATTAACAGCTCTTGAAATCATAAGCATCTGATGACAGGCGCCAAAGGAGGGTTGAAACATGACAGGAACCAAACCTGTAGGGAACTTATCTTGAATCTTAATGGTGTGACAGAAAGTTCTGGAAGCCATCAGACCTAGCAAGACCCGAATGTTTTTGGCACACATTCTCTGAGTGTAAAGAGCCTGAAGATTGGCCCTCTGGAGAACAGGAGTTTTCTTATCCAGTAGAAGGGGAGTAGCCCCTATGAATTGTATTCGTTGGAATGGTTCAAGATGGGACTTTTCGTAGTTCACAATGAGACCCAATGGGTTTCAATGAGATGAAATGCAAGTCGGACAATGGCAACCAGGGGAAATGACAGTGGCCAAAAGGACATGAAAAACAAATACCTTTCTGTCTACCACAAAGCAGAGAATGCATTTGTGACACGGTCTGATTATGATGTGAAACTACACATCCTTTAAGCCAAGAACTGCAAACCAATCTTTCCTGTGTACCAGAGGAAGGATGGAACTAAGCAAAACCATTTGAAATGCCTAGGCTCTATAGAGAATTTGGCATCACGATGATCCAAAATGAGATGCAGACCACTGTCCTTCAAGGACACAGTGAATAACCAGGAGAAGTATCCCTGCGAGAGGTAAGAATGAGGGACAGATTCTATGGCTCCTTTTAGCAGGAGGGGTTTTACCTCTTTGGTGAAGGGGTAAGAGTTGGGAGTATACTGAAACACTCCTGAGAGGAGAAGTTTCCAGAACTCTTATGGCACACCCTTTCACAGTGTCAAAGAACCACAGGTCCAAGGTAATGGATGCTTAGACTTGATGGAATCTGAACAGTCTGTTGTGAAAAGGGGGAGCTCCAGAGGTGTGGTGGAAGAGTGTCCTGGAATCAAAGATGCCATCTGGAGGGGTCCTGATAGCACTTTCTGAACTGAAACTCAAAGCAAAGGAGTTCTTTCTGGTAGACAATGAAAGAGGAAATGCATGAGCTTTTCCACTTCTAGTTGGACTATAAGTCCTCTAGGAGGAAGTCCCAACCACATGTGTTCCTTCATGTGGCTCTAAAGTTCTTTCTGTTTCGTAAACCTGTTCATGAAAAGGTGGTGGTGGTGGTGGTGGTGGTGGTGCTACTACTACTACTACTACTACTACTATTAATCCTGACTTTTTCTTTTTCCCAGTTCAGGACTCAAGGCAGTATTAAAAGATTTTTTAAAAATCACAAAATAGTTAATAGTTAAAAAGTGATTCAAATGTGAAAAAAACTGAAACCAGTTGAAAACATAAACGATAAAAAACAACACAAGAAAAATAACAAGAAGAAAATCCAGCATGCAAGATCCATCCCACCTAAATAATCAGTCCTCAAAGGCCTCTCAAAATAGAAAGGTCTTCACTTGTTTGCAAAGATTAGGGATGGTGCCAACCTATTCCCTCTGGGAAGGGAGCTATAGAGCTTGGACGCCGCCACTTAAAGACTCTCTCCCACCAGATACATATTTCAGGGGGGTGGGACTGAGAGAAGAGTCTCCCCAGTAGATTGAAAAGTTGAGAAGTCATTAACTTTTACAAACAATAGAACTCACCAATTTCTCCTTCAACACCAGGACTGGGTATACTGATAGAGGTCCGGGTTTCTGTTTCTATTTTCTTCTTTGTTTCTCCTTTCTTTCCTATTATATACCTATATAAACATAGAGTGGAACAATGGGAAAACAAAGAATCAGGGATAAAATAAATAAATAAAATAAAATTACTGATAATGGCAAACATCACAAAATTAAACATCCTACTCATCTTGGAAGACAGGACTCTCAAACACAACTAAACAGTTTCCTAGTGATTATAGAACACAATACCACTTTGATGATCTAAACTTCTGTATTCAAAAACTAAATTATTACTGTTTCATATTAGCAGTTGTTTAGCACCCTCCTGTAAGGAAAGGGAACACCTTATGACCATTACTATGGGAACAGTGGGTGTATGTGCTTTCCATATATTCCTTCTCCTTTGGAACTCCTGAACTATGAATAGTACCTCTTCACTAGACGAGGTTCTTGTGAGGCAGCAGTTTTTTCAGTCACAAATTTCTACCCTAATCCCACCCTGTTTGCATCGTCTTCCTGGGAGACTTTTGTGAGGATCACTCTCAAGAAATCCCACTGCTGTCACCAAATGTGAGAATCTCAGCATATACAAGTTGAGTATCCCATACCCAAAATGCTTGCGAACAGAGGTCTTTGGGGAGGGGGAAGGATTTTGGATTAATAATATTTGCATATGTGTACGTAATGAAATATCTTGGAGATGGGGCCAAGTCTAAAAACAAAATGTATTTTATATACACCATATACAAATAGACTGAAAATAATTTTATACAATATTTTTGATAATGTTATGTATGAAACTACGTTTCTGTACACTGAAACATCAGAAAAGCCACCCATTAAAATGTTTTGGTTTTCGGAGTATTTTGGATTTTGGAGTACAGATAAAGGAGATTCTTCCTATATCCCACTTCTAGCTGCACCAGAAGGGTTCTTTTCACTTAACCAATGAAACAGGAATCCTTCCACAGTGTTCACTACAAACACACAGTGTGAGGGTTTTCCCCGATCCCCTCCTCTGCCATACCTAAGGACTTCCTCTGGAGATCAAATGTATATAAACAAAGTAAAACTTTGTTCATATAAGTTAAACATAAAACAGCAAATTTGTATATAGCATTTGAAACACCAAACTCCCTTCTCCAAGTAAATAAGACCCTTACCAATCACACAATTCAAACTCCTTTTTCTTACTCCAGCCCTAGTCTAACTCAAACCCCTCTCAAACACAATTCCCCAACCACACTCCTCTCAGGACCACAGGCAAAAACTGACCTCCACTCAAAGTCAAACTGCCTTTAATTTTGGGCATCTACGGCCCAACAGAGAGGAAAGGGAAATTTTACAAAAAATTGTTAAAGCAAATAATAAAACTGGACTTTGAACGTCATATCCTGATGGGAGATTGGAATGGGGTACTGGACCCCTTATTGGATAGAGACTCAAAGAAAAAGATAAAAACTAGTCAGGGTAAGCTTCATGAAACCTTTTTTGAACTACAGAATCACCTCACTTTAGTAGATCCATGGAGACAATGGAATGCGGAGAAAAAGGATTTTACTTTCTTTTCCATGGCACACAAATCTGCATCGAGAATTGACATGTTCTTAATTTCAAGGGAAATGAGCAAACTAGTAAAAGACGTAAAGATCAAAATAAACAAAATCTCTGACCATAACCAAATCTCACTTGAGATAAAGGAGATGAAACAGGAACACTCTTGGAGATTAGACGAAAATTTAATAAAAGGGGAAAAGGTTAAGAAACAATTGAAAGAAGAATTGAAATGGTATTTTAGTGAGAATATGAAGGAAGGCACCCCCATGAAGATTATATGGGATGCAGCCAAAGCTGTTATAAGGGGGATACTTATTAAAAAAGGCTATGAAAAAGACAAAGAAAAACGGAAAAACATAAATGACCTATCACAAAGCATTCAAAAGAAAGAAAAAGAACTGATAAAAAACCTGAATAATAAAAAGATTAAAAGAGACTGGGAAATATTAAAGAAAAAATTAGAAGGGATTATGTCAGAAGAGATAAGTAATAAACTAAAATTTTTGAAGCAAAAAAACTTTGAATGGGGAAATAAAGCTGGTAGACTATTAGCACACAAAGTGAGAGAAAAAAGAAGTAGAAACACAGTGTTGGAGATACAAGAAGAAGGGAAAAAAATTGTAGATCAAAAAATATTTTGAGAATATTTCAGAAATATTATGAAAACCTTTACAAAGAGACGGACGACCCAATATTACAAGAAGAAAAAATAAGGAAATATTTAGAGAATATTAAAAATATCATGATCACACCTGAGAAGAGGGAGATGTTAAATTCTGACATCACAGAACAGGAAATAAGCGAAGCCATAGATAAGGCCAAATCTGGGAAAGCACCAGGACCAGACGGATTTACCATGCTATATTATAAACTGTTTAAAGAAGAATTATTAATACCCCTAAGGAAAACATTTAATGATATCAAATCCAAAGGAATTCCTGAATCATGGTATGAAGCCAACATTATAGTGATACCCAAAGAAGAAAAAGACCCAACTCTACCCCAAAATTACAGACCAATTTCTTTATTAAATTCAGATTACAAGATAATGGCAAGCATCATCGCGAACAGATTAAAGAATATTTTGCAGGATTGGATACAAAATGATCAATGCGGGTTTTTGCCACAAAGACATATAAAACAAAACATAAGAACTGTTATTGACCTTATAGAATACTACGATAAAAATCCGGGGATAGAAGCAACAATGCTCTTCTTGGACGCGGAAAAGGCATTCGATAAACTGCAGTGGTTATTTATGAAACAATTGATAAGGAAATTAAATCTAGGTGAAAATATGGAGATTTGGATATCAGAAATATACAAAGAACAACAAGCAAGAATAATAATAAATGGTCAAAAAACAAAAATTTGTAAAATAACGAAAGGGACGAGACAAGGCTGTCCCATGTCACCGTTGTTATTTATCATGTGTTTAGAGATCCTTTGTATTAAGATAAGAGAAGATAAAGAAATAAGAGGCACTCGAATAAAAGGTAGAGAGTTAAAGTTAAGAGCATATGCGGACGACATCGTTCTGATAATAGAAGACCCATTATTAAGCACTCCCTCAGTTATAAGTAAAATAAAAGAATTTGGTCAATGCGCAGGTTTTAAAATGAACGAAAATAAATTTGCCTTGCTAACGTTTAATATGTCAAAAGAAAAAAGAGAGACACTACAAAATATCACAGGTATACATGTAAAAAAGAAAATTAGATATTTAGGAATAAACGTAACGGGGAAAAACAATAATCTGTTCGATAACAACTACAAAAAATTATGGAAAGAAATCAAAGGGAAATTGAAGAAATGGGAAAACCTGCAGCTATCCCTGTTAGGGAAAATAGCATTAGTAAAAATGAATGTGCTTCCTAAAGTGTTATTTGTCTTGCAAAATCTGCCTATATTATTGAATGAAAAAATTTTCAAGGATTGGAAAAAGGATTTGGCTACATTCATTTGGGCAGGAAAAAAGGCAAGGATTAAATGGAATGCATTAACAGACTCTAAAGAGAGCGGAGGACTATCTCTACCGGACTTTCAATTATATTACCACGCTTGTAGTTTAGATTGGCTAAAGGACTGGGTTCAATTGAGTGATGAGAATATATTGTGTGTTGAGGGATTTAATATCTTGTTTGGATGGCACGGGTATTTATGGTTTGAGAAAGTTGAACATAACAAGCAATTTAAAGATCACATAATAAGAAGAGCCCTACTCCAGGTGTGGAATAAATATAAATTCAAAATATATAGAGGTATTCCAACCTGGGTATCCCCTCATGAAGCTCTGTTAAGGAGGGGGAGAATAATACAAAAAGGTTGGTTAAAATATGCTGATATTTTGAAAAAGGATAATGGAAAATTTGTAATGAAAAGTAGAGAAGAATTACAAGCTGAAGGAATTAGGTTTAACTGGTTCTCGTATCTCCAATTAAGAGAAAAATTCCTGAGTGATGAAAGAATGGTGGGAATAATAGAAGAAAGAAATGAATTAGATAAAATACTTCTGGATAACAGGAAGGGATCAATATCTAGACTGTATAACTTTTGCCTAAAATTGAAATTGGAAGATGACACAATTAAATCAAATATGATAGAATGGGCCAAAAATGTCGGGCACAATATAGCTTTAGATAAATGGGAAAAAGCATGGGGAAAAGACTTAAAATTTACCCTATGTACAAATATAAAAGAGAATTTTGTGAAAATGCTCTACAGGTGGTATTTACCTCCTTCACGAATTGCAAAAATAGATAAAACAAAAGAAGGAAAATGCTGGAGATGTAAAGACTCTAAAGGCTCATTTTATCATATGTGGTGGACATGCCCCCAAATTAAGGTCTACTGGGGAAAGGTTCATAAAATAATCCAAGAAATTTACAACTTAAGTATTAAATTCGAGCCCGAACTGTTTCTTTTAAATATGCTGGAAGGCGAACCGGAGAGGAAACACCTAAAAGAGATTTTATATTTAATTACTACAGCCAGGATGACGGTGGCGGAAAGGTGGAAAAATGACATAGCACCAGAGATGGACGATTGGCTATTTAAGGCCCTAGATGTCATAAAACTGGACAAATTAACGTACGAACTAAGAGAACATGGAAAAGAAGAATCACAAATGTGGGACTCTCTGTTTCAATATTGTGAAAAAAGAATCATGGAAAAGGGTAGATAAATCTGTGCAACTGTTTTAGAACAATTGCTTTAGAATAAGAGAAAGAATATATTATGCTTTTCTTGCTTAATGACTTGCCCGGACAATTCAGTAATACAAATACTATAAAGCAAATAATGGTTTTTTAATATAGTCTCGAAGTGGTAAAAGAGATGAGTATCTATAATAGATTGATTAACGGAGATTATAGCACACTCTTTATATATTGGAAGCGGAAGCAACTAAAGCCAAAATAGGAGGATGAAATCAATGAATAATTAAATGAGGAAAAAAAATAAGACGCTGTTTAAGATAGTAGATTCCCTGAGACAGAAAGTTGGGACGGGGATGGGGGGATTTGAGCATAGTAATGGATAAGAATTAAGAAATATGTATAGTAAACATATGTATATATTTGTATGTAAGCTTTTTAATAAAAATAAAAATAATAATAATAAAAAAAGTCAAACTGCCATTCACCAGCTATCCCAAGCAAATCTCAAACCTACCACCAATCAGCATTCACTTCAACACTCCATTTCTCCCCACAACAGCTAACTACCCCATGTATTTTATATATAAACTTTATATATATTTATACATAAACCATGACATCACAACTTCAACATCTGTGCTGAGTCTTTCAGGAAAGGGTCAGGATTTCAGTGATATCTGTTTATCAGTTCTATGTGGTATCTGTTCCACTCATCTGGCAGACCATACTCTGGTCCAGCAATTCTGTGCTCAGAGATAATGATTATTTTGTTCTATAAGTCCTTCATGCCCTTCCATAGTCATGGACAAATCACTACCTAATGGAGTTTAAACTCACAAGAATTTGGAGTCTTTATAATAGTGACAGCAATGAAACTGAATAAGGCAGTGATTTCCAGGAGGCTGGCAGAACCATGGCTCTTGGGGCATCTCCTATCACCTCATCAAGTAATTCTATCAGAGCCCTGGTTAATTTTAGGAACAGCCAGGGCAGTAGACACAATCACTTTTGAGTATCCCTTCATTGAGTATCCCTAGCCCCTGATTTTCTAGGGAGATGGAAGTTATGAAAAAGTGAGGCGGTACCTACAGTGATATTGACATAAAACTTGGAATGAGCCTGATCAAATGACAAACCACTGGAAGGCCTACTCCATAGGGTAAGCTCTACTGAACTCTAAATAACCTACTGCTGAATAGACGTGTATTCCTTACCACCTTAGGAGTGCACTGGATTCATGAATATAGTCACTGCATCATCTATTGCAGAAAATAGGCATTTCCGTGCTGAAGGATTTTGAATACAGTTGGCCCTCCACATCAATGGATTCGGCATCCAAGGATTCAACCAACTACCGCGTGGAAATATTATTTTTAAAAAATTCAAAAAGCAAAACTTGATTTTGTTATTTTATGTAAATGACACCATTTTACTGTGTCACTGTATATAATAGGCATTCAGCATCTATGGATTCTGATATCCATGTGGGGTCTTGGAAACAAACCCCAGCAGATACCAAGGACCCACTGTACATGCCTATAGACTCACTTATAAAGAGGACTGGGAATGTCCACAGCACATCGGTAACCTCTTCCTGTTTCTTCCACCACAAAGGCATCGCAAGGTTCATCTGCACCATCTCCAGGAGCTATAAAATAGGAGGAAATTAGAAAATTACTTCAGGACAGTCCAACTACTCTTTGTTTTCAAGGCTAAATAAAGAAAATACACTCTGTTTGCAGTCACCAACAGCTTTTCTATTTCAATTTGTTTTTAAAATAATTATGCTGACTTTTACATCTTGGAGACATCTTGTGAACAGTATTTTTTAAAATCCTCTCTTGAATATAACCTGCACATAGTCCCATAGGAGATTTATAGATTGGCAGGAAAGTGTGACATGAAGTTGTCTTTTCCTTAATGCAGGGCAGCTGCACCACAGCCTTTACATGGAGCTGCGCTGTTCCGCAGTTTTTAAAAAAGAAGCTGGGAAAACCAGCACCTTCTTCTCCCCTAAAACGCAAAAAAAGCGTTTTCATGGCACACTTTCCCTTTTTCTCATCTAAAGGCTAGAGTTTCATGCAGCCATGAACACACTTCTTTTTGCCAATCTAGAAAGCCCCATAGAAATCAATTTTCCTCTACTCATGCAAATACTCATGTAAGGAAATAGTAAGCAGCAGTAAATATAGATGCAGGTCCTGAAAACTGTAATTATTTGGGGGAAATGAGATATGTCTGTTCAAGAGGAAAAAATAGGGGTTTTCTTTAAAAAAAAGTTACCATAACTTTCCTTTTCTGCTAACCAAACCAATAAACAAATAAATAAATGTGCCAAATATGAGAGATCCTTTCTGCCAATGGTAGGCAATCTGATGTCTTCCACATATGCTTACTTACCCCTGTTCTTTCCTTTCTGCTAACCAAACCAATAAACAAACAAACAAATAAATGTGCCAAATATGAGAGATCCTCTGTGCCAGTGGTTGGCAACCCGATGTCCTCCACATGTGCTTACATACCACTGTTCTGTTTTATCCTACTCACATGAGCAGCAGATATGAGGAAATTTAATATTAATTTATAGTATAATGTTGACATATACAATACTGGTATACCTCAGTTGATAAAAGCTGATGTGTTCCTGAGTTTTGCTTTTTAACAGAAAATTTGGTACCAGATGTAGAAATAACATGAAAAGAATAGGGATAGTTTCATATACCACAAAAAAAGAAATGCAGTTCAACATGTTTCAGCAAACATTTTATCCAGAACTAACAAAATGCGCATGTGAAATGAAACAACCAAATCAAGTAATCCTTGCATAAGTAAGCAGAAACATTTTGAATTTTCTAGAGAGCACTTATAACATTCTTCAAAGATGCATCATTCACCAGCCTCTAGTTTTCATGATAGATCTATGCTTCTTTAACATGTGAAACATAGCTAGCCAAACAGGCTTATCTGCTCCACCTTTTTCTCTCTGTTTTGCTACCCACATGCTCAATGAAGGATTCTGGAGGCAGCTGCCGTTTGCCTTACCTGTACCAGGCAGGCATACACAGCTGCACTAGGATCCACTAGAATAGAATCCTATTCTTTCCCACCTCAAGCTTTATTACTTTGTTTACTGCAGGCACACTGCTGTTACCTCACACTGGAAGTCTGTGGTTCTCTAGTTCTCCTTCACCATTTCCCAATGCTGATACTGCTTTAAAAATTTCAGCTAGACAGAGAGTGAAGAGGAAAAAGGGGTCTGGGCAAGTGGAAACTGACTTTGTAAAAAGTTAATTGAGGCATGCTTCTATACTACTGATATGGAAAATCCTGTGATCTGTCAAACAAAGACTAGCTAAGGTTACTAAATGAGTCATTTACTAGAACATTTTCTTACATACAAGCACAGAAAAAACCCTGAAAATTATTTTAAATTTTTGTAAGAATATGACTCAAGCTCCCATAGAATGCAGCTTTGCCTGACCCCTTTGTCAATTACAAACCATCCTGTTTCTCTGTATTATGTTCTAACCGTATGCTCTTGTCCTAAGTGTAGATTTCTCATCAGGACTATCATGTGCAATGGCATCTGTGGTAGAAGCAGTGACATCTGACTAGTCAAAAACAGGGTTTTAGACTAGTGTAAATGCTATGGGAGCTATCCAAGGTGCTGAACATAAAACCCAGAGCACATTCATTTCCCATGTGATTTGAAAACCACCAACCACTAATGCATTAAAAGTATTAATCTAAATCACAAAGAGAGCAACACCCAAACAAACAGTTGCATTTTCTCAGGAGCAATATATGGATGTGTGTGTGTGTGTATCTTAAGTGCCCTTAAGTGACCCTAGGGATAAGACATCTCCAAGCCCTCCACTGCTCTGCTTAGATTCTGTGAGTTCATACCCATGGCCTCCCTAATTGAATCCATCCATCTAGCATGTGCTCTTCCTCTCTTTCTACTGCCTTTCATCTTTCTTAGAACTCTGTGATCATGGGGCCACCACAGAAAAAGCCTGTGAGCTTCAGAAAGAAAGAAAAAAATGAAACATTAACTTCTGTTCAATGGGATATTTCTTACTCAAAGCTGACTGTAAGAACTATAAGTATTATTTTTCAAACCATCAACTCAATCTCATGTAAAATAGGGCAGTCAGATTTATGCTTAAACACTTGCGAAATGAATCATTCTTACAGGAGTATCTTACATTCCTTTACACAGAAAGAAAGAAAGCTATTTAATTTTCACTGTTTTCACGCCCTATTGCTATCATCTAGCACAGTGGTCCCCAACTGTGCCCTTTAAGGGATTTTGGACTTCAGTTCCCAGAGTTCCAGGCTATTGGCCAACATTGCTGAGACTTCTGAGAGCTGAATTCCAAAATTTCTTGAAGGGCACAGTTTGAGGAACACTGAGCAGATCTCCAGATCTATT
Organism: Urosaurus nigricauda; assembly: GCA_034509955.1. Taxonomy (NCBI): domain Eukaryota; kingdom Metazoa; phylum Chordata; class Lepidosauria; order Squamata; family Phrynosomatidae; genus Urosaurus; species Urosaurus nigricauda. Next base: position 182,185,360 of record JAOEGL010000003.1, read on the forward strand.
CTTCATAGGTATGACATCTGGAATACTTGTTGCTCATATTGAACACACAATGCTTTGATTCTGCATGCACAAACCATTACACAAGCACTGTCACAACTTGTATGACTTCACAGTGTATGGTATTTGCTTACACTAATTGCTCTGACTAGTGCTTGTCCAGTTGCCAATGGAATATATATTAGGAAAGGGATGGCGAATACGTAGCCCTTCAGATGCTGTTGGACTGTAGGTTCTAGCAGCAGTAGACAACACAACCAATGGTAAAAGATTATGGGCAATGCAGTAACATCAAGAGCTGCACATTCCCTGCATTAAAGGAACAATGGCACCTCTAGCACTTCTTCTGTTAGTAGTAGATTGAGTACAATCTTCTGTAACAGCATTCTGTACAGTCATGCTCGCCACATGATCACAGAGTTGACTTTGACAACGCAGGCTTTTCAGCTTAGTAACGGAGATGAGCACTGCCCCCCTATAGTCAGACAAGACTTCTCAAAGGGGAAACATTTACCTTGACCTCTACAGTCTTCCATGACTACAAATTTAGTTTTGCTACATTTAACTAGAATGACGTATGCAGAAAAAATTTCCAAGAATTCTGATTTTTAAAAGTGTTTTCAGCAATTTTGTAGGAAAATATTTGGGACTCAACGTCATGTGCTTCACAGCAGAGTAAATGAGACATGATCCACTTCTATAAAATTATTACCGTAGTTCTACACATTTCTTCTACTGCATTTTTGTTCTTCTTCATTGCAATTATTAACTGCTTTTTAATGTTCCCAATGTTTCAAAGTACATTGGCACCTATTGCGCATACAGAACTAATGGTGCAATTCTCTGAATCTTGACCTCTACGTATGAAGTAGGGAGACACCATCTTCGCATTACCCCAAATATTGGCAAGAAGGACTGAGACAAAAGGATGTTATTTCACTTCATCAGTAACATTATCTCTTCTTTCTGGACAAGAGAGATGATCTGCATTGCTGCACAACATGTGATGCCCAATCCTCTCCCATTCTCACCAAGGGAGAAGAGGCTTAGGCTCTTCCTAATGCTAGGGATTATCTTCCTTAAAGTGGCTAGAGCAGCAATTTTGAATGCAAGCTAACCTCTGCATGCAAGCAGCCTTTGCCTATTGAGCTTTAACTCCCACTCAGTTAACTGAATGCCTAGTATTTAGCTATTCATTACAGCGCACTAAGGCTGGCATTTGTCAGCACCCTGCTAAATTTCTCTGCAAACTGTGAGTTAAGACAGCAATGTCAATGATGACAATTGCCTTTTGGAAGAAAACAAATTAACTAAATACAGTGCCAGAGGAGCCAGTGAAAGGTGGCCTGTTGCTTTAGCTGTAAAAGGTGATAAGTAAGCATGAGAACACCATATCAAAAGAACACACACAAAATATTCTCCCTGTGTATAACATGGAATAGAAATGGATCTATTCTTCTTGTACTAAATCAAATCTATGCTTCAACAGGCACAGTACTGTCTATAAGGGTGGGCAACTGCAGTTCTCCAGATATGTTTTATTATAACTCCTATAACAGCTCATCTTGGTTATGTTAGATAGGGCTGCCAGAGCTGTAGACAAGAACGTATATGGAGGGCCATAGCTACCCACATCCAGTCTACACTGACTGGCAGGGGTTACCCAAGCAGGCAATCTTTCCAACTATTTTTGTTTATTGGAGATAGCAGGAAACGAAAATACAGATTTATAATCCTTCTGTTCCTTTATTTATTTATTTATTTCCAGGATTTATTTTTCTCCCACAATGGTATTCAAGGCAGGTTACAATATTATAAAAAGACAGAGCTAAAACATGATTACAAAGTTAAAAAATAATTAAATACTACCAACCATAAAATATAGGGTAAAAACAGCATACAGTAGTTACAAACAGTAAAAACCATTAAAGCAGTAAAACAGCACACCATATTTTTCAAAGAAAATTCACCCACCAAACGCCTGCCTAAATAAAAATGTCTTCAGCTGCGAGCTGAAAGAGAGCAAGGAGGAATCCCTATTCCCTGACCTGCCTTATGACTCACCTGGAGCACCTGTCTTGTCTGTTCCATTCATTCTCTCGACAGTATTAAATAAACTGAGGGTCCAAAACACACTGCAGAAATAATCCAGTTTGACGCCGCTTTAACTGCCCTGGCTCAGTGCTATGTAATTCTGGAAACTGTAGTTTTGTGAGACATTTAGCCTTCTCTCTCAGAGAGCTCTGGTGCCACAATAAACTAGCATTCCCTAGCACTGAGCCCCGGCAGTTAAAACAGTCTCGAACTGGATTATTTCTGCAGTGTGTCTTGGACCTAAGAAAATAAAGATCTATTCACCCATCTAGAATAGCCTTCCTCAGTATGGAGCCCTCCAGGTGTATTGGACTATCAATAATATCAGACAGCATGGCTAACATGATACCTGCATAGAAGTCTTCCTCCTCTTCCTGTTGATGGGCTTGTTCTCTAACATGGTTTTTCCTGTAAACCCGTCCTCCAATTCTTATGAGTGTTGGCCGCAAAACTTCCATTGTGCTTTGCCATCCAACAGTTTCACTCTGTTGAAGGAAGAAAATAATGTTTTCCAAGGGCAAGGTATTCCTTGCATTCCTATTTATTTGCAAGACATTACAGTATAATCAGTACATTTCTGCTTCATTTGAAACATTAGCCAAACAAAGGCTGCATCTGCACTGCAGTAATAATCCGGTTTGACCCCATTTTAACTTCCATGGCTCCATCCTATGGATTTCTGGGATTTGTAGTTTGTTGTGACACCAAAGCTCTCTGACAGACAGCTAAATAGCTCACAAAAGTACAAATCCCAGAATTCCATGGCAGTTAAAATGGTGTCAAATTGGATTATTTCTGCAGTGCAGATGCAGCCAGAATTAAAGCATCTGATCAGATGCTATGAAAAAACAGCATGCTAGATTAGACAGGTCTTTGGCCTGATCCAGCAGGCTCTTCTAAAAACTATTTCATAATAACAAGTTCTTCTGCTGCACTTGACAGAGCACCATCTCCAAGAGTGGTCAGCTTCTGGAAAATTCAGAAAATGAGCAAGATAGAGTTAGCTGTCATCCAGTTACTTATCCACAGCAAGGTTAGGACATGGGAAAAGAAAAACCTGGAAAACTAGATTGCGTAGTAGGGTGACTAAATGTGAAAGGGGGCAGAGGTCTAGTGATTTCAACAGTTTATACAAAACAACAACAATTAACAGATACCAGTTTCATGCAGTGGTTAGAAACTCCACTAGCCCAAATCTGCTTATCAGTTCAACTGTATCACAGAAACATGACCACAGCTAATCATCTTACAGCATATTAGAGTGGTATAGTGTAGGACTGGGACTTGGAAGATCTAGGTTCCAGTCCTCATTTGTCCATGAAACTCACTGGATGACTGGGCTGACAAGTCAGTCACACTCAATCTAAAGCCGGCATATGGCACAAGTTGTTTTGGGGGAGAGATCCGTATGCCACTTTGCTCTCACTGGAGGAAAAACAGAACATAAACAAAACAAATTAGTCTCTACACTTATTACAAAGCAGGCTGGAGTAGTTCTGGTAACTACCACTTATGGTGACCAGATGAATGAGAGACCTCGAAGTTAATCTGTCATCCACAGTCCCAGAGAGGTCTTTCAGACTGGAGGCTGTGGCTTTCTTGACTTAAGTCTGCTCATCTGCAGTGCAGTCTTCCTCATTTCTAGAGATTAATCTCCTCCCATGATATGTCCAAAACAAGACAGTCTCAGATTGGTCATCTTGCCTTCCAGGAAGTGCTTGGACTTGATTTGTTGTGTGCCTTCAAGCCATTTCCGACTTTTAGCAATTCTAAGGCAAATCTATCATTGGATTTTCTTGACAAGCTTTTTTAGAGAGGGTTTGCCATCACCATCATCTGAGGCTGAATGTGACTTGCCCAGGGTCACCTATGGCACAGCCGGGATTTGAACCCATTTTCAAACTCATAGTCCAACGCTTAAACTACTACACCGCCCTGGTGGCACAGTAGTTAAATGCTGATACTTCAGCCACAATGTTGTGGGTTCATTCCCGCAGGGCTCCAGGTTAACTCAGCCTTCCATCCTTTCATAGGTTGGTAAAATGAGTACCCAGATTGTTGAGGCCATTGTTTTACAGACTGTAAACTGCTTAGAGGGTACTGATTTCACTATAAAGCAGTACAGAAATGTAAAGTGCTAGTGTTACACCATATAGTGGGTCCTAAATACCCCAAAGGCACCAGATTGTCTGGTATTGGAAGCGAAGTAGAATTAGCCCTGGTTAATACTTGCATGGGAGACTACTAACATATGGGCTATGCTATGCAAGTACAAGAAATTTGATAATAAATGTATAAACAACAAGAAGTCTGGTATAATAACAGGCTGAGACTCACAATTATATAGCAACTTCATGGGAAGCACATTCTATTACATGTTCAAGTGAGATGATGATGATGATGATGATGATGATGATGATGATCATGATGCGCATTGTATATTAATTGGATACCAATACTATTTGTATACTGTATTGCCCTTTACAGAGGTTTGTCTATATGTTTTATTGAATCTCTATTACTAGTAAGACTCATATATACAATTGGGGCTAAACAGACAGGCAAAAAGAGGTGCTTTCAGGCTGGCTTGAAGGTGTGGCATTTAGATGACACATGCCTTGAAGCCAGCAGGAAAGTGTCCTTATGCAGAGAAAAGCCATTTCAAAAAGAAGCAGCTTTTCCCCACTTCTTCCTGGCTTGAAGCCATGTCATGTGGTCATGACATGAGCACTCCAGGTGCCTTGGGAGCCGGCGGTGCGGTTGGTGGGGTTTCAATGCAGCTTCAAAAAAGGCAGCTTCATGCCACTTTTTCCAGAGTTTACATTGACCATTACACTAGCAACATGATGATTACAGAATAGCATTATACATAGCTTGCTATACAGTTGGCCCTCCTTATCCACATATTCTTTTATCCTCAGATTCAGGCATCCGCGGCTTGAAAATATTTTTTAAAGAAGTATAAATTCCAAATAACAAACATTAATTTTCCATTTTATATAAATGACACCATTTTGCTATGCCATTGTATTTAATGGGACTTGAGCATCCACAGATTTTGTTATCCACAGGGGTGGGGGGTCCTAGAACCAATCCCCAGCGGATAACAAGGACAAGTATATGGTGAGTCTCAAGACTGTTGTTATACTAAGATTGGTATTGTTTAGACTACCAATGTATAGCAGCTGCTGTAAGCTATATTACAGAAGAAGGAACTGGCAAAACCACCTCTGAGGGTCCCTTGCCTTAGAAAACCTTATGAAATTCATGGGGCTGCCATAAAGTTGACAGGCGACTTGAAGCCACACACACCCCTGTTCTGACATTGTATTTCAAGTCGCACTGTGGGCTCCCCATGAAGCGATATGGTAAAGCAGGCGAGTTTACAAGCTGAATTTCAGCTGTTTATTCAGCAATTCGAATCAGGAGCCCAGGAGAAGCGGGACAGCCAAAGCCATATATATTTTTTAATATATAAATATAGTATTATTCAATAGGGTCACTAGGGGATATGCGGTGGGTGGACCACACCAGGTGATACCCTAAATAGTGTGTGTGTGTCACTGCTGTTAATCAGACCTCTGCATTTTGGCAGCAATGGGCTGTGACATTCGTCTGCATGCATCCCTTTAAAATGCTGAAGAGATGGTGTGAGTGGATTGAGGCTCAATGGGAAGACAAAGGAGAGGCCCCAGGATTTTTAAAACAATTTTTAATATTATTTTTTTTAAAAAAATAAATTTTAAAACTTTATTTTTTTTCTTTAAAAACATCCCCCTTTACCAAATTTTCACTTTAATCATGTGTCTGTAAACACATTTTGTTCTGCGCATGCAATATCATAATATAAAGGTGGCATACATTTAATATTGCTAGTTGTTTATGTCACAACTATTAGCATTACATTCAGTGATATATGAGAATTAACAATTTATAAGTAAATTAGTACAAAAAGCATTGCTAAGTGTTCTATATGGCATGGGATGGGAGGAAGTCAATGGGGGGCTGACACCAACCCTAGTGACACCACTAGTATTGATAAATTATATTATTATATTATATTAATTATTACATTATTTTTATTATTGTTTATTTATTTACAGTATTTGTAATACTGCCCATCCGTCCTAAAGGCTCTCAGAGAGGCTTACAATTATTATTATTTTTAATTACATGGCTCCCTGCCCTCAGGCTTACAATCTAAAAATATTATATTATAATATTAATTTTATTAATTATTAAATTATTATACTATTATATTATATTACGTTCAACGGGGTCATTTATTGACTCAGAATGGTTAGTTTTTAAATTCCATCTTTATGGCAGGCAACTCAAAAGCAGAGTTTAGGGGGGGAAATATATATATATATATATATATATATAATATTTTATATTGTGTATATTTTATGTGATTTTATATAAAGTTCTATGATTTTATGATGTTTTAATTGTTTGAATTTTATAACAATTTTAAAGATTTCATCTGTAAACTGCCTTGGGGAAAGGGGGGATATTAGTGAAATAAATTAATAAACAAATTAATGTATGTGTGCTTGTGTTCCTTCAGATCATTTTACAACTTATGGCGATGCTAAGGTGAACCCACCCTGGGGTTTTCTTGGCAAGATTTGTTCAGAGGGGGTCTGCCCTTGCCTTCTCCTGAGGCCGAGAGAGTGTGACTTGCCCAAGAAGGTCAGGGTTTCCATGTCTAAGTGGGGAACAGAACCCAGGTTTCCAGAGTCATGAATTTTAAATATGGATGTTATATTAATTAATTTATAATCCTATGTACTGTAATACAAATATGGCGTAGGTCTCTTAACATGTGTGTTTTATGCACCTTGTGTATTTTATGTAATGATGATTGTGTTTTGACGACGTTGTAACCCGCCTCGAGCTGTGAGGAGAGGTTGGTAAGAAATAAAATTATTAATAATAATAATAATAATATTATATAAAATTAATATTATAATATAATATAAAATTATTATGTTATATATAATATATATTATATTTTATATATATAGATAGATATATTCAATATATAATAATTATACTATATAATTATAATTATAATATAATATTAATTATAAAATTATATAATATTATATAATATAATGTTACAATTAATATATTTTATTATATGATTTTATAATTATATTATTATATAATAATTATTTATATAATATTTATAATTATTATTATTATATAATAATAATAATAATTATTATTATTATTATTATTATATTCCAACACTGAAACCACTGCGTCACTTTGGCTCTCTTAGAAAAATGTAACACTGTCCATTATGATTTTTAATAATGACAGAAAAATGACGTCTCCATTTATTTTATTTCAATGTTTTTCTCTGAGGCCCAGGGCCGGGCTGTCACTCAATCAGTTGCCATGGCTACCAACGGTCCACGCTCGCGCTCCCCGCCCCCTCCCTACTCTCTAATTGTACGTCTTCAATTCATATACGACGTGCTCGCGCCCGCACGCATAGCGGGGCCGCGCACGTCTCCTCCTCGAGCAGACGTCGCGCTTCCCCCCCTCGCAATGAGGGGATGGAACGCCGCGGCTTGAGAAATAAACATGAGGCGGCGATGAAGGGCAGCGAGGGAGAGAGCCCCTGAGACATCGCTTACCCAGGTATCGCGAGACCCGCCCGAGAGTCCTTGGCAGGTGATCCCTGCTACGGGTGAGTCGTTTTACGCTGTAGGTCTCGGTTGGTCCTATGTAGGCCTCTTCAGCATTCATTGGCTCTGCGCATGCGCACTTTGCTGTGCCGTTCAGCCGCCACGGCGCATGCGCACTAGGGCGGACCTGGTGGCCAGATTGATTGACAGCGAACTCAAAAGCGAGAGTACAGTATTGCTGGAGAAATAATAATCCAGTCCCGCCACGGCGCATGCGCAGTAGAGCTGACTTGATTCAAAACTAAAGCAAGGGTTTTAGTCAGGTCGAAATAAACACACTGCAGATATATATATATATATATATATATATATAATCCAGTTGCCTTAACTACTGCCCTGGCTCAGTGCTAGGGAATCCTGGGAATTGTAGTTTATTGTGGCACCAGACAGAAAAGGCTAAATGCCTCACAGACACTACACTTCCCAGAATTCCATAGCAATGAACCAGGGCAGTTAAAGCAGCCTCAAAGTGGATGGTTTCTGAAGTTTTGGACCTAGGTTTGGTCCCCAAACTGAGCCCTTTAAGAGGTTTTTTTTGGGGGGGGCTTCGGCTCCCAGAATCCTCAGCCATATTGTGTCAGCCATGTCAGTGGCTTCTGGGAAATGGAAGTCGAAAACCCCTCAAAGAGCACAGTTTGGGGACCACTGATATATAGTATTATAGTACAGTACCCCAAACTGCGCCCTTTTAAGAGATTTTGGACACCAGCTCCCAGAATCCTCAGCCATGTTGGCCAGTAGCTTGGGATTCTGGGAAATGAAGTCACTCTGGGCCCACAACAAACTCCAACTCCCAGAATTCCAGAGCCTTGAGCCAAGGCAATTAAAGCGGTGCCAAACCACGTTATTTCCCCAGTGTGGATGCAGCCCCAGTGTCTGTGTAGTTAGGGGATTCTGGGAACTGTAGTATTAAAAAAAAAGGAATTAATCCCCAGTGGCTGCAAAGAGTGCATCCCTATTAACTATGACTCTTTTTTCTTTGGAAGCGAGGGGGGAATGAATATTTCTCTTTTTAAATGCATGTTAAGTCATATGACATCTGGATGTGAGCTTCATTAAAAGCACACATTCTTTCTTGGTGTGATTCACTGATTATTTTTTATATCCACTGAGTGAATTCAATAATATTATTAATAATATAAAATTATGTATTACAAAATATAACAGATTTTTTAGCTAATTCAAACAAAAATCCATCAAACAGTGATACCTTTACTGGCCAACTGAAATGCACAATATACTTGGAGCTTTCAAAGCTCCACTGGCTCCTTCATCAAGCAAGATGTTACCAACTAAACAGGAGACAAATTAGAGATGTTAGTAAGATGCCATATTGAGGAGGGAGCAAGCTTGTTTTCTGCTGCTGCAGAGACTAGAATGCGGAACAATGGATGCAAATTGCAGGAAAAGAGATTCCACCCCAACATTAGGAGGAACTTCCTGACAGTAAGGGCTGTTCAACAGTGGAACACACTCCCTCAGAGAGTGGTGGAGTCTCCTTCTTTGGAGGCCTTTAAGCAGAGGCTGGATGGCCATCTGTCAGGGATGCTTTCATTGGGAGTTCCTGCATGGCAGATTGGGGTTTGATTGGATGGCCCTTGTGATCTCTTCCAACTCTGTGATTCTATGCCTGCAGTTTGTTGTTTTGTCCTTAGTTAAGATGGTATGAGGAGGATTTTTAGCTACTCTGCCTTTGCTGCAAGAGAGAGCAGGACTGTAATCCAGATGAAGGTAAAGAAGCTACAGGCAAAACAGTAGTGCCAGCAAGCGGAAGGAAAGAAAACTGAGTGGCAGGCAAGCAGGCAGTGTCAGAAGAAGCACCAAGTAAAATGCAAGATCTCTAACTATGATGGTGGCGGCTGGAAACACCGGCCCAGAGAGAATCAACCCACGGTGGCCTCAGTTACCTGGAGAAGGAACAGAATCTTCCCAAATGCACAACCTGGGCAATCCGTTCTTCCAGTTCTTTGTCAAGTGCTGTACTTCTGAAAGCAGCTCAGGAGCATCTCCAGGTTTAGATTGGCTGCTATGGGGAACATGGCATGGGAGGAGGCAGCTTTTGGGTATGGGTCAAAAAATGAAGTGTGTCAGGTGATGGGGGAAGGTGCTAGTTGTAGTGGCAGTGTCTGTTTCCAAATATATATATATATAGGCACCTTGAAGGAATGAGGGGGAACCTCCCTTTCACATTTTCACCAGGGATCAGGTCCATTCTTGATGGCCCTATCTGATTCATTGCCTCAGGATTAGCCTAGAGAGGAGGAAGGAAAAACTGCGGTGTCCCACCAGACCATTCAGTCCAGATGTAGGAAGGTAGCAGCTGCATCTTTTATCACAGGATGTTTGATATAAGACATGTTTGAGGTGCTGTTGTATTTAATTGTGGTTGAGGTACAGAGAACTTACGTTACTCCTCCTCTGAGACTTTGCCTGCTGTATCTTAACAATTGCTTTCATTTTCTTTGTTGCAGGCTTTCAGTTTGACAAGTAGAGCTACAGCCTGTCGTTCAGTTCTCACTATTTCTTGAAACAGATGTTCTTGTCATTTTCTGTTTTCCATTTGAAGTCAAAACACATGATGAGAATTTAAAACCAAGAGGCAAACAATAGTTTCGAGTTTTGTTCAATATACAACCTGCCATGCCTAAGTATGGTTCAGTCCTACATAATGTTGTGCTCCACCTGTGAACCAGCTAAGCTTTCCATGAAAAAGGCTGTGTATTTGATTACAACGATTCGCATAATATTTTAATTTAAAAGTATATTTCCAGGATTACCAAACTTTTTGATTACCATATCATTTGGACAGAAGCCAGTTTTCCCCCCTAGTTGGCCTGAATTTGCATATAAATTGATATCGTGCAAATCATATACATGTTTGTGTCTTGGAAATATGGCCTATTGGGTCTTCTACTGCAAAAGCCACATCTTGTTGACTTGAATGCCGACATTAAATTATTACCTTGCAATGCACCTGTAGGCTTGGTAGATGATGATAATTCGTTGTATCCCACATTTTCTTGGTTTGGGATCCAAAACTGCCTACAACACTTTTGCAGTTTACCGTCTATAGAGGTCTGACAGGCTGATAAGAGCTGAGGTAGCATAAAGTCCATGTACATCCCTGCACTGGATAATTTTTGTTAATCTTTAGTAAATAAAATAAGTAGGTCTAGTGAAAAAATTATAAAATCATTTACTGTAGTAATGAAAGTGGTCCTTCCTTTGACTCTACCTGCCAGCAGTTAGCATTCAGATAGAAAATACAATATTAATCAATGGATTGCAATAGACAGTTGCAGGGATCCAGGATCTAGTAATTAACACTTCCATACACGGGAAGGAGATGGTGATAGTTTTTTGTGAATTTTTGGCCTATGAGGCCGTGGTCAAGAAGAGTTTATTCCTGAAGTTTCGCCAGCAGCTGTGGCTGTCATCTTCAGATAATGCTGGCATGGAGGAGAGCGGTGTGTGTATGTTGTTGATTGAGAGGAAGCAATTTACCTGTTAATCTGTGTATTGTTCTGTTGTTGAAAGCCAGAACAATACACAGATTAACAACAGTATATATACCCTACTCTCTTCCATTCCAACATTCTCTGAAGATGCTAGCCACAGTTGCTGGCGAAACGTCAGGAATAAACTCTTCTAGAACACAGCCTCATAGCCCGAAAAACCAACAGAAAACTATGGATGCCAGCCATGAAAGCCTTTGACTTCACATTGGAGATGGTGATAGTTACATAACAACATTGTCAATCAAGGCCATGGGAATTCAGTCCAGCAGGGAATGAAAAGAAGGACTGGGACTGAGATCATTCAGCCAAGCAGACCAGTTTGTATACACTTTTAAATGCCAAAGCATGAAACTCCTCCCATAAGTGTTCGTACAAGTGTGCTTTTCTTGAAGTGTTCATAGATAATAATAGCCATACAATTGCTTTTTGGTAGCACGGCATTGTTTCTATTAATGGAAATTATTTCCTTGAGATTGTGTGTATATATCAAGGACGGGCTACTGTGGGAGGCTAAGGATAGACTGCTGTTGGACATTAGGGTACCACATTAGCCATTATGAGACCAGGAGGGGCCTGCACACCCCCCTGGACATAAAGCATTTTTACCCCTAATGCCCTCTAGGGCCTTTGGGAGGCATATTCACATTGTTTTTAGGCCTCCGGGGCCATTTTAGCCACAGAAAAGGGCTTTTGTTTTTCAAACAGGAAAGTAACTAGAAGTTAATTCTATTACGCATCTCATTAAAAAAAAAACCCTTTCTTGGACTTAAAATAACACAAGATGGGAAACATGCTCAAAATGTCCCCTAGACCCCCTAGAGGGCATTTGGAGACCCAAAAAAATGCAGCTTACAGGCCACATTTTTCCCACTCTGGTGTATATAGTCAGGTACTTGAAAAGGTATGGAACTCTTATAGTAAAGTTAAATAGTGAAGGTCAGCTTGTGTTTTGGAAATCTTTCTCAAAGGCATCACAATTCAATGTGTTGCTCAGTTCTAGTGGGACAAAATCTCTTTGACATGCTAACTCGTCCCAAGATTGCCTGATGTCTCCAATAGGGCAAAATGTGTCTTGTTTGTTAAGGAGATGACTGATCAGTGATGAGTTTTTACAGGTCATGGAATATCACATGGCCTACTTCAGTGCTGCTGCAGCTTCCCAATGGGTTTCCCTGTAGTTCCTCACTTTGTCCAGATTGTGGCAGTGAGACACACCTACCGATACAGTTCCATCTGCTGCAAGCGCTTGGCCTCATAGTTAAAAACATTCAACATACAATACTTCCATACTAAAAATGACTGAACTTGTATACTGTGTTACTGTGACTGTATACTTCATGAAAGCTCCTCTTGCTTTATAGAAGCAGCAGTATTGGAAATGCAATGTGAAAAAGGTTCACTTGGTACCAAGTCCTGCTGATTTCTAGGTGAATAATTTTCTTGCAAATGTGCACTGGGATGTAGTGTAAAAGTTCACAATTTGGCACAATGACTTTGTTAATGTTTAAGGAACCACACAGAATACCTTAGGTTGTTGTTTTTGTTTCCAACCAGGGTGTGTTTATAGGTTTACCTTTCTGGAACTAGCTTTTATAAAGATCCTCCTGAATGACCTTTAGCCTAACATTTGCAGTGGCTCTGATTCCAGTTGGGACTTCTTTTATGTAAGCACAGTCTGCTTTCCTGCAAGTTGGTGGAAGGAAGGAGTTTATCATACGACGGAATTTGGGGGTATAATGCAATGGCAATCCAAACGCAATCATGGGGTTTCATGTTATTACATATTAACGTATCTCACGCTATTTCTGGCAATGGGAAGTCATTCCGAACGCAATCATGGGGTTTCACGTAATTGCGTATTAAAGTATCTCACACAATTTTGGGCAATAGGGGGTCATTCTAAACACATTCCGAATGCACTCAGATTTGATTTGAATTGGCTCCATTCGAAATTGGGAGAAATTCCTCCCATGTGATAAACTCCGAAGTTGTGAGTGTAGCAGTGGGCATGTATAGCAGCAGATGGCTGATTGAGCCACCCAACCTTGGCCAGAGAGAAAGAGAGCACCAAAGTTCCAAAATGCAACCTTTCCAATCCATATTCTTGAGGAGATTATAGATTTTTTTTTCTTCCACTGTGTATATCAGAATTAGTGAACAGGTTTAATGATGGCACGTTGGCATGTAAATACTGAAGCCTTTGCAAAAAGAAGTTGCAGTATTTTCACCTTGTTTATAAGCACCCAGTAGAGCTTGTTTGCTTGACTATTGATAGCTATTCTGGCTTGTGGCTAGAACAACACAAGGTACAAGCTCAAAATTTTTTTTGTAGATTGAGTAAATATACTATTCACACTGTGGTAAGCTGTTGAAAGATGCATTTCCTCTAACAGACATTTGGGTGCCATGCTGTGCCATTGATTAGATAGTTATTGGAATATGCCTGTGAAATGAGCAACATTGCTCATAATGATGAATATACCCTTTGCACACAATTGTATCGCTTTAATTGTGCTTGTATGTATAATGTAGAACATTAACAGCTTAAAATGCAATTTCTCTATGTTGTGGGAACAGTTTAATAGAATAGGATAATAAAGGCTTCTGAACAGCTTGAGCTTTTTCTTAATTTATTTTTTATAGTTTGGCATAATACTAAATGTCCAAACACTTACATTTTATTTACCATAAGGCAAGAATCACAACAGTTCTAAGATCCCTCCAGTATTTTAGCACAAAAAACATGATGGGGTAACAAACAGCTTTGTTGATCAAATCCTTTTTTGTTGTTGTTGTTGTTATTGAAGAAGAGCAAACCACTTTTACAAATTACTTAAACTGAATTTTAAATTTCCTGTATCTGCAAGAGAAATAAAAATGTGGTGTTGACTAGAATTGTCACTCAGAATTTATAATGGCTTTTCTCTTTTTCCTGTCTTGTATTTTGAATCCTGATAACTGAGCAGTTCTTTTGGGAGATGAAATTATGTTCTTCTTGCTTGTGCCTCAGCGGGTGGATGACACAAAAGAAAATAAACAGTTGGTGAAGGCCTCTGCTGCATTGAATTTAATTAAAGTAGCTATTACCATTCCTTGGTCCACTCTCTGGTTACACAAGATGTTTTCTAGACAGTTCAGAAAAACGTATTAGTTAGTCTGGGACAGCAAAAAGACATGGAATTCTGTTGCATTCTAGAGCCATTTCATGTTCCTTCTCATTTTCCAAACTGATCTAGAAGATGAACCCCAAATTCTAGAAAGCAAGGTGTAAACTGCAATAAGAGAAACTGGAAAGAATAAATCACCAGGAAGAGACAGTATTCCAATTGAATCCTCAATCCCCAGAGACCGTATCAATTCATGTGTTAACTAAAATATGCCAACAAATATGGAAAACAAAATGGAGGCCAACTGATGCAACATTCAAAATACATCCCTCTCCACAAAAAAAGGAGACACAAAAGGCTTCAGCATCCATAAGACCATAGCATTAAATTTGTTATACAATCAAAATTATGCTTAAAATTCTGCAACATAGGCCTGAAACAGATAGGCAGAAAGGTGGCTTCCAGCTGCTCTGAGGGCATGTTTATACAACGCATCCCCTTGAGAGCCTGGAAGCCATGCAAGGGCTGCTTAAGCTGGCCCAAAACCAATACCAAAAGGAGCAGATCTTTTCCGCTCCTATTTGGGGGTGTGAGAAGAAGCACCCTTAGGCTGCACCACGACCCTGGAGTGATCGGACTTGGAGAAGCTTCTAGCCACTAGGGTCCTCATAGCAAACAGAATGGCTAACTATGGAACACTCTTGAAGACATGGGAGTGCCACTACCTTTGATAGTAATGATGAGGAATCTGTACTTAGGACAGGAGGCTAGTGTTAGAACTGAATACAGAGAAACAAAATGGTTCCCAATTGCCAAAGAAGCTGGGCAAGGCTGCATACTATGATGCTACTTGTTCAACTTGCTTGCAGAAAAGATCATATGAAGAGCAGGTTTAGACTTAGAAGATGGAGGAGTGAAGATAGGGGGAAGAAACATCAACAATCTAATATATGTGAATGACACCATGCTACTAGTGGAAAATATCACATGCTTGGAACAATTACTAAGGAAGTTCAAAGAAGAAAGTGCAAAGGCAGGATTAATCCTGAACATGAAGAAAACAAAAATAATGATCACAGAGGATCTAGATAAATTCAGCCCAGACCATGAGGAAATTGAAATAGTTAAAAGATTTTCTGTACGTTGAATCAGATATTAGTCAGAAGAGAGACTGCATTCAAGAAATCAAAAGAAGACTAGGAATAGCAAGGGCAGCTATCAAAAAAGTAGACAAGATCCTAAAGTGTAAAAATATACAACTGAGCATGAAAGTTAGAATTGTCTAAGAGCTTATATTTTCTATCACCCTGTATGGGATGTGAGAGCTGGATAGTGAAGAAAGCGGATAAGAAGAAAATCAACTCATTTTGAGATGTGCTGAAGAAATGTGCTGAGGATACCATGGAAAGCCAAAAAGACAAACAAATGAGTCCTAGAGCAGATCAAGCCAGAGATCTCCCTGGAAGCCAAGATGACAAAACCGAGGCTGTATACTTGGGCCACATCATGGGAAGGCATGAATCATTAGAAAAGACAATGATTCTGGGAAAGGTGGAGTGACAAAGAAAGATGCAAAGATGGCACACCAAATGGATAGATTCAAGCCGGGAGGCCACAGGCCTGAATCTGCAGAGCCCATTCAGAGCCGTGGAGGATAGGAGGGCTTGGAGCTGTATATTCCACAGGGTCACCATGAGTCTAGGGACTTTGAGAGATCAGGGCTCAAATCACCACTCAGCAAGTTCTACTTTCTCAGTCTTAGAAGAAGGCGATGACAAACTCCTTTGAATGAATCTTGCCAGGAAAACCCCATGATAAGGGTCACTATAAGCTGGAAACATATTTAGGGCTAGCCGTGTTGGCAATATAGCAAAGTACAGTCACACCCAAAATCCACAGGACAGTGATACCTTTATTCTGCCAAACAAAAATCACAAAATACATGATGCAAGCTTTCAAAGCTCCACTGGTTGCTTCATCGGGCAAAGGTGTTAAAATCATACAGGAGGATTTGTTTTTTTAAAAAAATATGACAGTCTTGTTCACAAGCCTGCATTTTGTCAAGGTGATATTGTGTTGTTCTCTGTTGAGATGGTACGAAGGGATATCTATGCAAGAAGGACTTGAAGGCACATAACAACAATGATAACATTTATGAATGAGATACATTCATAAATGTTGCAACACTGGAAAATAAGTTCCTATCATAAAACCAGGTTCATTATCAAGGAGCACATAATTGTACAATAACCATTGTCTTAATGAATGCCTGAACTGGAGACTGTAGAAGAATGATTATCTTGTTTTTGAAATAAAGTGAAAATAAAATGACACAAAAAAATAGATAACATCATTAAAATAGTATGGATATATAAATGGGGTAAAATAGCCTAAGGAAATATTGCTGTTGAGTGAGAGACTGGCTATATGTTTTAGTTAGAAAAATAGTCTTTAATGAGAAAGTAACATTTATAAAGTTGGCTTTGGCCTTTGGGATGCCACTGGTTTCAGGATTAAGGTTTTTGAGCTCTTAGTGCCACCAGGTGGATAAATTTTGTATAGCATTTTGTTTGTGAACATCAACATGTTACCTACAAATAGAGCAGGGAAGACATTGGCTCTGTCTGAAATTAGGAACTGAAAATTGGGGACAGTTCAGTGACTGTATATAACCAGTAAATATTTCTCTGTTGTGTTTGAGAACTAAATCATGTGTAGCTTTATTTGTCCAATACAAACAGGTGCAGTTGTCATATGCTAATCTGTGATTCTTTGCCTAACGGCTTGAAGTATCGTATACTCCAAGTTTCTTTAGCAGACTGCCTTTTTATTAAAAGTAGAATATTACTCTTCTGATTCTTAACTTGACAGTGTTTCAAATCAAATCTGTATTAATTTTAAATAAATTCTGCAACACAATCCACCCATCATTTAATTCATTCCACCCATCCCATGGACTCTTGAGACCTTTCTCTCCCCCTGATCCCAGTCCTTGTTTAAGTGCACTTGTTGCATACTATCTTTGGTGGTATTCTCATATAACCCATAGGTTCAGCAGTCCCACTCCTTAGAGCCACAGTGCCGAGTCTAAAACACACTGCAGAAATAATCCAGTTTGATATCGCTTTAACTGCCCTGGCTCAGTGTTAGGGAATCCTGGAAACTGTCATTTATTCTGGCACAATAGCTCTCTGACTGAGAAGGCAAAATGTCTCTCAAAACTACAGTTCCCAGAATTCCATAGCACTGAGCCAGAGCAATTAAAGTTGTCTCAAACTCGATTTTTTCTGTAGTGTGGTTTGGACTTTTGATACTTATTCTTACATTTGCTAAGTCTAGTTGGATATGGATCACACCGTCCTCTGAATACTTGTCTTGATGATAATTGTCTGGGTTCTATTTGAAGCACTTCAATGAAAAGATTGGCTGTTATAATGGTGTTTGGTGTATTCTGAAGGCTGTCATCCTTAAGACAATAGGCCAGAAGAACGGAATTCTACTGATGTGGTGTCCATTCTGATTATTGGAGTAACACAGCATTGACAGAGCTCTAAAAATCTGATTATTAGGAACATAATCTTGACTAAAAAATTAAAACATTTCTTAGTATGAACACATCTGTTATGTCTGAACTTATGTTAATTGAGTGCATAAGGCACATAAGATGTCATGTCTCTCTGTCATCCCGTATCTTTGATAGCTGACACTCTTTTGGATGTTTTAAAAAAGCTTTCAAGCAGATTGTTTAGTTCCATACCATGCTGCAGTCTTACCCCAAATTCTTGCTGATACACAGAGGATGTGTATTGTAGCATACAGCTTAGATTTGTTAACTACTGAGTAATGCAAGCTAACTGAATTCTGTTTTTAGGTCTTTACTTCTTGATTCTGATCCATTTCAACACTAGAGTCATGTACTGGCAATGCTGGCAAGGAGCCATAGCCCAACAACATCCGAAGGCCACCAAGTATTGAAAACTCTTCTCCCTGCAAAAACCTAATTCTAGCCCAAAGATTTTAGTCAGGGGATCTGTATTCTCCCAATCACACTTAGAAGCAAGTTCCATTGATACTGGAAGACTTAATTTAAGATTAAGATTATTATAGTGGGAGCCAGGCAAGGAGTAAGTCACTCTTTGATCTGATTGTGAGCATAGGCTGTTGCTTTTGGAGAAGCACGAATGGAAGGAAAAGAGAAGGCAGTTAGTTTAAGGAGTACCAGTGAGGACCCTAGAGAAAAGCCAAGATTGAAGGAGACAGAGTAGATGGTTTGAACTACAAGGCTGCATGGAGTGCTGCAACCGGAGAGAATCCCCCCTAGATCAACACCGCTTGGAGGTTCTGGAGTTCTGTGCATTTTCAGCTAAGTTAGATCCTTTTGTTTTTTCTGAGTTGATACCAGAATTAAGGTTTTGGGCAGCTAAAGGCTAGGAATCTTTAGCGTTAACTTTTTTGAGGGGGAGAAAAGAACTGTTGACCCCTGTAAACCTACCAGCTACCTAGTAGTGGGTAGTAGCACAGTCCTACACTTGTCCAATAAATTGGAAGAGCACTTACCACTTGTATCCAGGTCTTCGCTGGTGGGGGAAGGGACCCACAACAAAGACAGTGAAAAGTAAGCTAAGTATCCTAGGAACCTAGTAGTATAATCATTTTTACCGGTACTTATTTTTATAAGGACAAGGAAAATGTTCTGCATAAAGAACTTTTTGCACTTTTGTTGTATTCTGAGCATGGAAATCAACGAAAGAATTTTCATTTAGATACTGACTGGATCTTCTTGGGACAGTAGGCATCATGGAAAAACTGAATAGCAGAATTTGGCTAGAAAAACTCCAAAAAAGATACATTTTCTTCAGTTTGTTCTACTTTTACTCCATCAGTAAGTAAGGGGGGAATGAAATGATCCGTCGTTATTACATCAGTAAAAATGATGGGCTTCAGCTTTGTAATACAATGTAAACCATTAGAGGGATACTATTTAATAGGTTTTGGAGAAATTACAACAGTGTTTGCCCCACTTGGTCAACAGTGTTGCTGTCTTTCCAGTCTCTTTTTCTTCTTTTCTCTGTTTGCATTCATGTGTTGTTGTTCGGTTGATATGCCAACTGCGCCCCTTCCTGGAACCTAAAGACTTAAAAACTATGGTGCACGAACTGGTAACCTCTACATAGGGCTGCCCTTGCACCTAGTTCAGAAACTTCAACTAATTCAAAATATGGCAGCCACAATGGTTGCTGGAAGATCTAGAGGTGACCATATTACACTTATATTAAAGTCTCTTCACTGGCTGCCTATTAATTTCTCTAGTAAAAACTTACTGCAGCCAGCCAAAACTAGGCTGGCTACTGTTACCCAGAGGACTTTCTGTTATGTCACTTCCAAATTATGGAATAGCCTGCTGGAAGAGACCCGACATATCACCCAGTCTTGATTGCTTTAAAAAGGCAATCAAGATATATCTCTTCCGACAGGCCTTTCCAGATTAACATTCCAGCAATCTTCTATTAATTATATCAATTGTTTAACAACTTATCTAACTGCCTCTGCCCAATTTTAATAACTATTTTAATAACTGTCTAATAATTTAATTGTATTTTGTTGTGGATGGGTTTGGGATATTATCATCATCATCATCATTATTATTATTATTAATTTGAGTGATGGGTAGATTTTGAGCAATGATTGCTACTTTGTTGGAACAGAGACAGTTTGCCTCAAACCAAGTCCAGTTTTCTAATAACTTGGATGTGCAGGATAGGATAATGTCTTGTATAGTCAGTTGAGAGTGCACAACTCATCTTGCAGCACTGATAGCTTCATGTGATACAGACTGAACAAGTGCAAAAGCATGAAGCAGTCAAAGTTAACGATATAAGTCTAAAAGATATGTGTTGTCTAGTCATAAATAGCTTGTATAAGCCTGCAGTCTTGAGTCAGTAGGATCTTTTTTTTAAAAAAGCCCTGCTAGGTATGACACTTTAACTCAGATATCTGATTAGTTAATTGGACAGAACTGAAAGGAGTTTCTATTTAATTTGGTTTTGTGTGTCTCTTTGTCTTGTGTTCAGGTTCAGACAAAGCAAAATGGCTGCCTCTTCCTCATCATCTTCAGCTGGTGGAGTTAGCGGAAGCTCTGTGACCGGATCTGGATTCAGTGTGTCAGACCTTGCCACACCACGTAAAGCTCTTTTCACTTACCCCAAAGGAGCTGGGGAAATGTTAGAAGGTAATTATTGTATTTTCTGAGTCAAGATAACAGTTATAATAAATACTTTATTCTCTCTGCATGTCTTACAGTGGCTTCCGTGTCTTATTGCAGAAAGTGGCATCTTCTTTGTGCCATTGAAAGAATATTCAGAGGAGTTTTGACTGCTAATGGCAAGGGTGCTTGACCGGTCAGAGGCTACCAGAATCCAGTACTTGTCAGCCAAAGTGGTGTGCACACTAGTTTTGTGATCTTTTTGCATACATTCAATTGGCACAGCAATTGGATTGAGTTTATTACAATTACCCATATTGATTCTAGCCACCACTTTGCTGATGTTGTAGCAGAGAGGAATCTAGTCTGTTGGTTTCAGCATGTTCATGCTGCATGTTTGAAGCCTTGAAGTTTGGTGTTCTGCTTAATAATAGTGGGGCTACATAGAAATGTAGATCCATCCTAGGTATGGTAAAACTGCCCTAGTTCTTCCTGTCAGAGAAGAGAGTGAAATTCTAGGCAGTTTTATATTGATCCCAGAAAGTTACAGAATGTTTAAACACAATACACAATTTATCTTTTCCCCCAATGGCTCAGGATAGCACTGCAGTGGCACAAAAAAGATAGGATCCCTTCTTGAATTGTTTGGGATGTGGAGATGGCTTTGAGTGGCATGATTAATCCAATGTATTTGAGAAATAAATCATTATGTACTTGTGTATTTTGTTGCCATAACTTGCTACTTTAGAGTTCTTGCCTTGCTTTCTTATACCTTTCTAGATGGGTTCACCTGAATGCTCTTACCTGAATGCACAGGCATGGTATTCTTGAGTTGTCTTCATTATAATGAATGACTTACAAGTAACACCAGGAGCAGATGTAAGAGGTACCATCCAGTTGTAACACTTGCCTTTAATGTTTTGTACTTGAAGGAAGGTAATAAACCAGGGAGGACAACCTCAATAGACAGGGAATGGCAGTTGCTGCTACCCGTAGAACTTGTGGAGACTCTCACACACAAACACACTCAAATATTTTGGTAACAGATTTCATATGGGCTGCACATGAGCCCATCCTTGACTGCATTTAGATAATCTCTGTTCTAGACCCACCTATTTTAGGCCGGAGTGAAGAAGCTTGGAGCCTCCGAAAGGCTTTGTCTGCAGTTCCCATCAGCCCCAGCCAATATATCAATGGGTAAGGGATTATGGAAGATGTAATCCAGAACATATGAAAAGCCAAATCATTCTAGGTGATTGGGCAGAAATAATAAGTGTGCAGCATAGGCCAAAAAAATTAAAATTACCAAAACACCGTAGGGCATAAGCATGGGGACTTACTGTATTCAGTACAAAGGAAAAAAATGTGGAAATATATGTCCTTATACAGTGAGCCTGTCTTATCCATGGGAGTTCTCTCTGTGTGTAGTTCATACCAATAAGTTTAATGAATATTTGCTGTGTTGCACTAATTTTGTACTGTGTCACAGTCTAATTAATATATGCATGTGTATGCATTAACATTTGTATGACAAACTGTTGGATTTATTAAGATTAAATGTTTGTTCTCAAGCTTAATGACCCCCTAGAACCAATTAAAATATTGAACTGCTTTTCCGTTTACTGGATGAGGGGATTTTTAATTTTTAAAAACCCCTAGACAAACTGTTGCATTCAGACCTCTTAAAACCATTTTTATTGATTTAAAGCATCTTTTTAGTCCATACTTCATCTCAGAAGCCTGTCAGAGCAACGTTCATAAGATCAATAACAAGCAAGACAGTGGCTGTTCAGAAACATTTAAAAGATGTTTAGAAGGATTTAAAAGATGTAGCACAGTTTGGGGGGAAAGGAGGGGGAAGGAAGAGGAAAACAAATTCAGTTACCAGTTCGTTAAGTTAAATCATTCCAATAACTACCGTAGTTCAAGGGAAAATTGTTTGGGGAAAGAGTGGTAGAACAGGAATGTCAGTGCAATATTTGAACTTACATGTGGGACAGAATTCCATAGACATTACTTAGTGTGTCATTTGGAGATGGTTCAGTGAAGCTTTCTCCAGACAGGTTGTTCATAACAGGGATATGTCAGGGTGGCTCTTACAGTCAGAAACACTAATGTAACTAAAGGAATTGGCTTTTTATCACCCAAATCACTACTGTCCAAGGAAGGTACACCCACTGAATACAGTATTCTACTAATTAGCAAAGTCACTGCCTCACCTAGAATTGCTTTCTCATTGAAGTGGCCCTGTTTTTTTCCATTTTTCACCTGGCACCTTTTAGGACATGACAAGATTGTGGTCTCTTGCCACCCCAGATTTATGCAGTCTTTTCACCTTTCTAGAACAGAAACTGAATTTTAATTCTTCAGAGTGCATGCAGTACTTAAAGATAATTTAGGACTGGCTGGGAATGGTTGACATTGCCAAAGGAATCATATTTTGTAAGTTTTATTTTAAAATCTATAACCTTGCACTTTGCCATCCACTTGGAATTGAAGTGGTTTGGTTGTGTTTCTTTTTGCTCGCATTCAACCTGTGCACTTGATAGCATTTCCTATTTTCTCTTTGTTGTGTGTTAGTCAAAATACTCTATTTGAAACACAGGAAAGGAAAACTGATGGTAGCTACTCAAGAATATGAGATTCAGTTCTAAAAATGAATTATCCCACAATTCAGCTACTCTACACTACACTGTTTTGTTGTGGTTTGAGCATTTGACTATGACTCTGGAGATTAGGGTTCAGTATCCAGCTCACCATAAAACTTACTGGATGACCTTGGGCAAGTCACACTCTTTCAGCCTAAGGGAAGGCAATGGCAAACCTCCTTTGAACAAATCTTGCCAAGAAAATCCCATGATAGGGTCCTAGTTTCTCTCTGTTACATGTTAGTCAGAATATGCTTTAGAGGTGCCATAAGTTGGGAAAGACCTGAAGGCACCCAACAACAGCAAATAGTAATATTTTATTTAATTGTTTAATTTAAGCTTACCACAGACCGCAGACACAGACTGTGTAGCAGCACAATCCTATCCATGTTTGCTTTGTGTTAAAATGCCAATGACATTGAGTTCTGAAACCACAGAAAGATTGGGTTTCTAATCTTGCTATCTTTTTCTGGATCTTTGTGATCTTGAAAATGATATGGCAAGGGGCAGAGCAACAAGTGCACCTTTCTCCATCCCTGTATCTCCATGCAGAATGCTCCTGCACTTCATGCATTACTCTTGTAGCATGTAATATGGGAAGAGACACAGGAATGTTGAAAAGGAAATATTGCAACCCCATACAAGAACAGCTATATCTTCTGTGATTGTGGAATGTTTTGCATATGAGGAATACATGGGGATAAGAGGAAACAGCCATCAGTCTGTCCATCTTCAGTTTTCAGTTTGTTCTAGATTGGACTGCCCTATGTCTGAAGGATGAAAGGCACAGTATGGAACTACTGTACTCCTAGATCCAACATTTTCCTGCTTTGATTCGCTTTCCACCAGCTTTGGCTGATGTGCCAACTGTGACCCATTCTGAAATGAGAATGACTAGCTTCAGTCATCTATAGTCTGATAATCTCCTGGGTTAAGACAGCTATAATGTATTGCGAACTTGAGTTCCCTTTTAAAGATGGTACAGCAGTTAGAACACAACTTGCATTCTGTACTAACTAGGGAATACATGCTGTTGATGCACCTGAAAGGTCCTTAATCTAAGCCCATTCAGAGTTCCAGTGCTTACCTATAAAGCTCTTTTTGGCTTGGGACCGATAAACAAACAGCTTTATTTAAATTGTCTGTGCCCTGGGATCATCTTTACGAGTTCTCCTGAATGCCACTGCATTCAAAGATACAGCAGACAGCAACCAAAGAAATATTCTTGGTGGGAGTGCCCCATTTTAGAATATTGTCCCAAGGAACAGTTTGCCTAATGCTTGCTGTGGTGTCATATAGATGACGGGAGAGATCTTTTAAATTCTCCCAGGCCTTTTTAATGTATGTACTACTCTTTGAAGCTGGCTGCTGTGCCATCTGTGCTTTTAGATCTTATTGCTGGCAATTGCCTCTGTGCATGTTATTATTATTACAGTTTTTAAAACTCTGGGAAAGTTTCTTTAAAGAGTAGAGCATAAATAACTTTAATATATAGGTAGACACGGGGACTAGGTGCTTATTAGGAGTTGCTGAGTGAGTCTTCTAAGAGTTGTTGCCATCGAGTTTTCTTCCAGTTTTTTAGTCTTGCTGTCTCATTCAGACTTTTGCCATGGCCAGGTTGACTGGAGATACTAGTACTTGTAGTCTTAACACATCTGGGGAGCACCAGGTTAGGCAAGGCTATTTTGTTAGTAGACATTGATGTCAACTCACCTGTAACTGGAGATAATATTGTCACAGAGTTACTGATCAGAGCACAAACTGTATTGTAATTGCTTCTCTTCTTACTGTTTTTCTCTTGTTCTCTGTACCCTGGATCTTGTCCTTCAAGGAAGAATGATCTATGAGAGTTTGGGCAGATTCATCCATGAGTGGACTGGAATGCTCCTTGTTTAGTGACAGTGATGGCTTTGTATTCCCCGCAGTCTTCTTTGGTGTATAGTGAGACTTTATGGCCAAATTACTCCTGAAACTCTCCCCTGTTTGAAAAAGGTCTTACTGTGTGGTAAGGAGAAATATTGTTGAGAAACAGAAGTTCAAAGTGTGTCTTAAAAAAGCAGAACATACTGCACAGTTCCTGGGATTCTATCCCTAAGTTATTGGTCCTAAACTGTGTTTGCTGAGTGATGGGTGTTTAGATTTTGAACCAGGATTAATCTGAAGTTCATGTTCCCATCCAGGTGAATTTGTTATATTTATTCTATCTTTCACTTAAATCTAAAATATAATCTGCCTATTCAGTGCTAACTATAGTCTGCTAGATGCAATGTGGAAAATTCCAGGTTATTTCCTATCTAGAGAAAATTTAATTACAGATTGTTTTGCATGGATAAATGTTATGGATTGCAAGAGAACTTGTAAACATGTATGGTGAACTCTTTTCAGTGAACAAAGAAGTACTTCATTAAGTTCAAAGAAGCAAGGTAGTAGATTGACTCAAACTGAGTCAAGTAGTCCTCTTGGCTTGGTTGTTGGCAGCATTTCTTGGCACAGTAATGTGCACTGCCCTTGTCGATTGGACTTTGCAGACACCTTAATTTATCTGGTGTTACCAACAGCAGGATAAAATATAGTGAGTGTGATCCATCAGACCTGGAGCATGTCAGGCCCCACTAAAATAATTAAGACTTCTCTCTGCTTGACTTGCATAATATAGTGATGACCTAGGTAGTTAATAATATATCGCTAAACTTTTAATGCTTGTGCAGCTTTTCTCAGCTGAGACATTAAGGTACAGTCCAGCAGAAACAAGATGCTTATCTTTCAGAGGGTCTTTTCTCCTTTGTGCCTCTTGAATCCTTTAAGTGCTTAATCTGTCTCAGCTGTGACACTGTGATATTGCTAAGTTCCTTCTGTCTGTATTCTGAAAGTCAGCTGTATGTATATGAGAGCATCTAGTTCAGGGTGGGAAGCTTTTGAGTCATGGGTTGAATACGGCCTAGAGCTTCCCTCTGCACCGCAGTTAGTCTTGGAGAAAGGTAACTAAGGAAGGTTGTAGGGAAACAAGGAACACTTAGCCTTTCCTATCCCCTCAACCATCTCCCATAAAATCATTAGGTTAAATCCTCCTTGTGAACTGTGAGGGGGCCAGATAGCTCCCTTGCACATCAGTTAGACTGGGGGAAGTTTTCTGTTGACGCCTATACAGTAGCCCCTCCTTATCCACAGATCTTTTATCACAGATTCAAGCATCCATGGCTTGAAAATATTTTATTAAAGTATAAATTCCAAATAGCAGACCGTGATTTTACATTTTATATAAGGGACACCATTTTGCTCTGACATTATATTTAATGGAACTTGAGCATCCAAGGACTTTGCTATCCGTGGGGGATCCTGGAACCAAACCGCAGCAGATAACAAGGTCCCACTGTATATGCGTGAAGTGTATATGAGAGAATAGGACAGAGCCATCCACTTAAGCTTTGACTCTGCTCATTGTTTGTCCTGCCCCCCATTTTGGTGTGCAGTTTCTGGAAGGTTAACAACAAGAGAAGTAACCAGTGGGCCTAAGAAGATTTCCCACCCTGATCCAATGTATTAAAACAAATTCTGGACTTCCCACTCTATTTTGCATGATTACCAAATGGCAGTAAGCCACAAGTATATGCCTACCAAAAAAGTGTGGAGTGCAGTTTTGCTCTTCTCCCTTGTACTGTACAGAGGAGAGAAAACACTTTTAGTCAAGGCATATTCTCCAGCTGCATGTTAGGTTGTGCTAGGTTTACAGCTGAATCAGTCAGTTATTTTATTCTTACCTGAAAGACTTGTAATTCAGCTTACAGAAAATTTGAATTTAAAATGTATAGTAAAACATTCCAGAAGTCACATAAATTGGAATAGCTAAAACCAGGTTTGGTTTTTAGATAGTTATCTAATTCTTAAAATATGTAAACTATAAAAT
Organism: Urosaurus nigricauda; assembly: GCA_034509955.1. Taxonomy (NCBI): domain Eukaryota; kingdom Metazoa; phylum Chordata; class Lepidosauria; order Squamata; family Phrynosomatidae; genus Urosaurus; species Urosaurus nigricauda. The sequence continues at coordinate 182,212,532 of JAOEGL010000003.1, forward strand.
CACGGTGTGGAAAAGCAAAAATAATTTATAACAAGAGTTTTATATATGAATGGTACATAGTTATATATAATATCTTGAACGATAATATTTATAAAGATGACTTGGAAGATGTAAAGATGTGAAGATACAAGATTGTGAGTTAATATAGATGTAAGTACATATAAAGGATATATTTGAGACAGAAGAATTATTTGATATCATAATAAAGAGCACATAAAGTGAAAGTCAAAATAGGAATGCAGATATTCAGAATAAGGAACAGGAAGTCTTTTTAAAATATTTTCTTTATTATACTGTTGTTTTATGTAATAGATTGTCTTCTTTGTAGGTGTATGTGTATTGTATGTACATGTGTATTGTTTTTAGACAATAAAACTTTTAAAAAAATAAATTAAAAAAAAGATAATTATCTAATTCTGACTTGAAACCTAAAAGTCTGGTTTCATTGATCTTTGTAGAATCACAATTTACAATCTCTGTACAGAAGGTTAGACAATGGGGAGGCTGGGAGCCCAAATCCATTATGGCTTTTTCCATGGCTGTTGTCTCCTGTTTGTTGTGAGGAGGGGATCTTCTTTCTGCAAAAGTTCTAGGAATATTGTTAGTCTTGTGCAAAAGTATTTGTAGAAAACCAGTTGTATTGGTTTTCTTAAAACTGCCGCTACAAAGTGGGAGTCATGCAACTGTTGTACATCCTGGGAAGTTTTCTCCCAGATATTATACAGTAGCCTGTTTTGGTGGAAGTTAAAAAGTAAAAAGGAGTATAAATTTGATAAATGCGCTTACTCGAGAACTTGGATTGCTGACCAGTTTAGAAAGATATGGTCAGTTACCTTCAGTGTTAGTCTGGGATTTAACAGATTTGGGTTAAAGTCATCAGTCTGCCATAAAACGTACTGAGGAGACTATGGGGGAATCACCATCTCTGCCATCATATCTCACAAGGTGGTAGATGTGATGATAAAATAGGGAGGAAATGCTGCAAATTCCAAGCATAGCCAGAGGTGAGGAATGATAGGAGTTGCAGTCAGTCAACATCTGAATTTTGAGGAGGGGGGTATATAAATACAATTATTATTATTATTCAGTCTGGCCATGTTGGGAAAGAATGATGGACTAGGATTGCAGGTCCAGTTCTCATGAAGCTTTACTTGGTCTCATTTTTATGTGAGTTCAAACCTCAGGTTGAATCTTGATACAAAAACAGAACTGTTGTTTTCTATGGTGCAGTTAGAGGGATATAGGGATGCCCTAGAGACTTTGAGAATCATAATACTCTTAAGACAGGCTAAGTTGCCTTCCTTTTCTGTTTACAGATGGCTCAGAGCGATTCCTCTGTGAATCAGTTTTCAGCTACCAGGTTGCATCCACACTAAAGCAAGTGAAACATGGTAAGTATGTGAACTGAGTATAAAGTGTTAATGGACATACTCACAGCAGAAGTTGCATAATATTCTGATGAATGCCTTGCTGTGAACAACCAAAAAATAGAATAGTAATCTAGTTGATCTGTAGTTAGTCTGTTGGCACAATGTTATCTTGTGTAATAGCATTACCAGAACAATGTTTTATCTATGCAGTCTTACTTATTGAGGAGATAAGTTTTGTAACCATTACTTTATTTTGTACTGTGTGCATGACAAGAGCTTTATGAACACTGTATTCATACTAGGAAGCCTTGTGAGTTGTAAATCTCCTGTTAATAAATGTTCCTTGTCTGACCCAAGGTCAGTTATTTTATATCTGATCTCTCTGTCTTTTCTCCTTCTCCTTCCTGACTCTTTGATAAATGGAGAACAGTTAGTGTTTTTAAAGTACCATCAAGATGGAAGAGATCTCTATAAGATATCTTGATAGCTTTGTGGAAAATATGTTATCTGGTTAGGTTAACTCTTTTGTTTTGTGAAGCAAGATAATTTATTGTTCCAACCATATTCTGTAGTCCAAAGATTGGAGAAGAGTCTTCTAGAAGTGATAACCAGCCAAGCAGATTGTACTTTTATTAGATGACTTTTCAGAAGTTAGAATCCTTTCAAATCATTGTCTTTACAGCACAAAAGGAGTTTTGTTGATATGTGCTTCCTGGGACTCGAGGGTGGATTTTGATGATTTAAATAGAACTTTACTTTCATGTATGAAAGCCCTTGGTGCTTCATCCATAGAGGAGCAGAACAGAAGGGGCTTCACTTATGAAGGCCTTAAGGGTTTTCCCTGGGCAATGGACTGTCCCTCACACAGAGGCAGGATGGCATGGTCATATGCCCTAAAGAGCAGATTGTCCAGTTACTTCTTTGGTATGTAGTATGGCTCACTTAGGGGCTTGACAGGCTGCCCCTTTTATCACTACATTCCGCGGCCCCGGTCTGGCCTTTCTGTTGCACAAAAAGGAGCATCAAAAAATAGCTTCTTTCTGCGCCATGGACAGGGCGTCATAGCTGCTGGTGCTGTGACTTTTCAGTGCTCCTTTGGTGCTGTGTCATCTGGATGCAGTGCCAGAGGAGTGCTGTGCCGCCTCCCGCCACATGGTGAGGTGCACAGCATCACACCAGCATGGGCATGCATAGTGTGGACGCCACACTCCCACTCCCCCATGCCAGCCTTAATGGCCGGTCTATACAGCTTGTTAATTCATTGGATCTGCATGCTATGAAGCATCTTGGTGTGGTATTTTCATTTTGCTTTTGTTTTTTTTCTTAAGGCACATGTTCTTCATGATTATATTGGCTATATAATCATGAATGTGAGGGGTAGTCCTTTGTTGGTGCTTTTTTCTTCATATAAAATAAAAGGAAAGTCATCTCACACAGAGATGTGGAAAGCATCTATGGCCTGATCTAGACTGGCAAAAATAAGTGTGTTCATGGCTGCATGAAAGTCTAGCCTTTAGATGAGAAAAAGGGAAAGTGTGCCATGAAAATGCTTTTTTTGCGTTTTAGGGGAGAAGAAGCGCCTTTAAAAAGGTGCTGGTTTTCCCAGCTTTTTTAAAAACTGCGGAACAGTGCAGCTCCATCTAAAAGCTGTGGTGCAGCTGCTAAGCATTAAGGAAAAGGCAACTTCATGTCACACTTTCCTGCCAATCTAGAAAGCCCCTATGTATGTTAAACTGTTTGGACACCAGATTGAGAATATAATGCAGCTAACAGAGGCCTCAACTCGTATGTAACAAAATAATTACAAAAAACATTTTTTGCACCCTGAGCCATTGTCATTAATCAGTGTCTGGACTGCTGACGCTGCTTTCTTTACAATGTAATAGTTAGATTTTAAAAGAAATTACAATATAGGGAAGTGAAATCAGATCTAGAAAAGTTTTGTAGTATTTAGAGCAAGAACAGGATGAATCATAAAAGGGTCTTCATGGAGATGAGGTTGTTTTCTAAAATGTTCCTATAATGAATTGTATACAGATGACTATGAAGTATTAGTATGCAGTTTGAATAAAAATATATAAATTAGAAACAAATCTTCAGTTGTGAAATCAGCCTAGTGAGATGTGGAATAGCCAATTAAATAATTGTTTGCTGTAAAATACCATACATGGCTGCTAATGCAAAGGCTTAATTGAAAGTTGATTGCAAACCATGGTTAATTTTCTTTTGCAGATCAGCAGGTTGCTCGGATGGAAAAACTTGCAGGTTTAGTTGAAGAACTGGAGGCAGATGAATGGAGGTACAAGCCGATAGAACAGCTGTTGGGGTTCACACCTTCATTGGGCTGAAAGTTTAGCATTTGTTGGTTTAGAAAAAGAAAGCAACTGGAGAACACTGCTTTAAACCATTTGGTTGTTCTACATTGCATTATCCTATGTAATAAAAGAACAATCCATTGCTGATGTCTCTTTTACCAGATCCAGTAAAGGGTAGCCACAGAACAGTTTTTAAAACCTTTTCCCAATTTTCCAGCAGCTTGTTTTAGGAGGGTGTGATTTCTGTAACTAAGGAGATATGATCAGTTTTCAGAGAAGAACCTATTTGCTTAAAAGGGAAGGGATGGCTATTTAAAATTACAGCCCTTTACACTGACTTTACAGCATGTATGCTGAAAGTTGGCCTTGTAATAGGACCCTTGTTACTGTTCAAGTTAAACTCCTGGAGGGCAGAATGAAAAAAAGGCATAAGGCATTGGCCATAGGCTGTTCCTTTGAAGATGAATGTGATAAAACAGTGGGATAGGCAGAAGAATGTTAACTGTTTCCTGTATTTAGATATTCTGGTTTTAGCTGAGTCTGTATTTTCTCAGCTGTTCCTCTGTCAAATATATATGGAACTATCGGCAGCAGAAGGTGACTACTATTAAAGACAGAGTGAATCTCTGGAAAGATACATTGGTGGTCTTTTCCATTTGTTCCAATGCACTTGAACTATCTATTTGCCAAATAAATGATTACAACTACTACTACAGTGTCTGTTCCATTATTTTTTTTCCCATGGGGTTGGGAGGAACAAAAATGGAAACTGATTAGGGACAACTTGAGCTTCTATATTGCAGTTTTCCATATTTAAATGTTTTCAAAATGCTAGTTCCAGCAGCATGATTATAAGAAATGATTACAAGGAAAGTGGCACAGTATAGATTCTACTTGGGTGTTTAATTGGCCATGTTATTTTTTTTAAGAAAACAACAATAACCTGTTGTGTCTGAACCAAGTAGGGAATGTGTAGTCCTCCAGAAGTTGTTGGACTGCAAATCCCATCAGCTCTGCCCAATGTAGCAATAGCAAGACAGCATGGTATTTCCAGTTTACCAACATCAGCAGGAGGCATAATATTCTGCACCACTGGTCTAAAAATGAAGGGAGAGCTCTTGTAATGCTATGAAGAACACTTATTTGAATTCAATTATGTGGCCATTCTCTAATGTAAAGGTACGGGTTTACTGTAATCAAGTGAGAAGAAACATTTGGGTCCATTCTATTCTTTTTCTTATCCTCCTTTTATTTTATTTATTTGCATTTTTTGGCTACTTACGAAAGCTTTTAAATGTTGTGGTGGTTGTTGTGTGCCTTCAAGTCATTTTTGACTTGCAGTGATCCTAAGATAAATCTATCACAGGGTTTTCTGAGCAGAATTTGTTCTCAAAGGAGGTTTGCTCATGCTTTCCTCTGAGGATGAAGGAATCTGACTTGACTAAGATCATCCAGTAGGTTTACATGGCTTATCAGGGATTTGAACCCTGGTTCTCCCCCCAATATCCTAGTCCAACAGTCAAACCACTACACCACACTGTCTCTTAAAATGAAGAGAAATAGAAGATGGTTATCTTTGTCAACATACCTGACTCTGGGGGAAAGATCCCTTAGCGTCTGCAGAATATGTTGAAGTTGCATGAAGTTAGCTCTGCTTTAAGTTGTTACAGTAAAACTCCATCCTTAATCAAGTTCATACATAAATCCTTTCAGCTTCTGTTTACGGGGAAGTTTTCAGGTCTTTTCTATAGCACATGCTGTAGACATGCATGGTTTTACAGTACTCAATTTTAAATGCTTTGGACACTCTTTTAGCTACAATTATGACTATTAAGATTGTGCTTTCTGCCCTTGTTTCCAATATTATTCACAGATTCAAATTCATAATATTTTGAGGGTCATGGTAATCAGAATTTGAAAGAACTGGCATATGCAGTGATGCAGATACTGGCAATTCAAAGCAGCTAAAATACCTTCAGAAGTTTGAAATCATTCAGCTTCATTTCAAATCAGGGTGTCTTATTTCCTCTAAGTTTTTCTGTTTTGCTGTTATAAATTATTCTTGATCAAACCATTTGCCTACTGTAACTTTACAAACTAAGCAACATATCCTTTATTTCCTTTAATAGTCATGCATGCTGAGAAATATAAAAGTAATCTCTGTTCCATTTAAGCTTTATTAGAGAGCAGACTGTTGCAAACTTTTGTAAAGTGGGGGGAAAGTTCTGAACACCAAAATTCTCTATCATTTAAAAACCTAATCATACATATTCTAATTCCTTTGGCCAACCAAAAGCATTTCATAAAAGCTCAGCTGGCGAATCAGTGTTGCTATGAAACCTGCTACCTCAACCAAAAAAGAGTGCCAGCCTTTTTGGACTTACGACAGTACCTTTTTCAAATACTGTTTTATTCTCTTGTACATGAGACAAGTTGCCAGGATGCCATCCAGAGATTTTCTTTTAAGTTACTGCTGAATGGAGAAGCTGTGTTATTTCCCAAGATTTTTTTCCCCTGGGTCCTAATTTTCAAGAGGCTCGCATAAATAGTAGAGCAGGAAAGACCATGACTAGATACAAAGCAGAATGTCCAGGCCTAATGTGACCAAGGATTTTTTTAAGCAGGAACAGGCAATATATAAGTCACATGAGTGGCTCCCCATTTTTGAGCCTGTGGTTGTTCCCTAAAGGTTAAAGGTAGTCCCTTGACATGAATGTCTAGTCTTAACCGACTGTAGTGGGCAGTGATCATCTCTGTTACTAAACCAAAGAGCTAGCGTTGTTCAAGGACTGCTCTGGTGGTCATGTGGCCAGCATGACTGCACCAAAAGTTGTTACCTTCCTACCAAAGTGGTACCTATTTATCAACTTGCATTTGCATGCTTTAGAACTGCTGGGTTGGCAGAACCTAGGACTAGTGACAGGAGCTTAGCCCATCATGCAGCACTGGGGCCTCAAACTGCCAACCTTCCAATCTTCCGATTGTCAGAATTGACATCTTAACTGCTAAGCCACCACATCTCTGCTGCTGCTGAATTTAACATGGCTTTGGCAACAACAACAACAACAACAAAAAGGACAGTTTCTCTTTAAAATTAGGTGAGCAGGAACACATGCCTTATTTTTAAATCCTATTACACTGCTGGAGGCCTATTGGAAATGTGATTCAGTTTAAAAGCAAGGTACGTGCTCCTCACATGCCACTGTTTTACAACAAATTTGAGAGGAGAGGTTTCTACCACTGCAGGAAATCCTGTGGTATGGCAATGAGGTATCTCCTAATGGTTTGGCAGGGAGCAATGTGAGCATCCCTCGGAGTTGCACAGCCCTACTTTGAGGGCCAGCATGGTGCAGTGGTTTGAGCATTGGACTGTAATTCTGGAGTATAGGGTTCAAACCTCCCACTTAGCCATAAAACCCACTGGGTTACCTTGGGCAAGTCACATTCGCTCAACCTCAGAGGATAGCAGTGGCAAACCTCCTCTGAAGAACTTGCCAAGAAGACCCTGTGATAGGTTCCCCTTAGTAGGAAATGGCTTGAAGGCATATAACAACAACAAACTTTGAGGGCTGCAGTCTGGAAGTTCACCTTGTATCTTCTTTATATGTTTTCTCCCTTTCTCTTGGTCATTAACACATACAGTACTGTCACAGCCTACTTCGCAGTGCATCAAGACTACTGCTTGCTACAGGAGAGATGGGGACAGAGACTGAGCTGTGAAATAGCACCAGATAAGCTCTTATTGTTTTTAGGGTGCAAGCTGTTCCCAACTCCTAGTTTAAAATTGAGAGTCTCAGTTGTAACTTCCCATCTGTATTTGTTCATAATTCTCAGTCCCCAAAATACGATAATTTCTAAATCGCTTTGATCTATTTTGGAAAGGCGGTATATAAATAAATAAATTAATTATTATTATTATTATTATTATTATTATTATTATTATTTGCTTTCTATAAGGGTTTCCCTCTGTTATTTGTTTTCTATGCTATGATTTTCCAAATCAGAAATGAGCATCTTCCTTAAACTTTTGACTCCTGCCCTCTTTTTAAAGAGGTATTTATTTGAGGAATTTTTTTTAATTTTAAGAAAGGGAGAGTCTGGCAAAAAATGAAAATGTAGTATTTCTAATCAACATTCAACTCCTCAACTCATTCAGAGTATGGAGATGGAAGATATTGTCCTGAGTCAGTTCTCTGTTCTTAGAAATGCAAGTGTTGTGGTACATGAGGAATGCAGTAAAAATTGTTTACAAGCCGAGAGGGAAGGGGGGAGACTACAACAAAAGGCCTTGTGCAGTGATGTTCTTGGCGTTTCCAGGAGATGCCAAGAGGAACATTTTGTACTGAGTAAAGGCTCTTCTGCCGCGCTTCCCTCCCAAGTGCTACAATCTGTACATGAGCTCTAATTATGTACAAACAAATCTCCAGCCAGTCGTTCCAGATTCAGACAGCAGAAGGGAAGCTTCTTAAATAACTTGGAGCAAATAGCATAGCAAATATAACTGCTCTGAGCCAAAAGGGAGCCATGCCGCATGCCAGAACTTCGACTTGGCTTGCTTCACAATTGTGTGCGCTCATAAAGCTGAAACTAGCACATTTCTGGGACATACTATCCGCAGTATGGCTTAAACCAGACTGATAAATCTCTTGCGTGATTGACTGGTGCAGCTTGGAATGGCTCCATTGCTCTGTTGGCTATGCTAAAGAAGGAACAGCAGCACCCAGGCTTTGGATGGGTTGCTTTTCATTTTTGTCCCCCTGAAGGGCTTCCAAGCATTTAAGACTTGTTTGACAACTGACAGTTGAACTCATGAAGCTTTGTCTTCAAAGGCAGCTCCAATGATGGAATTAATTTAATTTGCTGGATTTTGCTTTGTCATGCAGTAGCTGAAAACAAAGATAACTCTGGCTCCTAAAAGTGATCCTGTGAAAGGTGGCAGGGTGAACATACCCTACAAACAAACAAACAAAAAAACACATCTAAATCATGAGGCTATAACAAGCATACTTCATTGGTCCCACAACAAGCTACAGTTCCTAGAATTTCATAGCATTGAGCTATGGCAGTTAAAGCAGTGAAACCTCATTCGCAGAAGGTAGCAGGCCACAAAGACTTTTTAAATTTTGTAACATCTCTCAGAGAGTAAAAAACATTTCAGAGATGATTTCAATAGGACATAGCACTGCACATCTGACTTATTAGATCCTGTCCTCAGTTAGGATTCTACGTCATCCAAATTGTGCAAGAGCCGATTGTAAGAGCATCTCACTGGGAGTAGCCATCCCCAAGAAAGAACAATGCAACCTACAGTATAATATCCACTAGGAAAATACTGACAAAAAGATATGCTTTATTAGGAATGTAAGTTGTCACTTTTAAAATTCTTGCATACACGTGTGGATAATTTAAAATGTTTTTTTCCCCAACTGGTGGAGGTTACAAGAATTTCTTCGCATTTAGGGAGATTGGCATGTGCAAAAATAATTCATTGGGGGAACTTGGTGCAATTTTTTTGCACAAAAACGTTGTTTGGCACCAAATGCAGTATTTTCTGTGAAAAAGTGAGATTTTCTCTGAAAAACAAAACCCACTGAGGTTCTTTTTTCACAAAAAAATCCCAAAGTGTAAAAAAAATTCCAACAGTTGACCATTTTCTCAACGTGTTTTCTTGTGTCAAGACATCTTTTCTCATCAAGGATAAGAAAATTTGTGAATATTATTTACATCCTTGTCCTCTACAATTTCAAAGCCCATTCACAGTTTAATTATTAACTCTAGAGAAGCAGTCCTAAAACTTGGGTTCCCAAATGTTGACTGCAAGTCCCATAACCTCCATTCATCCTGGCCAATAGTTAGGAGTTGTAGGACTAGTAGCACAACATATGGGGACCAAGTTTGGGAAACAGTACTCTAGAACATATGAAACTGCCTTATGCTTGTACCAACTTAGGTAACAGACTCATCTAGCCTGATGTCTCCACAGATTGCCAAGTTCTCTGCAAAGAGAGTGATGAGATATCACAACCACAAAGGAGGGCAAGGCGATGTAAAATGTAGAATATTCAAGAAAAATGTAGGACATTACAAAATAAAATCAAAAAACACTGATATAAATGCATGCTTCTTAGTCATGCTCAAAATGGAGGACATTTTGAAATTCCTTCTGGACAGAAGGTTAAAATCTAGGACATGTCCTGGAAAAGGGGGACCTCTGGTCACCCAAAGCATTTTCCTTTTGCTGAGCTATGTGGATTTCTTTTGCAGTATCCCAGAGTATCTCATTCAGACATTTGCTGTCTCACTTTGTAACTTATCTTTCCTTCCAAGATGAGTTGTTTCTTTCAAATGCCATGCGGTTTGGAGCATGATGGGAGTTGTAATCCTACCATTCTACAACTGGGTTGAATTACTCAGTTCTGCTTTCTCTCTGTTTCTTGTTTTTCCAGTCTTCAGTTCAGTTCATCATTTCATTTTTCCCAAAAACATATTTTGGTAATCATTTCTGTATAACACATTCATTGTTTAGCAAGACATTTCCCCAATATAATACATTTTGTACTTGGATGGGAGACCAACAATTAATACCAGGAAGGAACTGGCAAAACCACCTATAAAATTCATGGAGTCACCATAAATTGACAGGTGACTTGAAGGCACATACACATTATTTTCACTGATACTTGCATTTTTGTGGTACGTTTCCTCAGAACATACTGTACTCATTATTTGGAGCACTTCAATGCAAAAATTTGGAGCAGTGTCCATTTCAAAGAATTGCTGTTTCAGTTGTATATTGATTTCAAAAAGTGAGGTTGGGTGCATGCAACCAAATGAACTCAAAAACAACCAGATTGGAGAACTCTTATATGTGATTCTCAGAATGTTTTCTGAACCTTCAGAATATGTCATTTGTAGTTGTTAATTTCCAGAATGTAACGTCGCTTGGACATAATATATAACCTTTAATTAACTCTCTCTAGTCCAAGCAGGAAATTTCCACAGTGGAAAGAAAATTCCACACTTAACATTAATGTTTCTTTTTTTCTGTTTAGGTTTCACACAGAAAGTACTGAACACAAATTATGTACATAGGAAAATAACTAGTTCTGTCCTATTACTTTATGAGTTTCTGCGGTGCTGTTGCTTACACTCTACAGGCAAGGTCCTGATTCCTCTAACTTCAGTTCTGATAGAAGCTGAAGTCCTTAATACCTATGTAGCTTTAGTCAGAGCTTGAAAACAGTTCTTGCTTTATCATTCATCTATATTTGTTTTGCCTAGGTTTTGCACATTTCTCTCTCTTGCTGGCTTCCAAAATGTAAGTTAACAGCAAGATACATCTATGTACATGTAGCTGTGAGGAAACAGTGTTCAACACAGTGATACTTAACTGCTGAATAAATATGGACATGACTGATATATAAATCTTGTGGCTATGAAACTTAAGACTAATTGAATTTGAATGGGAACAAGTTGCCATCTTTTTATTCTACTATGTCTTTATCTTTTTCATTTTACTTTTAAGGCAGGTGCCATATCGAATTTAAGCTCCACTTCTCTGCTTCCTCTTCCTTCCCCATGCTGAAATTTTGATTGTATGCTTTGTGGGAATTATTTTTACTTATATCACTTGGTAAATTACATTACAAACAACAAACAAACAGCTTCATTTATATACCGCTTCATACCACCTAAGGAGTGTCTAAGTGGTTTACAACTGTAAGCTACTTGCCCCCAACAATCTGGGTACTCATTTTAGCTACCTCGGAAGGATGCAACTTGAGCCCTTTTGCTGGTCTTGAACTCACAACCTTATGGTTTTGAGTGAGTGGCTGCAGTACAGGCATTTAACCACTGCGCCACCAGGGCTAAAGTAATGGGTGCTTTTAAACTATTTATTCCCAAGAGATAGCTTTATTAGCTTGCTGCAGCAAAAGCAAAAGTTCTTTTGAACTTTAAAACAAAATGAATTCATGTACAGTGGGAAGTTGATGATGATGCTACAACTTTTCTCATCATTTTATATCTTTGTGGACCAAGGAAAGGTCAACTTTCTGAGTTTCAATCTGCACCTCAAGGTTGAGGAGCACAGCCATTTTTTTGAAAAAAGTACCAACCTTAAACTGGTGCCTTAAAGGAAATGTATCTATCTCCTTGCACAAGAACCAGTTTCTATAGAGGCAGCAAAATACCGAGGTTTGCCATAAAATATGCAGCTCAACCGCCTAGTGCCACCTCTCTCTATGTGTGTTCGAGCATCTGCCTGTCTCCTTGGCACTTGACATTTCTAAAGGTGCACCCACCTGCCCCCCCAGATCTCCTTTGCTCCTCTGAGGCTGAATGGCAATGCGACAGCAGGGGCTGAAAGGGAAACTGCCTGAGCAGCTTTGTGGGTTTCCTTTTCAACCGCTCTTAAATAAGAACGGAAGGTTCTTAAGAGTGTTTCTGTCTCAGCTGAACTCCCACATAAACCACCAGTGGGAGTGTTTTGATTGCCTTGAACAAGAGCAAAACCAGGGGCCCTTTGTTTATTGGAGCTGTCTTAGAACTGGTTGTACTAGGAAGCAAAGGAAACCTACAGCAGCTGTTGCTGTAATGGGTGATGAACCTTGGAGTCCTAATGCTGTCACTTACTCCTGATTGCCCCCAACAGCTTCATCCAAGCATTTTAAAGATATCTGGGGAGGCTGGGCAAGCTTGTAGAGAGGAAGACTTTGTCTGCTGCAAACCTAGGTAGACAGAAGAGTTTGTTTATGGTTTAATGCAGCCATCCTGCTTCTGTAAATGAAAAACAACATCACTGTGCCTATAACAGTATGAGAATGTTGTTGGTTAGACCAAAGATGTTAATAGTCTATCTAAGGCAACAGAGGAGAAAGTGTGGCTGTCTTGATGATTGACTACATCACCCATCAGTCGTAGCCAGCATGGCCAGTTATGAAGAATTTTGGTCAGCCCTGGGTAATATAAGCAGCAATGAAGAATGATAGGAACTGCACTCCAGCATCTGTAAGGCCACAGACATCTGTATTGACCTCTTCAATATACTGCAATATCCTCTTTCTTACATTGGTCAGCCAGATTCTATGGAACCCCTTAAGTAGGCTATGGGTTCGTACCGGTAACCTCTGGAATGGGAATTGCTTTTTCACATCTGCTCTATTATAAGTCAATGTTGTCTTTGAACTATCCACCACAAATCCAATATGTCTTTTTCATGATCAGTCACTGCTGGTTTAGACCCCATCCTAGTGCATACCTAGAGTCTGGATTTATCTTTTCTCCTTCAGTGTGCCTTGCTAACATCCTTGCACCCATTTGCAATTTTATGGGCATATTCACATTTTTAAGCACTCCCTTTGGAGCTTTTCAACCCTTTTGGTTGTTTTTTTTCCCCTGCCCAAAATACTAGCATTGTCAGCAAAGCCAGCCATCCCACTGGTCATTCTTGGGTCATTTGTGGGCAAGTTTAAAAGCATCAGTCCTGAGACACGTCTTTTAGCCAGAGAGGATAGGTGGGTTGGTTTCATCCTCCCTTGTGAAAACAGCCTGTTTGTTCAAGCTTTCTGTTTTCCTTTTCTTAACCACTTACTGGTCCATAAAAGAAGCCTACTTCTTAGCTGCTAGATTTGTTAAGGAGTCTTCAAGGACAACCATTGCTCAAAGGTGTTTGAAAAATCCAAGCCCATCATGTGCTCGTGGACCATAGAGATTTTTTAAAAACCCTCATTGCAATGGTAGAAAGGGAAAAAGAGGGCCAAAGACCAAAGTCCTAAAAATGACATGCTTACATCCTTCATTTTCTCAGTTAGTGTGTTTACTGCAGAAAGGACTGGTGTAATGCTGACGTGTCCTGCAGTCATTGCAATGTGTGTAGCGTGTTTCACATAGAGCACTCTCTTCCCATTCATTAGGAAATGCTGACGTCTCATGGAGGAGGCCTAAATACCTATCAGAGTCCTGTGAAAGGGAGCAGGCTTACTAGTGGCAGTGGGAAGATCCACTGAATCAAACCCAGCTTTAGTGTAACCCACTGAAAGTGTTTTGGTGAATAGCTTCTTTGACATTTCATCATACCATTAACATGGAAGCCACCACTGAAGCTTACAGTGGGGAAACAAAGGGAGAAGAAGGATGAGGATTGCTGTTTATTCTGGTAGGACATATTTCAATGGAAAGAAATTCAAAGCTAGATTATTTTTGAGGCACGGAGACTGAATAATGAGAAATTGCATTTCCAGCTTGTAATGTGGGTGCTAGAGACTGGAACCCTGCACATATTACATGTGTTTGTAGGATAAAGCATACAAGGTGCTGGAGTATTACAGACTCACAGGATCTATCTTACAAAATCTTAAAGACCCGGAGGTCTTTAAGATCAGCAAGATGTCCTCTTGTTACATCCTCCATCACAAATGTCTTGTGCTCAGCTGAACTGAAAATAATCCTGGGTAGTCATAGCAGCGCATAAAAGCTAATGGGCTAATATACTGGGTGCACGCACTGCTTAAAACAGCTTTCCCAAGCATTATCACAATCGTAACCATTCAGCTGGGTTCAGAGCAGTACAGGGCCTGGTTGTACGTATTATATGCTGCTCCCAGGCTTTATCTCATGAGAAAAGTAATTGCAATTTCTGGAGTAGGAGTAAACTCTCTTCATTTGCTCAGTATGCCAACTATTTTGGCCTACAACTCTCATCATCCCTACTTAACATAGCCAATGGTAAGGGATTATGGATTAAAGCCCATATCTTTAGGAGGGCCACATTTCCCACCCTGTGTCTATTTCAGTCAAAGCAAAAAACAGCCTCGTAGAAACTTAAAGAATAACCAATGGACTGAAGTACAGTGGGCCCTTGGTTTCTGCTGGAGTTTGGTTCCAAGACCCTCCATGGATACCAAAATCAGTGGATGCTCAAGTTCCATTAAATACAATGGCATAGTATAATGGTGTCCTTTATATAGCATGGCAAAATCAAGGTTTGCTTTTTGGAATTCACAATTTTGTTGAATATTTTCAAGTTGTTGATGCTTGAATCTGTGGCTAAAGAATCCATGCATACTGAGGGCCGACTATGCATTTTGATACACTAAAGACTGTCAGATGTTCAGTCCTCTGCTATATTGACATATCAGTAGTAGAATATTTTGGTCTCTGAGAATATTCTGATGATCTGAAAACTGTTGCTTTTGTAAAATATAATACAGCAAATTCAAAGGGAGCCTTTTGGATGAAATTGCTAGACAACCTTGCTGATCCACAATGTTGATTATATTGGTTTATGCTACAATCAAGATAATTGTTTTCTTTTCTACTACAGGTGTTAAATTAGCATATCAAAACCAGGATGCTTCTGCTACCATCAGTTACTGTTACAATGACTGTGAATTACCACTGTGTTTGTCTCCTATATATTTCTCCTTGAATCTTTGGAATCCATTTGTCATTGGAAATGTAAAATTTGTTGCTTCTTTCTGTAAGTTTAAAATTGTTGTTTAAATTTTAAAATGTGGGCTAAAGAGACTTATCACATATTGTACCTCTTATAGTGACTATTTATGCCACAATGAATCTAATGGAATTTACAGTTGGTTTTTGTTGTTTTCATGTCTATGGTTTTTTTAAAATTAACCTGTTTGAAACTTCCAACAAGGAAAAAGAAGAGAGGCAAATTTCTCAGAGGTAAAAAGAAGTATATCTGAATAGATCCTACACTTAACAATTGTTTCACAGCAAACCTACTGGAGATAAAAGATGGAGACTGGTCATACTTAATAGTTCAGTCTTGTGCATATCTGTTCAGAAGTAAGACTCACTGAGTGCAGTGAGGCTTATTCCTACCTAATTTGCACAAAATTGCAGCATTACTCACTTAAATTTATCTTACACAGGAGGGAAACTGTGGTACTTCTAAAGGTTTTTGGCCAACAACACTAATCCAAAAAGTAACTTGTCCAACTTTGGCAATAAGTAAGATGAGGGCCAGTATGGTGTAGTCATTTCAGTGTTGGACTATGATTCTGGACACCAGGGCTTGATTCCCAGCTTGGCCATGAAACCCACTGGGTGGCCTTGGGCAAGTCACAGTCTCTCAGCCTCAGGGAAAGGCAACAGCAAACCTCTTCTAAATAATTTTTGCCAAGAAAATCCCATGATAGGTTTGTCTTAACATTGCCCTAAGGTACAAATGACTTGAAGGCACACAACAACAAGATAAAGTGATACTTTGAAAACTTTATAACAAGTAACAGCAATTAATTACTTTTAAAAACACTACGGCCCAAAACAGACGGGCAGTAAGAGGCGCCGTTGCAGCACGATTAGGGTTAGGGAGGCTGCAACATTCACATCCTCCCTAATCCTAACGCGTATGGATGCTGCCATTTTAAAATGGTGGCGTCCATATGGGCACGCCATGGTGTCATAGTATGCGCAGCGTTTAAACAACACTAGGTGTGCCTGACATCATGGCACCACGGGAGGGGGCCAAGGGGGCCCTTTCCACGGTACCAAATGGAGCTCCAAAACCGAGCTCCTTTTTTGCCCCTGGTCCTGGGCTTTTTTGCGCCTGCTGCACCCCGTTTCCAGGCCATGGAGAAGCAGCAGTTTGCCGCTTCTCCGTGGCTTGGAGAAGCACCAGGATGGGGCCTCAGGCTGCTGGTGAGGCAGCCCTGGCCCCATCCTGCCGCTTAAAGGGGTGGCTGTAGACCGCCCCAAAGATTACTAATGGCAACTAATTAGTTTTTAAAAGTAGCTTTCCATACTCTAAATAAGGCTAGTGCTGCTAATGGACACAGAAATTTAATATCTGGCTTTCACTGGATTTGTCCACTCCTCATTCCTTCCAAAGCCAAAAATGGACAGGGCCTCTACCTGCACCAGCCTTCCCTTTAGACCATCTTAAATGCCATCTTAAGGAAACATCTCAAAACAGGATGCAGGTCTCCCTTTTTCCTCTCCTTTTCTGCATGATTTTTAACAACTTTGCTTGATGAAGAAGCCACTGAGCTTCAAATCTTGTGTACTGTATTTCATTTCTTTTGGCTGGACTAATAAAAGATATCCCCACGATGTGTATTTTGGATTTTGTTGTCATCTTTGCATGGCCACCAAGACTACACCTGAAAATGTATTTTTCAGACTCTACCAAGCATAGTTACCTAGAGGGCTCTGTATAACACTGGTATTCACAGTTTCTGCAGCCTTGGTCTAATCCGGTGCTATCCCATTGCAATTTTGCAAGTGGAAGGGAAAACCAACACTGGCAGAAAGGATCTTTAGAACATATTCCTCCTTCCACTACTTATCTCTAATCTCCTATCACCACTTCCCAGTGTTGTTTTGTGTCTTGTAGAGAGGATAATGATCCATTATTCTAATGTTCCAGCGATGAGGCAGCCAGATGATGAGACAGAACATATGACCAAGTGCAATGCTCAACCCAAAAGAATCCCAATTTTAGACAAGGCCAGAAAACAAATCTATCCAAGAATGTCCTTTGCCCTTACCTTTCACTGTCTGGCTACTGTCTTAATGTAGTTAGCTGACTGGTTGTGGAGCATTAGCATTCATGGAGACTGGTTTGGCAGCTAGGAGTCGGTGGCCGCGGGGGTGGGGAGGGAGAAGACGGGAGACTCTCTCTGTCTAGACCAGCTACTTCTGGCAGGAAGCCCAGCTTTGGATTTCCTCTCAATCCCTTGAGTTATTGAAGATTTCTCGTGAGGCCCAAAGCAAAATCCAAGTATGAGAAGAGTTTCTGTAGACCTCCATCTTGTTCTAATTTGCCGTGCAGGAGGGAATGATGATTGATGGTGTATATGTGTGTATGTGTGTTTCTTTTGATTGTGCCCAGGCACAAAAAATGGTTGTGGCACTGGAATTTCGAAAGAGGCTGAGAAGTAGCTTCCAGATTCCTGGTCCCATGCATGCTGCTGATTTGGCTGCCAGCTTCTCCTTCCTTAATTCTTGGCTGCAGCCAGCTCTTTGGTCGGCTCTTGGTTGCATGAAGGATTTCATCCTGGGGCCTGGAACAAGACTTCTTCTCTCACTGAGGCACTCAGATCTTCATCTCTCTCTACTTCCAAATGGGGTCCTAGCTGAGTTGTGAGGGGGAGATACATGGCTGACTCTGAATTGATTTGGTGGGGAAGCTGCAAACTCATTCTGTGATTGTCAGGAACAAATGGAAGAGAAGAACAAATAGAGTGAAGTCAGTGTCAGGAGTCGGACCACATCTTGGATAAGGCAATGTGAGGCAATTGCCTTAGATAACAGGTACCAGGGTTTAGGCCCCCAAAAGAATTCCGTGTCTGTTCTTCCTGAGTTTCCTGGCTACCCATCCACATGCACACACATTTCAGGACAAGTTTCCTTCATGTGTAGTGGATGATCCTAGCCCATCACCAGTTGTTGTTGAGTCCCTTCAAGTCATTTCCAACTTCCGGCAACCCTAAGGCAAACCTGTCATAGGATTTTCCTTGCAAGTTTCTTCAAAGAAGGTTTGCTCTGAAGAAACTTGCAAGGAAAATCATATGATAGGTTTGCCTTAGAGCTGCCATACATACTCTGAGGATGAGAAAGGGTGACTTGCCTAAGGTCATCCAGTGAGTTTCCACAGCCAAGCTGGGATTCGAATCCTGGTCTCCAGAGTCATAGTCTAACACTCAAACCATTACACCATGCTGTCTCCTTTTTCTCCTGCTTTCTCATTTGTAAGATCAGCTCCCTATTCCTATCCTCTCATTCTGTCCTTTTGGATATATTTCTGTTCCTTTATTCCAATCTGAAAATAGACCCCCGTGTTTTACTGAAACACCGCCTTTTCCTTTTGAGCCTTGTTAAAACAACTACCAGTAGCTCTGCTTCACTTTCTTCCATTCCCTCCCTCTCCAGCTATGCCAGACATTTTGTCTTTTTCTCCCTCCCCTTCTCCCTTTCTTGTGAAGTCTCTTCCTCCACAATCTCTTTCTCTCTCTTTACATTGTGTGTAGTCCAGTCTAGTTGAAGATTGTGTTCATACTGTAGTCAATTAGTTGCTATGAGAAGCCCACCAGCAGGACAAAGGTGCCACTGCACCCTACATCTTGTATTCTCCGACATCAGAGACACAGAGGCATATTTATACCGAAGGTCATGTCTAGACATCCTGACTAGTCTTCCATGAGTGTATCCAATCCATTTTTAAGGCCAACCAAGATACTGTATATAACTGTGTCTTGTCATGGTGAGTTCTACACACCGAATAGATAACTAGAAGTCGACCTCACATATACATCAAGGGCAAGTTTTGGGGGCAAAATTATGGATTTTGCTATGACCCATGAATAAGTCGAGGGTAAAATTTGGGGGCATATAGCAAGGGATCTAAAGGATGAAGCAAAGCAAAACAATGTCAAAGAACTTATAAAATTCAAGCATAACTCTTTGTGCTTACCCTTAAGACTGGATGGATGAGAGGGTAGAGGGGGTTGGTGCTTCACATACAGTATTATACTCTTGCTTTTCACCAGGGGATGGTTCCTTGTTTTAAATAAGAGTTAGGATACAGTATTTACATTGACCCATGGATAAGTCGAATCAGGTTTTGAGGGTCAATTTTTTTACCTAAATTTCTAGAGTTATACATGAGTATATACAGTACTTGCTATGAATCTACCAGGCATGTGTAGTTGTAGTTTTGTGGGATATTTAGCCTTCTCTTTCAGAGAGCACTGGTGCCACAACAAACTACAAATCCCAGGATTCCATAGCATGGAACCATGACAGTTAAAGCAGTATCAAAGTGCATTGTTTTTGTGGTGCAGATGCAGCCTAAGATGCACTAAGAAAAGGCTTAAAGCATGCAGGAAACAAGGATCTTTTTAGAAGTAGCTCTCCTGAATCTCCCTCTTTGTTTTATTGCCTCTACTTATCCATCTCACCAGATGCTAGGAGTTCCTCATGTTGTGCAATTTGATCACCAGCCCAATCCCCTCTCTGCCCCTCACCCATCCATCCTCCTCCTCTTTCTTCTCCTGAGATTTGCAAAATTGCTGTACTCAGCACATTTGCTTGCCTGCCTTGGATGGAAGGGCCTCAGTCTACTCCAGGAAAATGCCTAGTCTCAAGGCGTGTCCTGAGCAGCCCAAAGTTACTTGGGCTTTTTAAAAATTATTATTATTTTTAACCATTTGCACAGAGGCATCCGCAGAATGTGCAACTTCGCTTTGAAGTTTGATCTCCTTCTAAAAAAACGTTGACTAGCCTGTGCAGACATATAGACAAAGCATATAGGAATAATACAACTGCCCAAGGGTAAAGCAGGGGTGATCACAGCCACACCTTGCCTCCACAACATGAAGTACTAGATTACTATCCTGTACTATCCTGACTTGCAGGTTCCGGACCACAATCTGCCCAGAATTTCCACCACTTCATCCGTCTGGTTTTCACTCTGGTGACCTTGGATGTTTTCTTATTTATTATTTAGTGTCCTTTTAAAACAGCCACTAATCAGGGATACGTTCTGTTAAAAATATAAAACATGACTGTAACAAATCCCCTGTCCAGGGGCCCATTCACACTAAAGAATTATACCACTGTTATTCTGCTTTGATTGCCACAATTCTGTCCTGTGGAATCCTGGGACTGGAATTTGGAATTCACAGCCAGAGAACCCCAGTGTCTCGCCGAATGATCAAACCCAGAATTCCATAGGATGGAATCATGGCACTTAAAGTGGAACGAGTCGACAGCACTATCATCGTGAGGTGTGAATGGGTTCTTAGTTTAAGATGAGCAGATGTCCTCACCACAAAGGAGGACGAGGCACTGTACGATGTAAGACATTCAAGAAAAAGTAGGGCATTACCAAATAAAAGCGAATACAAATACACTAATACAAATATAAATTCTTGCTCCTTAGTCATGCTCAAAATGGAGGACATTCTGTCCTTCTCCTGGATAGAAGGTTGAAATGTCGGGTGTGTCCTGGAAATGGAGTACACCTGGTCACCCTGTCCTGGTTGCCTACTCAAGACACTAAACTTTGGCCTCCTGTCACTTTACCCCACAATCTCTAAGGAGTTTATCATACGACGGAATTTGGGGATATAATGCAATGGCAATCTGAATGCAATCATGGGGTTTCATGTTATTGTGAATGAGTGTATCTCACGCAATTTCAGGCAATGGGAAGTCATTCCGAATACAATCATGGGGTTTCACGTAATTGCGTATTAGAGTATTTTATGCAATTTCGGGCAATGGGGCGTCATTTTTGGGAAATAGGAAGTCATTCTGAATGCATTCTGAACACAATCAGACTTCACGTAAATTCGCTAAACTAGAGAATTCATGTAATTGCGAATTGGCTCCATTCGCAATTGAGAGAAATTCCTCCCATGTGATAAACTCCTTAATCTCTCCCTAGGTTTAGAGACCAGGGCCCTGTGGTGACTTTTAAGCTGGGCATTTGGATGTGGTTTGCATTGGGTTCCATTTAACAACATGTCACTGGTTCTTATTTTAACCATTTAAATAAAAGGCTTCCAGACAGAGGTGCAGAATAACAAAAAAGACAGAGATTTATTCACTAGCATCTGGCACGGAGTTGGCTTCCCAGGCATTTTAATACGTGTGCTGTGTGCCTTCAAGTCCTTTTCCGACTTATGGCAACCTTCATGGGGCGTGATATGTCCAGAGGAGGTTTGCCATTGCCGTCTGCTGAGGCTGAGAGAATGTGACTTGCCCAAGGTCATCCAGTGGGTTTCATGGCCAAGCTGGGAATCGAACCCTGGTCTCCAGAGTCACAGTCCATGCTGGCTCCACGGGCATTTTAATATACGATGTTAGCTCAGAAAACTTCTCCCTGATCTCTTTGCTCAATACATCACTAGGCTCCCAGCTAACTCCATCTCTCTTCCCATCTGGCTCTATCCTGATCTTATCTCTAGCTCTGTCTCTGTTCTTATTCTTAACTAGCCCTACCTAGTAGTTCAACAGTCAAAGCTCTGCCTTTACATGATACACATCCCTCCCTCCATTCCTGATTGGCTAGCTCCTCTCAGGCCATGGAAGCTAATGATTTAACCCTTCTTCACAACAGGCCCCAGACAACAATAACACCATAAAGCAATGACAAACCAAGGCGGTGCAATATAAAACCAAGATAATGCCAGCAGCTGCCAATAAAACGTCGCAGAATTTGGAAACGGAATTAAAGCCCGCAGCAGGATAACAACATAGGCAAAGATGCAATAATCTAAAAGATTTTAAAGTATCAACATTAAAATTCTTGGTTTAATAATAATAATAATAATTATGGGCTTCCCTTACTTAGGAAAGTGAAGAGTGTCTTCCCATGCAAGTGTCTTCCCAAAATAATTATTAATAAATAATAATAATAATAATTTCTATCCTGATCGGTAAAACCCATACAATATAACAGAATAAAATCCCACAACCCCACTCCTTCCTTAACCCCAAACCAACAACAATAAGTACAACGTAACAATAACTATAGTAAAATACAATTAACTATACTACAACAACTATAGTAAAATACAATTAAAATCATTTAAATGATTGCTAAAACAAAAATAGGACAATCAAGGAATAGTCAATGGGGCGACTGAGTCAATGAAAGGCCTCTTTCTGTTGTGGATTTGTAGGGCATTGGATCTTAGTATTCGGGCAGGTTCTGTTGGCTCGACTGCGGCTTTGTCTGCACTGCAGAAATAATCCTGTTTGACATGGCTTTAAATTCCAGGGCTCATTAATATGGAATCCTGGGATTAATAGATTGTTGTGGCTCTGACAGGGAAGGCTAAAATCTCACAAAACTACAAATCCTAGAATTCTATAGCATTGGGCCATGGCAGTTAAAGCGGCGTCAAACTGCATTATTTCTCTAATGCAGATGCAGCCTGTGTTTGATGGCACTTCTGAATCCACTTATGGTGATCACACAGGTGTTATTGTCATATTTATTGGGTGGGGGTGAGGTGGTTCTAGCCCCCTCCCCTTCTTGCTAGGTGCAAGTGGCAGAGAAATATTTTAATAATTCAATCAAATACATGCCCCTTGGTGGATCTGGTAAAGGTCAAATAAAGTCTATGACTGCATCTTCACTGCAGAAATAATCCAGATGGACACTGCTTTAACCGTCACGGCTCCTTGCTATGGAATATTGGGATTTGTAGTTTGTTGTGGCACCAGAGCTCTCAGACAGAGAAGGGTAAATATCTCACAAAACTGCAGTTCCATAGCACTGAGCCATGGCAGTTACAGTGGTGTCAAACAGGATTACTTCTACTGTGAGGATGTAGACTATGTCAATCTTACAAAAGGCCACAATGTTTTTATCTGATTTATTTGTTTCTAGATACTCTGGTACTCAAACTGAGGGCTTTTGTCAATAGTTTTGCTGGTTTGATTTTTACATATTTATACCCAAGCCTTCAACAGACTCACATGGAATTAAAAAAAAACACAACTAAATAATATGACTGAACAGCAGTGCAGAATGCAGCACACATTTTAAACAAAATATACTGAAAGGCAAAGCTTTTTGAGCATAAACAGAGTGCAAAATAATTACTTTAAAATATAAGCGTAACAATAAATATTCCTGAAGGATTAGACTATGAGCAGGCATATGAGTAGGTTTTGATTTAGGCATTCTTTTGAAGGAAAGTGAGCAAAGGATCCAGGGACAATGTAAAGATTTAATGTTGTACAGTTGGCCTATTATATCCACAGATTCTCCACCCACAGATTCAGCCATCCATGTGTAGGAATATTTAAAAAAATCATACCTTGATGTTGCCATTTTATATAAGGGACACCATTTTACTATTTCGTTGTAATGGAACTTGAGCATCCCATCTATGGTAGGGATATATGAAGGACCTACTGTATTATTTCATGGGCTAGAATCCACTTCATGAGATACATGTAAAACCTGATTGCCTTGGAATGTAAATAGAATTAAGCACACATCCTCCGAAGGTTAACAAGTGGTGGTTTTACTTTAGAACAAATGTGAGAACCTGCGCGCCTCATCCAGGGTTGCTGGACTTTGTTGAGCATCAGTTTAAACTAGCAGGGGTGGAAGTCTAGGATGATGAAAAGTCAGGGAACAGATTCCCTCCGATTCCTCTTTTACAGAAAAGTAGGGAAACAATTATAATACATTTTTGTGCAGAAAACTTATCCAAGGTTAGCTGTTGTTGGACATATAGCAAAGTACAATAACATCCAATATCCATAAAACTCGCAACATGTATTTTGTGTAATCTGGTTGGCCCAATAAAAGTTATCACTGTTTCATGGATTTTGGATGTTCTATTACAGTTTTGTGGTTTTCCATCTTCCTGTTTGCTCTCCTCACCAGGAGTATGAAACTGGGCTAGCCAAAATTTGGGCTGCTTAGCTGACACTTTTCCCTAGCAAAATGCCATATTGGGGAAGGTGAAATGAGCCCACATGCATTGGCCAAGATCCAACTGTCAGTTTCAACTAATATAGACCCATTGATTCAATGGAACTTGCTCACCGAGTTCCCACTGATTCAGAGAGCTCTTTGAATTAGATCTGGC
Organism: Urosaurus nigricauda; assembly: GCA_034509955.1. Lineage (NCBI taxonomy): Eukaryota > Metazoa > Chordata > Lepidosauria > Squamata > Phrynosomatidae > Urosaurus > Urosaurus nigricauda. The sequence goes on from JAOEGL010000003.1 coordinate 182,236,799, forward strand.
CACTGATGATATCATTGCAAGATCGCTTTCCAGCTTAATTTTGCATGCAGGAAAGAGCCAGATGCTGCTGCAATGGAGTTGATACATGTTCTAACTAGCCCAGGCAGATCAAATCATTCAGTGCTTCCGACTGGTTTATTTTACACTGTAGAGCTGCCAAGTAGCTCCTATTCATAAGATTCCCTTTCTTCAGAAAGCTGTTTTGTATTCCAATATGTAACAGCAATTGCACATCACTTAATAGATAGTTTTTAAAAAATATATATTTCATGGGTATGTAAAAAATATTTTTATTTTACCTCCATCTTTGCTCTAAAGTTTGATGAAGATAATCTTGCCAACATTTCCACCAGCCACAATGTCGGCACCTTTTAAAACAGCCCGATCTGCCTCAGAAATGATAGCAGGGAGAACAAATCTTCCCATTTCCATTTGGCTGGTTTCTCCAGATCAAGCTGAGGGCAAGGGCACAAGAGGTAGTCATGCTGGCTTGTTCCTCCCATCCTGCCTCTTTCTGGTCATCACAGATGAACCATGAACCATAGAGAAGCAAATCCCCAAAACTACCTAGTCCAGCATTCTGTTTTCAGAGCAGCCAACTTGATCTCTTTGGAAAGCTCACAACTTTGAGAGGCAGGCTACCTCTGCTGCACAGTAGTCATCTGCCACCATCTAGAACTGAGAAGTCACCTCCAGAGGTTCAAAGGCCCATTGACCCAGTAGCAACCCAATCCTATGAAATGGCTAAGTGCACTTAAGCCTACTGAAATCAATGGATTTAAGCATGCTTACCTTTGCATAAGATCAAGCTCCAAGGCTATGCTCCTAAGCATACTTTCCTCAAAGTAAAGAGATGTGCAATCTAATCCTAGGTATATTTACACAGGCTGGAGACAGACAGTAATTTCTGAGAGTTCAAGGTAATATTATAGAGGTATCCTTTCCCATGGGGTACTGTTTATTCCCTCCCCCCTCATTATTGTCTATGTTCAAACAGGCTTTGCAGGTTTTTTTAAGAACCGCAAAGAACTGTGAGCAGAGACAATAGTGGGGTGCCTTTGCACTGTACACAAATTAAGCCTTGGCTTTCCTGCCTTCAACTTTCTGAAGATGTCAAATATCTTCTCTTTCCAGCCTTCTAGAAATAGGCCCACTGTGATCCATGGTGATTATTCCTTTCTGAGAACAAAGAGTGCTGTGACACCTGAATGATTATTACTTTTTTTCATGTAGTATAGCTCATTTCATCTGGTGCATGTTGTTCAGAGATCCATTGCTATCATGCTACACTTAGTGGAGGGTTTTTTGGGGGGGGGGGGGGAGGAATTATTGATAGGGAGGTCAGAGGGGAATTAAGTGCAGAAAATACATCCAGATTACAGCCTTAAGGGGGGATGGTTAAGCATTTGTGTTTATATACTTGAAGGTATGTTTGAATCTCAGCAATACAGCACAAGTTACAAATATGGAAGTGGATGTGGAACAGAAATGGCATTGATGATATACTCAGTGTTCAGTATTGCATCTGTTTTCAGTACTATCAGATCAAGCTAAAACTGTTTGAACTATTCCATTTGAAAATACTCAGATTTTCTCTTGCTTACTCACAGCAGATTATAGAATAAAGGGTAAAGAAATTGTGGCCCTCCACATGTTGTGGATCTGCCTTTACCATTGTCTGTGCTGCTGGCCAGGGCAGATGGGAGCTGGAATCCAACAACGTCTGGATAAAAAAAGGTTAGAAGGACTGTAGTTGCAGAATAATAGGGCAATATACAGCAAAACAAAATGCAAGCTTGCATCCAAACTTAAATGGGAGTAAGGCCTACTTCTAGCTTAGCTATTTGTCCTTTTTTTAAAACAGAGAACATTTGTTCGAAGGTGTGATAGAAGACATTCCTCCATTTAAAAAGAGTAACCTTTTTGATAAGTTGTCATGTCCAAGACCAATTTAAATATAAAGACCATATTAAGAACCAGAGTGTCAAAACTGCCTGTCCACATTTAGGTCTTGGGCTGGTAGCCGAGCAGACTGGACCACAGCCTTCAGCCACTATGATGAGATTGTGTTTCTAGTCATAGGACTCTTTCAAACGGGAGGAATTTCTCCCAATTCCGAATGGAGCCAATGCGGATTCATGTAAATTCGCTTGTTTAGCGAATTTACCTGAAGCCCTGCTCCGTTCGGAAGGCATTCGGAATTACTTCCCATTACCCGAAAATAACCCCCCCCTTGCCCGAGATCACGTGAGAAGCTTAAATTCGCAATAACGTTAAACCCATGATTGCATTCGGAGTGACTTCCCTTTTGCCCGAATTTGCATGAGAATAATTAATTCGCAATAACGTGAAACCCCAGGATTGCGTTTGGATTGCCCTTGGATTATACTTCCAATTTCCCACGTCTGAAAGAGTGTAGCGTGTAGTAGTTGTTTCTAAATTTGAATCCGAACACATCAACACTTGAAAATGTTATGCAAATCTGTGGCTGTTTTCATCATTGTTTTTTTTGGGGGGGGGGAATAAATAAGTTGCTACTCTTTTGAGCATTGGTTGTATTACATCCTGAAGATACTGAACCTCATCTATTTTCTTTGATGGGAGGAGCAAAAAATTGGGACATTTTAAGAGCAGCTAAAAAGGTGGATAACAGAGGGTTAATCGAGGATGTCTTGTCAAGCTGGAAGAGTTGGAGGTTATATGTGTCATGGGCAGTGGTGTGAAAGGCAGTATGGCATAATGGTTGGAGTATTGGACTAGGACTCTGGAGACCAGAGTTTGAATCTGCGCTGAGTCATGAAACCCACTGGGTGACCTTGGGCAAGTCACACTCTCTCATCCTCAGTGGACAGCAAAGGCAAACCTCCAGTGAACAAATCTTGCCAAGAAAACCTTGTGAAGGATTTGCCTTAGGGTCACCGTAAGTCAGAAATGACTTGAAGGCACACAACAACAACAATAAACAAGCAGGGGTGTACTGGAGCCAAGGCTCATAGGACTGAAGCCCCAGACCTTCTTGGTTCACGGAGGCTATAACCACATCTGCCACCCTCCTTGCGTTCCCTGTGTTCGCCCTAGGTTTTGCTATGATCCCCACACTAACTAGAGAGGAAATTGATTTTATATTGTTATATTGTTATGAGAAGGTAATTAAGTGTGTGTGTGTGTGTGAGAGAGAGAGAGCATGGAATGTCCCTTTAAAAAGACTTGTTCCTGGTAGAGATGAAAACTTCTGAAAAATGTTTTAGACCAACACAGCCACCTGCACCCTCAGATTCTCCAGGAGGCTGTCTTGCGGAGGGTCTGCAACTCAAAATTTACCACTGCACCATTGATTTGTATGTGTAAGTGTGAAATCTGATTAGTGTAGAAAGCTGTCAGAAAGAAATTAAATTCGTTTGAAATGTGGTGCTGCAGGAAAGATCTACAAATAATCATGGACTGTTAAAAAGGAAAACGAATGGACCTTAAATCAAGCCAGAACTTTCACTAGAAGCAAAGATCATCAAACTGATGCTGTCATACTTCAAACTTATTGCATATGATATGACTCATTGGGAAACAAATTAATACTTGCTAAAATGGAAGGCGGTAGGAAAAGAGGGAGACAAGAGGATTGATTAAATCAGAGGAGCCACAGCCCGGACTTTGCAGGACCTGAGCATGGGCAGTTGATGACTGGGGCTTTGCTGTATTTCAAACTCCATAATATACTATGTTTATCAGAATGTTGAAAAACTATATTTTTGGATCACGCTTTCGAATATCTTCCAGCCAGCCTGGCAAAATGTAATTTTTAAAGCTCTCATAAGGTAATGCAGTAGAAAGAAGTGGCTTATCTGTAAATGAAAGTGCAGTAATTTTGACATACCAAGCTCACTAGCCTTTATCAGATTCAGATTTTTGGCCTCTTAATTATTTTTTTAATTGACCATCTAGAGCACCATATAGGTAATTCATAAGGCGCAGTGACACCATCTTAACAGGTTTTACAGACTGAGTCACTGGGATAAAAACCAGCTCATTGTTGCCACCAAGGTGACATGGTGAGTCATTAAGCAGGATCCGCAAATAGAATTCACTGCCCTAATTACTTAAACACCTGCTGTAAGCATTGCTTAGGGAAGTTGCTGTTTTGTACTACAACCCCCAGAATCCGCCAGACAGTAGATGAAAGATTCTGGGAACTGTAGTACAAAATATTAACTTCCCCAAATTCATACTGAGTCCAGTATTTGCATTCAAACAGGAGAAGTGTCTTGGCTCAATTATACTATTGAGAGCTAGTTAAGTGGTTTTTGACACTGTATTGAACCATCTTCTGTTAGCAGGAGACAGGTACTGTAGAAGAGAAGCCATGTTACTTCACTTCCCTGAAAGTGCAGTGAGCAGCTGTCCTTTATTTGAGGGTCCGTCCATTCATTTTGCTGAGCTGGATCTCTCGATATCTCACCCAAAGCCCTGCCCTTTTTCTGATGGCATCATAACATTTCTACTACCATAAGTGCCCTATTCCATCATCCAGGCTGTGGTTATTTGACAATGAGTAGCCAAGCATTCTGAACATGCTCAAAGGAGTTTATCAGACGACGAAAATTGGAAGTATAAACCAATGGCAATCCGAACGCAATCATGGGGTTTCACATTATTGCGTATTAAAGTATCTCACGCAGTTTCGGGCAAAAGGGAAGTCATTCCGAACGCAATCATGGGTTTTACCTTATTGAGAATAAAAGCATCTCATGCAATTTCGGGCAATGGGAAGTCATTTTTGGGTAATGGGAGTCATTCTGAACACATTCTGTTCAGCGAATTCACATGAATTCGAATTGGCTCCAATTGGCTCCATTCGAAATAAAGAGAAATTCCTCCCATCTGATAAACTCCAAAGTCACACCTCATTATGATAACTTAATCTATTCCAGTGCTCAATCCCTGTATTGAAAGCAGGTTACAAGCCTGAGCCCCAATAAAGGCAATGGTCAGTGTTTACCTTAAAAGATTTGTTTGCTCTCCAGGAAGAAACAACCAAAAAATACTGAACAGTTCAGTTCATGTTGTTGCTTGACTCTACAGGGCATAAATCTACTGTTGGCAGAAAGCAGGTTACCCAGACATATACAGAGCACACCAGGATTCTAGGATGCTACTCTTGGGTTTGAACATACCTGCGCTTTAACAAATAGTTCATCTAAGCACTCTTTTTCAGGTTAGAGGGAAAATATTCAGGAACAGGAGATGCACCTAAATGAAGAAAAGAACCTAGTGCTAATTCATATTTTCAAAACCCTAAATTAGTATTGAAAACCTTTGGAATCCCAGATTTAGAGACTATAACGCACATGATCTCATACTATTAGCCATACTGGCCTCGCCTCCTGAGAGGTAAACGCCAAGTAATCTGAAAGTCCAGTGGTTCATCATCCCTGGCCTAAATGGACTCAGAAATTAAGAACCACCACCTCTGTCTTATACTTTTCCTGTAATGCATTCCACTTGACACTGCAAATTTTAGAGCAGTGGTCCCCAAACTCCGGTCTTCCAGATGTTTTGGACCTCATCTCCCAAAATTCCTGATTGATGACCAAACTGGATGGAGCTTCTGGGAACTGAAGTCCAAGATACTTGGGGGGGGGGGGGGGTGTCAAAGTTTGGAAACAACTGGTTTAGAGTGTATGATGTCTATAATTCTATGGACCTCTACAATCCTGCTACCACCAATCATAAATCAAAATATTAAAAGTACTTGATCAAAACATACAGCCCTTGTAAAGCAATTGATGCCAGTTGATTTTTAACCCCCCAAACCCTGATTTCTATGTATAAATGTGAAAGGTGGACAGTGAAGAAAGCTGACAGGAAGATAATCCACACATCAAGAATGTGGTGCTGAAAAATAAATAAGGTCTGAGAGCAAAAAGACAAAATCACTGGGTCTGAGAGAAAATCAAGACTGAATTGTCACTAGAAGCCACAAGGACCAATCTGAGGCTATTGTACCTTGGGTATATCATGAGAGAACATGACACATTAGAAAAGATTAGTATCATGCTTGGTAAAGTGGGGTGCAGGAGCAATTTCTTTTTATGCCTCTTGGAGGCTGTGCCATTTCGTTGGTGTGGCCTCTGTGTGAGGCAAACACAGGCAGAGCGGTCTTTCAGAGAGGTCTGTACAGCTCCTATATTACAGGTTATAGACTTGATCAATGAACCCACAACCCTGAGCTTGCAGTATCTACACAGGTTTATTGTTGTTATTGGCAGGTGTCTGGGAGGTCTCTGATTCATAGGATCACCATAAGTTGGAGCCATGCCAAACAACAACAACAACTCACAGGACACACCAAAGCCACAGGATCCCAATTTTAAGAAAATCTGGACCAATCCCCCCGCCAGTCTAACTTTGCTTTTCTTCCCCCATGACTGAAAAAGGCCAGACTGAAAATTAGGATGCATCTACACTGTAAGAAATAATAATAATATAGATTTATTTCTATCCCGCCCAATCACAGGGAATCCGGGCGGCTAACAATAGTAAAAAAGATACAATAAAAAAATAGTGTAGTTTCACACCACTTTAAGTGCATTAGCCTTTTCTGCCAAAGAGTGCTGGTGCCTCACACAACTACACATCCCAGGATTTTGTAGGAAGGAGCCCTTGCAGTTAAATGGTGTCCAAGTGCCTTATTTCTACAGTGTAGATGCACAAGACTTTGTAGCCTGTGGATCAGTCAGCACATAAATTACAATGGATTAGGAAGGATATAAACAGTCCAGTGTTTTAAAAGTAACAGCAGCAAAATAATTTCTATATACCTTCTAAAATGTATATTTCAATTCCTCATTATCTCGGGAATAATTCTAAAATGGTTGTAGTAAAATGTGTTCCTAGACTACGCGGAGGAGATTTTTAAATTATTTTTATTGTACCCACCCACCCCCAGCCCCCCGTCATGAGGACTGAAGGACATTTTCCCTTCATCTTCTCACTGGACTCTTTCAGATGTGGGAAATTGGAATTATAATCCAAGGGCAATCCAAACGCAATCCTGGGGTTTCACGTTATTGCGAATTAAATCTTCGCACACAATTTCAGGCAAAAGGGAAGTCATTCCGAATGCAATCATGGGTTTTACGTTATTGCAAATTAAAGCTTCGCACACAATTTCGGGCAAGGAGGGGTCATTTTTGGGTAATGGGAAGTCAATCTGAACGCATTCCGAACGCAATGGGGATTCACGTGAATTCGCTAAACTAGCGAATTCACCTGAATTCACATTGGCTCCATTCGAAGTTGGGAGAAATTCCTCCCGTGTGAAAGAGTCCACTGTGGAGGCTATCAGTATTACCTAAAATTGGTTGTATGTACATGAATTGGTTAGAGAGCCAGTGCAGCCTAATAGCGATTTGGGTTTCGGATTAGCTGTAAATTGCTTTGAACATCTCAGAAAAGCAATATGTAAAGAGTTAAATAAATTTATAAAAACCCAGCTCTGCCTTTGATAGGAAATCTGGTCACTTTGGGATTTGCCTGGACCAAGAGCGGGACAGTATAATTATTTGACAAGCGTGAGCTTGGAAATCCCCTTGGCAATCTCACCGAGTCATCTACAAACTCGGGAGGTAGCCTTGGCTAACAAGTATCTCCGCTTGCTCCTCCTCTACCAGCCTTCCCATCCCAGATGCATTGGAAATAATATTTCTGGTATACCTGAGAGTGTTCTTGTAAGCATAGCTGAGGCAATAATGTAGGTTAAGAGCTCCAAATGCTGTATAAAATGCTGAGTAGCAATATTATAATTAGGTTAGACATTTTAATTGAGAGCCAGGGTGGTGTAATGGTTTAAGTGTTGGACTACGGTTCTGGAGACTAGGGCTCAAATCCCTGGTCAGCAATGAAAACCCAGAGTGACCATAGGCAAGTCACACTCTCTCAGCCCTATAGGAAGACAACAGCAATCCACCCACCCCGAACAAATCTTGCCAATTAAACCCTGTGATAGTTTGGTCTTAGGATCATCATAAATCAGAAATTACTTGAAGACACACAACATGTGAATTTATTCATGACCAGCCCTACTAATAGGCAGAGTGAGACAGTCATCTTAGGACCTTATCAGACATCGGAAATTGGAAGTATAATCTAATGGCAATCCAAACGCAATCATGGGGTTTCATGTTATTGTGAATTAAAGTATCTCACGCAATTTAGGGCAAAAGGGAAGTCATTCCAAACGCAATCATGGGGTTTCACGTTATTGTGAATTAAAGCATCTCACGCAATTTTGGGCAATGGGCAGTCATTTTCGGGTAATGGGAAGTCATTCTGAATGCATTCCGAACACAATTGGAATTCATGTAAATTTGCTAAACTACCGAATTCACGTGAATTCAAATTGGCTCCATTCGCAATAAAGAGAAATTCCTCCCATCTGATAAACTCCTCAGGCATCTAGTTTTAGGTAGCACATTGCAAGTTATTTAACTGATTTGGTTCGGTCCAAATTTATTGATTATGTTATAATTCTATGTTTAAAAGCCAGGGAGAGATGCTTTGAGGATTTTTTGTCTTAGCTACAAAAATAACTTGGTGAATGTTGATGCTGTACACCTTGAGTTTGTTGTTGTGTGCCTTCAACTGACTTCTGACTTTATGGTGACCCTACGGAGAACTTATCACAGGGTTTTCTTGGTAAGTTTCTTCAGAGGGGGGGTTGCCATGGCCAACCTCTGAGGCTGAGAGAGTGTGACTTGCCCAGAGTCATCCAGTGGGTTTCCATGGCTGAGCCAGTTTTTTTAAAATTAGTCTTTATTGTTAGCAATATCATAAAAGAAACATAAAACATAAGAGACAACTACGACACCAAAAACCACAACCTATTTCATGCATACCCCCGATAAAAACATAAACAATAGCAATTACATACAACGATAACATTACACAAACACTAGAATCTAACAACATGAAACTAACATATAACTAAAAGCAACTTCCTTTTCTTGTGATTTCTTCCCAAATGATAGTCCAAAGATGTAAAACCTTGACACTTTCTAAATAATTATAGTTTCAAGTCACGTGTGTTGCACACATCATCTGACATTACTAATCAGATGAAATCCCAAAAGTTCAATCTAGTCCAATTGTGTAACTAGAATTTTTATGTTCTTTTAAATAAGTTATTAGGGGATCCCATATTTTTCAAAACGAGTCTATAGATGCCCCTTTCAATAATTTAGTTAATTTGTCCATTTCCATATTTTCGTACACCTTGAGTTGCCAATCTTTTAATTTCGGACAATGCTCACATATCCAATTGATGCAAATAATATTCTCACCGCTGACACCATATACAAAAACTAGAATTTCATACTTCTTCTTAATTTCTTCTTAACCCTGTTCTACACCACACTGGCTCTCACACCTTGAGTGGCAGGGGAAGAATGCAATTTGTACTTCTGCCTTGGGCAGCAAAGTATCATCAGTAGTGCTGAGGGAAAAGCAAATGATCTGAACCCCAGTCTGTCTGCTGCTGAATAAATGCTCTTGCATAGACTATCTTTCCATAAAAGACAAGATGGACAGATAGGTTAGATTAGATTAGATTAGATTGACAAGAATTTCAAACTCCTTCATGAATTTGTGTAAATGATGACGGGGATAATGCGGCTGAGCAATGGTTATACATTATTTCACAACAAGGAGTTAGGGAGGCTATTCACAGGAAGAGTGTGTCTGCATGTGTGCCTAGGAGAGTGTGTGTGTGCGCTCGTACGTAGGAGTGTGTGTCTGTGTGTCTGAGCGAGAGAGATAACATATGATAATCACTGTTGTTGGAGGCCTGATGTGTTTTTGCTTTATGACAGCTAATAAAAATGCCTGTAAATTTCCATTAGAAGAGATTTTCAGACTTTTCTTTCATAGCTTTCTAGAGAATAAGAGTGATTCATGCATCTACCTCCTCTCTCATTTGCTGATCTAGGTACCCACCTCCACTGGATTCCTCTTATGCCAAGACGCTGTAGCAATGCCAAGGATGGCGACTTGCACTGAAAAATACTGGGGGAACATTGTATGAGTTACCAGTTGCTTGTAATCCCTGTAACGGTGTTGCGCTTGCAGGGGAGAAGAGGCAATGATGCACTGATGAAGGGGAAAATAATCTGTATTTAATGATGTGCTTTGTGGGTTTATATAGTGACTGACACACATTTGAATGAATCCCACCCCCACTGTGCCCCAGAACAATTTTCTTCCAGGGAATGCTGAAATTTGCTGAGGAGATCCTTGGTACTTTTCAGTGGATTCTGGTATACTGCTGTGGATTCTGGGACATGCGTTCAGGGCCAAACAGACACCATGAACAGGGTTGGTTTAAGAATTTAGGCAGTGCCAGGGCAGTGCCTGCAGTCCACAAATTAATTGTTTTGATGCATTCTGTTGCTGTTTTGCTCTAATTTCAAGGGAAAACTGGTTGTAGCCCGGCGAATAACAGAATAATGGGGTAGTTTGGGATATTTTTGTGAGGCAAGGACTGGCTCAGCTTGAGGCAAATAATAATGTGCTTTCTCTTTGCTTTGCAAAGTGCAAATACAGACAAAACAGGACCATGGCTGACAAGAGAGTTGAACTGGATTATTATTTTATTTATTAACATTCATTAAAACACACACACACACACACAGGCAAGGAAGAAAAAAAATCACTTTAACAATCTGTCGCATTTTGAAAGCAGGAAGAACAATGCGTCCTTTTTTGAATTGTTTCAAACTACGGCTATAAAGTGCTTTGGACATCTCAGAAAAGCAATATGTAAATAGTTAAATTTATAAAAATGCAACTTTGTCTTTGACGGGAAATCCGGTCACTTTGGGATTTGCCTGGACATATCAAGAGCGGGACAATATAATGACTTAACAAGTGTGAGCATGGAAATCCCCTTGGCAATCTCACCTCATCTACAAACTCAGGAGGTGGCCTTGGCCAGCTGGTATCTCAGCCTGCTCCTCCTCCACCTTCACCAGCCTTCCCATCCCAGATGCATTTGGAAATAATATTTCTGGAATACCTGAGAGTGTTCTTGTTAGTGTGGCTGCAGTACGGTAATAATGTAGGTTAAGAGCTCTGAGCACTCACCAAACACTATATAAAATGCTGAGTAGCAGTATTATTATTAGGTTAGGCATTTTAGTTGAGAACCAGGGTGGAGCAGGGATTGAAGTATTAGGCTACAATTCTAGAGAACAGGATTCGAATCCCTGCTCAGCCATGGAAACCCATTGTTTGAGTTTCCATGGCAAGTCACACTCTCTCAGCCTCAGAGCAAGGCAAAGGCAAACCCTCTCTGAACAAATCTTGCCAAGAAAACCCCATGATATGTCTGCCTTAGAGTCACCATAACTCAGAAGTGACGTGAAGGCACACAACATTTTAATCAGGATGATAGGGATTTCTCCTTTATCTTGATCCCAATGTCTATTTGGCACTGCTGGGAAGGAAGGATTGGCCAAACATAGGAGTTTGTGACATGAAGGAGATTGGGAGTTTATCCCATTTATAGCCTGGAAAAATCATGTAATGATTTGAAATGATTTCACACGACATCACATAAAACCCGCCATTAAAGTAGTCACAAAGAAGCATTAACATGCATCTTTTTACTTTTGGAATTTCAGTGACAATGCATTTCCAATATCACTTTATTTGTCCTATTGCGTGTCGTAATCATTCATGCCATTACTTCCCATTTTCGCTTTATTTGCGGGATGCTTTAAATGCACTTTCATCTCTCTTTAATGCCGAAAGTAGCTCCAGTGTGATAAATTCCATCAGCTATAGCATGGAATGTTACCTTTTAAATGTACTTGTTTATGCAGTTTGTTGGAGGGAAAAATAACTTGTCATCGTTGTTTCATTGATAGATTTTTTAAAAAACACCTCAGGACTGACAACAGAATGGCATAAAAAATGGAGGGGAAAATCACTCGAAAGACCTCTAAAAATATCCTAAAATGCCCATACCAATCTGTAGCTTAACAGCCAGAATACTGTTAATGCCTTACCCTAGTGTATAGGACTATAGGGCATGGTGGCAGGAGGGAGAAGAGTGGCAATGAATGAAATGTGTTGAAAATAGGTTGTTGGAAATTGGTATTGAAATAGGTTGTGTGAAGCAGGCCAAGATTTGGTCTGCCTTTTCGTGCCACCAAGGTACAAACCTGGGGTGGGGGGAATGTAACAGTGCAGTACACCAAAACGAGCCCAATTATTAAACTTCCTACCTAAAGTACTATAATTCCCACTCCCACATTATGCTGGTCCTTACATCCTCCCCACAAGGTGCTGAACTTACTGAGTGACAAAGTTTGGCCACTTCCATAGCTTCCCGATTCATTGGACCTTATCAGATAGGAGGAATTTCTCTTTATTGCGAATGGAGCCAATTTGAATTCACGTGAATCCCCATTGCGTTTGGAATGCTTTCAGAATGACTTCCCATTACCCGAAAATGACCCCCCATTGCCTGAAATTGCGTGAGATGCTTTAATTCGCAATAATGTAAAACCCATGATTGCATTCGGAATGACTTCCCTTTTGCCCGAAATTGCGTGAGATACTTTAATTCGCAATAACGTCAAACCCCATGATTGTGCTAGGATTGCCATTGGATTATACTCCCACGTCTGATAAGGTCCATTGTCTCATTAAGGTCAAAGCCACCAGTCACCATTCAACATTAATCCCAACTGAAGCAGTCCCAGTGAAGTGAATGGTACTTTGTAGTTCCCTCCTCTTTCCATAAGTCTCATTGGCCTCAATGGATCTACACTAATTAGAATGAAAATTCGATTTAGTCTAATATTCTTTCAAAGTTTAGGCTCAGCCCAGTTTCCAAAGCTTTGTAAGGCCAGGGTGGGCTGTTGTCTGGGCATGTCCTGGCTGGTCCATTGAGTGCCTCAGACAACCACTAAAAGAGGTAAGAAAATCTCTTCACTTCCATATCGACTAGTGTGAATCCATTTTATTATATTTTCCTTTAAAGTCCCCCTCTGTATTGCTTAGGCATCATTTTAATTCAGGATCCTTTAAATTCTATGCACCTTACATACCGAAGAACCATGACAGATATCAACAGGGGTATAAATAAAACCCTAAATCTGAAAGAGTCATTCTTATACATAACCCATAATCAATTGCAAAGGAAAGTATAATAATAGAGAGGTGAGGAGGAAAGGAGGGCAGGAATCTATATATTTTAAAAGCTTTAGCCTTTGAGTCTCACCTAAATCCAGTTGGTAGAGCAGGTAAATTGAATCAATCTTGTTTTCATATACCTTCAAGTAATTTCTAATTTATGGTTACTCTAAAGTCAACCTATCACAGCATTTTAGTTTTTTTGGGGAAAGGGGGCAGGTTTCTTCAGAGGGGGGTTGCCATTGCCATCCTCTCAGGCTGAGAGAGTGTGACTTGCCTAAGTTCACCCAGTGGGTTTATATAGCCAAGCAGGGATTCAAAACTTGGTCTCTGGAGTCATAATCCTGTGCTTAAACCACTGAATCATAAACCATCAAGTCATGTCAACTCGATTGCTTTAGTGGGTTTATTCTAGTCTATGCCTCATGAGCCAGCATGGTATAGTGCAGTGATTCGCAAAGTTTGGTCCTCCAGGTGTTTTGGGCTTCAGCTCTCAAAATTTCTGACTGTTGACCAATGTGTCCAGGACTCCTGGGAGTTGAAGTCCAAAACACCTGGACAACCAAACTTTGGGAATCACTAGTGTAGTGGTTTGAGCACTGGACTATGACACTGAAAATCAAAATTCAAATCCCTGCTTGGCCATGAAAAAAACCCACTGGGTGACCTTGGGCAAGTCACAATCTTTCAGCCTCAGAGGATGGTGATAGCAACCCGCCTCTGAACAAACAAGGCAAGCAACAGCACCTTATAAAATGGAATAAAAATAAACAAGACATATTTGCCACCACTTTTTCTAAGCGAAGAAATTTCAGTGTGAAATCAAAGGCTTTCACGGCCAAAATCCATATTTTTTAATGGGATTTTTGGGGTATGTGGCCATGTTCTGGAAGAGTTTATTCCTGACATTTCACCAGCATCTGTTGGTGGCATCTTCAGAGAATTTTGGCATGGAAGTAAGTGGGGTAGATATTTACTGTATGGCTCTTGGTAATAATTTTCCATTCTGAGAGTATGAATGGTCCTAAACCCAGTCACTTGTTTTGAAGCAAAACCAGTCTTTAAATCAATGCTCCTGAGCAGGAATGGGCCCATGTGAATTGAAATGTGGTGCGTACGTGCGCGGGAGGGATTTCTCCAGCAATCTGGTTCACATTTCCTTTCGGTTGTGTTGAATTTCCTTTAACTCTCCTCCCAGGGATGATTCAAACCATCCCAGAAGGTGGAGTGGAGCTGACCGCCTGCTGAGAAAAAGACGTGCGCTCTCTCCACCGGCAGACGGGATGGGATGGGAAAGGGGTGGAGGGCACAATAGTGACCCCCCTTACCCAGGATGGACAGGCCAAACCTGTGTAAAGTTTTGATTTTTCCTGCCTCTGCAGCCTGAGGAAAAGTGTGCAAATGTGTAGGCTGTAGTGTGACTTAGGCTACATCTACACTGCAGAATTAATACAGTTTAACACTGCTTTAACTTCCAGGGCAACATGGAAGTTGTGACACCTGAGCTCTCTGACAAGAGTGAAAGCTCTCACCAAACTCCAAATCCTAGGATTCCATAGCATGGAGCCATGGCAGTTAAAGTGGTGTCAATGTAGATGCAGCCTAGGACAAACCTGATTCTATAAAGGACAAAAGTGCCTGTATTCTCTTTGTATCAGTATTCAGAGAGATCTTGTAGCACCTTTGAGATTAATTTCCTCATGTGATAAAGTCAAAGAAAGAAGTTGAGCTTATACAGACTTAAGTCTACTTCCTCAAATACATTTGGTCAGGCTATGTGTATCAGGTACTTAAGTCTACGAAAGCTCATGCTGCCAACTTCTTTCTTTCAGTTTGTCTCAAATGTGCGACAAGATCTCTCTACATACTGATTCTACAGACTAATACGGCTACATCTTTGTATTCTCTCTGTTCATGATATCTCTCCGCCAATATTATCACCTTGTCAAACTGCATCAAGTCTGAAGTCTGGATGCAGCCTCCATCTGGCCTCACACTGGGTGGCCAGATGGCCTCACCACAAAGGAGGACAAGGCACCGTGAAATGGAGGACACTCGAGAAAGCTTAAAAACACTCCTAGAAATGTAAACCAATGCTTCTTAGCCATGCTTACAACAGAAGACACTGTGACATTCCTCCTGGGCAGAAGGCTGAAATGAAGGACATGTCCTCGAAAAGGAGGACCTCTGGTCACCCTAGGGATCTCAGCACTGACCTCTTGTTATGCCAGGTCAAATGTTTCCCATGCCTGTTTTAAGCCCCTCAATGACAACCCTGATTCAAGGTGAGCCCAGCCTCATCCATTTAAAGCCAGGAGTCTTTCCTTCCTTCCAGGAAAAAACCCAGGCAGTGACTCAGGCTTACTTAAAACCACCTCCACTCCATATTCTTTTTTTTTTTTTAAAGGGGGACAATCTAGTTTGCAGAATTTGTTTCCTCCTTTCTGATGAAATGGCCTTGCTTTCTTACAAGGGCCTCTCAACACTTCTCCTCCTCCTCTGGCCCTTATCTTGGGCTCTCTCTCTGATGCAATGGCTGCAGTTTTTGCAGGAGGAGGAGGTGCCTGAGAAGCCGGAAGGCACTAGGGCCTCCTGCCTTTGCCTTTGCTCCAGCTGGGGCTGGATCCTGGGGCAGAGGAGGAAGGATTAGCACCCATCCTACGTGCCGAGTCCACCGTCTGTCCCGTTCTCCCCTCACCCACCCAGCCACCCACCACCTTGGCTGGAGGGATTGCAACAACAACAACAACAACAACCACTTATTAGCTGGTGGCTTTGGAGAGCACCCAGGAAAAAAAGAAAAAGCCAGGGTGCAACAGAGTTGTGGGAACGTGGCTTTTGCCAATGCGTGTCACCCATTGGCATGGCATGTGTTGCAAGCAATTGGTTTTTCCTCCCCAAGAGTGCTTTTGGGGGGGTTTGGTTCCATCCCAGGCTAAACGGCAGCACTGGGTTCTTCTTGATCTTTTGCAAAAACCGGGGAGGACCCATGAGAGACCGAGATTTTGTGGTTTTTGTGTGCCTTCAAGTCGTTTCCAGTTTATGGCCACCCTAAGGCGAACCTATCATGGCAAGGTTTTGTTCAGAGGAGGTTTGCCATGGCCTTCCTCTGAGGCTGAGAGTGTGTGACTTGACCAAGGTCACCCAAGCTGAGCCAAGCCAAGTCAGGATTCAGACCCTGGTCTCCAGAGTCATATTCCAACACTACACCATGGTGTAGAGGTTGGAGTATTGGACTTTGACTCTGGAAACCAGGGTTCGAATCCCCACTCGGCTATGGAAACCTATTGTATGGCTTTGGTCGACTCACACTCTCTCAGTCTCAGAGGATGGCAATGGCAAACCAGAAACTTGCCAAGAAAACCCCATGATAGGTTCGCCGTAAATCAGAAAGGACTTGAAGGCACACAACAATAACAATGCAGTATAGTGATCTGAGTGTTGTTGAACTGCAGCTCTGAGAAGCCAGGGTTCAAATCCCTTTTTGGCCATGGAAACCCACTGGGCAAGTCGCACTCTCTCAGCCTCAGAGTAAGAGAAAGGCAAACCCTGTCTGAACAAACCCCATGATAGGTTTGCTTTCAAGGTTGCCCTAAGTCTGACAAAGGCACACAACAACAGTTTGTTTAGGATCCACTGAAGGACCTTCTTCAGTTTCAGTTCCAAAAAAAGGCTCCTAAAAAGGCTGCAGTTTTATGTGGGATCCACACATAAATGGGAATACATTTCCAGATAACATATCTTGGGGTAGCCATGTTGGCCATATTTGTGTGCTGTATGCCTTCAAGTTGTTTCTGACTTATGGCCACGCTAAGGCGAACCTATCATGGGGCTTTCTCAGCACGTTTCTTCAGAGGAGGTTTGCCATTCTCTTCCCCTGAGGCTGAGAGAGTGTGACTTGCCCAAGGTCACCCAGTGGGTTTACAGGGCTGAGCCAGCATTCAAACCCCAGTCACCAGAGTCATAGTTCAGTGTTCAGACCACTACACCGCACTTGCTCTTATAACAAAGTACAATAAAAACCCCAAATCCACCAAACAGTGATACCTTTATCAGCCCATCTAAAATGGCACAATCACTGTTAAGTGGATTTGGGATGTTTCCAGATAAAAGAGCCTGGAATCTTCCAGAAAACGTGTGTGCTTTGATTGTAAGTTCCTGCATGGCAAGGGGTTGCACTGGATGGCCCTTGAGGTCTCTTCCAACTCTATGATTCACACCAGACCAATTCAGATTGGAACTGATTTCTGCGAATTCGGTTGTTACTGAAATCACTGAATTCAGGGGTGACTTTGGATTGTCTTTGGATTGACTTTGGAATGGCTTCATAGTACCAGCATTCACGTGTGATAACTCAATGCACATTCAATGAATTCTGGGGTGACTTTGGATTGGCTTTGGAATGGCTTCATGGTTTATCATATGACAAAATTTGGGGGTATAATGCAATGGCAATCCGACCGCAATCACGGGGTTTCACGTAATTGCATATGAGTGTATCTTGCACAATTTCGGGCAAAAGGGAAGTCATTCTGAATGCAATCATGGGTTTTATGTTATTGCGTATTAGAGTATCTCACGCAATTTCGGGCAATGGGGAGTCATTTTCGGGCAATGGGAAGTCATTCTGAACGCATTCCGAATGCAATTAGAATTCACGTAAATTTGCTAAACTACCGAATTTACGTGAATTTGAATTGGCTCCATTTGAAATTGAGAGAAATTCCTCCCATGTGATAAGCTCCATAGTATCAGCATTCACGTGTGATAATTCAATGCACATTCATGTGAATTCACTTGGATGAATGCGGAGTGACTCTAGACATAAACCCTCGTCTGATAAAGGCCTATGTGTGACCAAGGTGGGTTCACATAGCCGACTCAGGATTCGAATCCTGGTCTCTGGAGTCACAGCCTAACACTAGGCCACGCTCGCTGTAGGGCCAGATTATTTATTTAGAGGAGAACCAACGTGGTTTAGAGGTTGGAGTATTAAACTATGACTCTGGAGACCAGGGTTCGAGTCCTTGCTCTGCCATGGAAACCTATTTTGGACGGCTTTGGGCAAAGTCACACTCTCTCAGCCTCAGAGGATGGCCATGGCAAACCGCCTCTGAAGAAACTTGCCATGATAGGTGGAGGGGGGGAGTATGTGATTTCACAGGGATCCATCTACAAATGTGTATGTGCCTTCAACTGTCAATTTATAGAGAGACCCCATGAATTTAAATAGGGTTTAATTTAAATTTAAATAGTGGTTTTGCCAGTTCTTTCCCCTGAAGTATATCCTACAGAATCTAGAATTGTGTTTTAAGGGGGGTTATATGGTGTATATTTGTATTCATCTTTTATCTTTGTAAAATAATAGCTTTGATTGTTTCCACAAAAAGTGGGGTATAAATTAAAAGCTTTATTATTTTATTTATTATTATAGTATTCATTATCTAGTATGTTACTATTATTACTATTATTATTATTATTATTTTATTATATTATTAATTGTCGGTCTCCCATCCAAGAACCAACCAGGGCTGACCCTGCTTAGCTTGGAAGAACATTCTGGTGCCTTCAGGAATCGGGGCACTGTATTATTGAGGCGCCTCAGTTGCTAGGCGCAACTGCGCATGCGCCAACTCCTCTCTAATTCATGTCCCCCCTCCTCCTCCTCCTCCTGCCTATTGTTCCGCTCTCCTCCTTACCCTCCCCCCTCCCTCCGCGGCTGATGACGCTGTTGCGGCTCTTCCTCCACTCGCTCCCCCTCCCCCACCCCCGCCCGGCGCTTCACCTCTAGAACAAAAAAAAAAAAAAAAAGAGGGGGCGTGTCAACCCAGGCTGCTGCTGCTGCTGCTGCTGTAACCGGGCAGGAAAGAACGTTGCGAACGTGCGCTCGCTCGCTATTGGACCATCCCCGCTCTCGCTCCCAGCCAATCAGCGGCGGCGGGGAGAGGGGGTGCGCGCGGAGAAGGGGCGTGGCTTCCGCGCTGACCTGAGTATATAAAGGCTGGACGAGGGGGTTGAACCGCAGTGCGAGGGAAGGGACGGCGGAGGGAGGAAGGGGTGGGTTGGAAGGGAAAGGGCTGCCACCACCATCATCATCACGCCCACCACTGCTGCTATTATTATTACTGAATATACCTCGGTGGTGCCTTTTCCCTGCTGCTACCTCGACAGTAAACCGGTAAGCCTCTTTTTCTCCTTCGCTGCTTGTCCCACAAGTGCTATGGAATTCTGGGATTTGTAGTTTTGGGAGGCACGTTTAGGTTTCTTTGAGTTCTTGGGGGGCCGCAGCAGAACTGCAAATCCCAGGATTCCATAGCATTTTGAGCCACGGCAGTCAAACCTGTATTGTTTCTGCTGTGTGGATGCAGCTTTAAATCTCCTCCTACTCTTCATCTGCACTGCAGGAATAATGCGGGTTGGCATCACTTCATTTTTGCTGTGGCTCAGTGCTATATGGTATTCTGGGATTTGTAGGGTTTTTTTGGAAGTATATTTGTAGTGTTGGGAAATGCTATGGTATCCTGGGATGTGTAGTTTTGCGAAGTACATTTGTAGTTTTGTGAAATGCTGTGGCATCCTGGGATTTTGTGAGCTATTTAGCCCTACAAATCCCAGGATATCATAACATTTCACAAAACTACAAGTGCTTCACAAAACTACTCAGAGAGCTCATTTTTCATTTACAAACCACAAATCCCAGGATCTTTAGAGCCATGACCATTAACGCAGCTCTGAGAGTCTTCAGGGCTGAAGAGTAGGGTATAAATAAATGCAGCAAATAAAATAAAATATAATAAATCAAAGCGCATTCATTCTGCACTTGGGCAGCAGCCTAGGATCCTGGGTTTGTATTTCTGCAGTGCGGACGCAGCCTAGGACGGCCCAACCACGATCATCCCAAGGTAGATCCTCATTTCTAATGTGTTCCTTCTCTTTTTTGCTTCCTCGCAGAGCCGCCTTGCAATCGGTTGCTGATTCCAGCCAGGGACGGTGGTCCTTCCAACCCAAGTTTCCAAAAGGAGAGGAAGAAGAAGAAAGACAAAAGATGCCTGTCTCCTGGGACGGCTTCTCCTCCTCGCTGCCTCCCATCCCGGAGCAGAGAGAAAACCCGCCTGCCTTTTCGTGGGACAAGAGCGCCTATCAGGAAGCCACCCCTGGCCGCCGCACCGGCCGCCTGGAGAGCTCCGACTGCGAGTCCCTCGACAGCAGCTTGAGCTCAGAAGGAGGTGAGGCTTAGTTGGTTGCATCTGAAAACGTAAAAGGAAGCGAACAACCTCCTCCTAACCGCAGTTGTGGTGGGACTGCAACTCTCATCACCACCCCAGCCAAGATGGTTGGAGGTAGTGGGGGTGTTGTAGTGGTTTAGGGGCTGGACTAGGGCTCTGGAGACCAGGGTTTGGATCCCTGCTCAGTTAGGAAAACCCATTAGATGACGCTGTTCAAATTGCACACTCTCAGCCTCAGAGGAAGGCAATGGCAAGCCCCCTCTGAACATATCCTGCAAGAGAGCCTCATGATAGGGTCGCTGTTGGAAATGATTTCCAAGGCACACAACAAAACCCAGCTGTGTCCAAAGGCTAGGGTGCATCTACACTGTAGAAATAATAGTTTGACATTCCTTTAAGTGCTATAGCGCCATCCTATGGAATCCTGGGATTTGTAGTTTTATAAGGTCTTTAGCCTCCTCTGGCAAAGCATGTTGGTCCCTCATTTAAACTGCAGATTTCAGGGTTCTTTGTCAAACAGCATTATTTCTATAATATAGATGGCATCCCTGGTCCTCAAAATATTGGTGGGGGCAGGTGAAGGATGCCACTTTGGGAAAAGTGTACATGCCTTCAGACCTGGGGGGAAATGACTTGGATAGAAAGTGCTGGCAGAAACCTAGCACTGTCTTCTCATTTTCCTTCTCTTTGCAGGTCCCCCACAGTCTTTTAATTGGCATAACAGCTTTGTCAGTTTGCAGTTCTCTGCATGCCCTCCTTATGAGTAAGCTGTTAGTACATGCAAACTTGGGTTGTTAGCGGCTTTACTGAAGGCCTGTAATGGGGTTGTGGGGAGGAACAACACTATGTGGTATTCAGCTTGGCATTAACATGGCTGAATAGACCTAGAGAGGTTTAAAGAGTGCCCTAGCATTCCCTTTGTTGCCAGCATCCCCCTTCGTGGGGTTTTGAGGAGGCCTACCTGAGAGGTGGTTCCCTCACCTTTGTTGCACGTAGTTGTTCGAGGCTTAGTGAGCAATATGATTCCAGGAAGGTGTGTGTGACCAAACTACGCTGCACAGGAGTCACGGGCTGTGTTCTTTCTCTCTCTCCATTTGCAGATGCCCAAGAATATTTGGATGAAGTGTCCTTGCCAGACTTTGACTTGTTAAATGATCCTGAGGATGAACTCCTGTGTGCCAATCTCATGAAGCTAATCCAAGTCAGTCTGAACAAAGCGAAGATCAACTCCAATCGGTCCTCTAGGCTACTGATGCCAAACCAGCTGGTCACCCAAGTTGGCAAAGAGCTGCTTCACTTGGCTTACAGAGAGCCCTGTGGCTTGCGCGGGGCCCTCATTGACCTGTGTGTGGAACAAGGGAAGGGGTGCCATAGTGTGGGGCAGATTGCTGTGGATCCCAGCCTAGTGCCTACCTTCCAGTTGACTCTTGTTTTAAGACTGGATTCCCGCCTGTGGCCGAAAATCCAGGGACTCTTTAGCTCCGGTTCCGCTTTCTCACCAGGCTTCAGCCAGTCACTGAAGCTCAGCACAGGCTTCAGAGTCATTAAAAAGAAGCTTTATAGCTCTGAACAGTTGCTGATAGAGGAGTGTTGAGATTGTCACCCTATATTTTTTTTTCCTGGTGGATTAACTGAGCATTTCCTCTAAAGGTGGTGGTGGCCAGCACCAGGCAAAGCTGTGGAAAGGCCTGTTTAACTCTAAAAGGGCTATGGAACATAAGCTGATTTCAAGTGGCTACACTTTGGAGCCACAGTAGGTTAGATTAGATGGAAGTTTGATTTGCAGAGATAGTGGGGCAGAGGTAGTCCAAAGAGGAGGCAGGAGATGAGGGTTGATAAACAAAAATAGCACTCTGCTTCTTAGTTAGTTCTGACAGAAACAAGCCCCACTTTTGAGTAGGCCTGGCTGCAATGGGCTAGCTTTAAAAAAATATCCTCATCTGACTGGGGCAACTTTCTCTTTACTTGATTTAGCAGTATTTTTCCTTACTTCTTCTGACAGTTGATGACATAGCAGCAGGGCTGCCACTAAGGGTAGATGAAGGTTTTCCTCTCTTTTTTGTTTGTTCTTGTTCAGATTTTTTTTTAAAGGAAAAAAGTAGATAGTAATCAATGGATGTCTGGTGAAAGGTGAGGTGTGTGAACTGTGGTTTGTAAGTGTTAAGGTCTAAAGGGACCAAGAATGTGTAACCTTGTTGTGAAGATGGATATGAAGAAGCTCCACTACTGACACTTAGGGCAGCTAAATAAGGACTTCTGGCTGGGAAAGGGGGGATTAATCCACCAAGCACTGCTGTGCAACTCCGTTTGTTTGAATGAAACCAATTTGGGAGGCACAGGGCACTAGGTGGATTGTGCCCTTTAGGAATCCTGGTGTTGTATGTCTAAAGGAGAGATGTGGGGGGGATGCTGGGGAGAGGGTGGGGGGCAGGAACCCTCACAGTTGGTCTGTGTAGCGCTTCCATTGATTACCATTCACATGGAATACACTTGATGTTCAAGTTTTTGAAGACTTCCTATGCAACTTGGGTTTTTTTACTTTTCTAATAAAAATGTTTCTAATAAACATAGCCTTTCCTCTCTCTTCTTTATTTTCATTGACATCCAAGATAAACATGGGGAGGATTGCCACAAAACATACTACTCCTGTGCCACCAAGACATGTTCAGGCTGTGAGCAGCCAAATAGGTTGGATTGTTAACCACTACCCTAGAAAATACACTTCAAAGGAGGGAGCATCCACCCTCCTCATCTCATTATATCTACTCCACTGAGAAAAGGCCATGTCCTGTAGAACTTCAGAACTTGAGTCCATGTGTTCAAATGTCTGGCAAGGAAGTACACTGCTTTTTCAGTCTGGTTAGTACACTCTCACAATGTAAGCTGGAGCTGCATATCGCTTCTAAAACCTCTGACCAAAATCAGGGTGAATGTCATACCTTTTCTTTTACACGTTGCCCAGCCCTTTGGTCTAAAAACGGACTTTTCTTGGCCACACTCATATGGGTTCTGTCAAGGGTGGTATTGTGGGCCAAATTTCTATTGTCTCTCCTGCCACCTTGGCTCCAAAATCTAGATTATCAGTTTATCTAGCAGACAAAAGGCCTGTGTAGGTGCCAATTACACTGAAGAAAACTATAGGCATCCAGGCATATGAAGTATGCACCTATTGAGGCATATGGGCAATCGGTGTTTCCTTATTTCTTCTGTCCTGTCCCATTGAGTCCGAAAGTCACCATGGGCTGTAGCACTGAATATGTGCTGCTTGTATTCTTTCTTCTCAACCATTCCTTTTGGGGAAGGGTGAACACGCTTCTAGGGAGAATATGGTTGATATTCCTGAATGATCTCTAAGCAGTGGAATTTAGAGCTTGCATTAGTATAAAAAAGGCACTGGTGGTGGTAGAAAATAAAACATGTTTGAAAGATAATTAAAACCCAGAAGAAATGGTTTCTTTAATTGCCAGAGGCTTGCCAATGGAAAAGGACAACAAAGTGGGGCCCACCTGGCCATTTTCAGCAGAGAAAGCTTGGTATTGACTACCGAGGAAACCCTCTCTGGAAATGTAACTTAGATCATAATTTGCAGTTAAAAGTGTTTTGAGTTGGAAGCCCATATGTGAATTCTTCCTGGACTACTGAGATCATTGGCTCTATACCCAGGCTGTATTTGCTCTTAGGACAATTATCCTAAGGCAAGGGTGGGAATCGTGAGGTCATCTAGATATGGGCTGATAGGAGGTTCAGTCCAACAACTTCTGGAAGGCAGAGGAATTCTACCCTCTCCTCCTGCAAAATTCCCAGGAGCCCAAGCCTGAAGATCCCAATGGCAAGGGATACTTGCTACTGAGATCCTGATGCATTGAGAGGATCACATATCCCCCACCTGCAATCCACACGAAATGCAACAAATTCCAGAATGCTCCTGTGAATTAATTGTGTTGCAACAAAAACTGCCTGTGGCATAAGCTTGTGCCTGGGGTTCGCCTTGTCAAATATAGAAACTGTAACCTGAGAAGGGCAATACATACACATGCTGGGGTTGCAACTAAGGCTGGTGAGTTCCAGAATGTAAGCGTAGCAAGGGGAAAGTAGTAGCACAATCCATCCAGAGTTTTAAGGGTAATCCATTTCTGGGGGTACACAGGCTTCATTGAGCAATGCTACACTTTGGTGAAGTCAAAGGCTTTCGCGGCTGGCATCCAAAGATTTTTGTGGGTTTTTCGGGCTATGTGGCCATGTTCTAGAAGAGTTTACTGTGGACGTTTTGACAGCATCTGTGGCTGGCATCTTCAGAGAATGCATTCTCTGAAGAGGCCAGCTACAGATGCTGGTAAAACGTCAGCAATAAACTTTTCTAGAACATGGCCACATAGCCCGAAAAAACCCACAAAAAGCTATACTTTTGCTTTGTCACATTTAATGTCACACCCCTGCTGCATTAGTAGCAGCACTTGCAAAGTTACTTTTTAGAAAGTTATTTGTTTTAGTAACTTGTTACAGTGTTCAAAAAGGAACCCGCTTGTCATTTCTCTTGACAATGTTGGAAAACGCTTGCTATGGAAAACAGAGCCATATTGAATCAGATCAAAAGCCTGTCTGTTTAAACACTGTTCACACAGTTGTCAGTTGCTGATGGGAAAGCCGCAGCAGGACATGAGAGCAAGTGCACTCCTCCACAACTGATCCATGGAGACAAACCAATTCCAATGCTATAGCCATCTTGATTAGTAGATACTGATGGCCCTTCCTCCATGAATATATATATATATATATATATATCCAATTGTTATATTTTGGTTGAGATCCTGCATCGTCTGTATAGAGCTATAGTGCATTGTATGTGTATGTACCTTCAAGTCATCTCTCAACGTATGGCGGCCCTGTTAATTTCATAGGACTTTCTTAAGCAAGGAATACTCAGTGGTGGCTCTTCCTCCTTACCAAACTACAACTCCCAGGAGTCCATAAAACGTAGCCATGGCAATTCAAGTGGAATCAGTGCTATAATTGTATTGTATGGAAGTGGCCATAGATGCAGAGATCATAACTATTCAAAGCATTCCTGATGTGTTTAATGGAGAGGAAGGGTTTGGGGTCTTTGGGAGAATATTGGAAGGATTTGGGGTACACTTTCACCCTCCTGGTTTAAACATTTGATGGTTTGGAACCAGAATATAAGACAAAAGCTTTTACCCATAGACACCATCCCAAGCCTTAGGATCTTCTTCAGAGGATCTTCTTCTCTGATCATCCTGATAAATGAGAGGAGGCTAGTAACTCCTAAGGAAGGGGCCCTTATGGAACATGCTTCCTAGACAAATTCACCTGCCCCCCATTTTTCTGGTTTATTTGGCATTAGGTGAATTAGTCACCAAACATGCTGCAGAAATAATCTAAATTGAGACCGGTTTAACTGCCCTGGCTGAGTGCTAGGAAATTCTGGGAACTGTAATTTTCTCAGACATTTAGCCCTCTCTATCAGAGAGCTCCGGTGCCACAATAAACTACAAATCCCAGGATTCCCTAGCACTGAGCCATGGCAGTTAAAGCGGTCTCAACCTGAATTATTTCTGCAGTGTGTTTTGAATCCTGGCCTATAAAACAGTTTATGTTTTATGATCTGGGCCCTCTCTGTGTATAATCTGTATTTTAACTGTGTTTTAGTTTGAATAGTTTTCATTGTTACTTGTGTGTTATGTTTGCTTTCTCAGCTGCCCACGGAACTCGATGTATCGATGTAGAAACAACTAACCAACCAATTAACTAGGAAACTGGGGATGGGGAAAGCACACAAGAAAATAGTGCAAATAGTTGGGAAAACGTCAGACACAACCACAGAAGTCAGGAGTGTGCGCATGAGCACATGCCAGCATAGACTTCCACAACAGAACTCACACCAACAACAGGGATCCAGTTTCAGTATACAAACGAAATCACCAAATGTATGGCAACTGTAGTGTAACAACATCTGGTGGGCCACATGTTTCCTATTTCTGATTTAAAATGATGCAACAGTGTGTCCACAAAAATGACTGTGAAGACTAGCATAAGACCGACAGGGGCCTAGGGGACCTGAGTTCTTCCATGTGCTGCTGCATTAGAGTTTCCATCATCTCTCACTACTGGCAAGGCTGGCTAGGGCTGGTAGGAAATACAATCCAACATCATCTTGAAGGCCTCACATTCCCCAGTTCTGGACTACTTGATCAGAGGCATGAAGTCCATTGTGATGACAGTGATAACTCACTCGATTTTGTAAAATAATGTTCTGAATGTTATGTACAAAATTATATTTTACACACCAAGACATAGTCACACACAAAATATGCAGTGTTACAGTGGTACATTCAACAAGTGGCGTAAAGCTTCTTAAAAAGTTTGTGGAAATACCCGACAAATCTCATGAGTCATACTGAATGCATTCAGTTTTACAATGCTGACTATGGCTGTTTGACTTCAGCTTGATGTCAGCAAGTTGCAGGATGGGCAGCAGGTTTCAGTTTCTAGTGAGTGATGCAGACACAGCATCTGGAGACTATTGAGCTGCACATTTAGCCAGGACAAATATATTCCCATACTGACGAAATATATTTGAAGGAGGCCTGAAGGCATTCTTTTTTGCTCAAATGTATTTATGGGGAGGCAGAACGTATCATGATATAATTACAAAGGTCACCTTGCTTTTTGTGAATCGGGGTGGACAACTTCAGTGGCACTAGGGAATATTTTTTTGCCCCTAGGTTCCATACAAATTGCTCAAAAATACAACCCTACTAAACCAGGTACATCTGGAAGACCATTTCTGATTTTGAAAAACAGGTGGCGGAAATCCTATATTGTCAGACGTAACTGTGATGACAGAGCTCTATCATTCCGGCTGTGTCTGACAATGCCAGCCTTCCCCAAAACTACATTTTCAGCAGGCAGCACCCCAAACAAAGGTCTTATAAGATGCTACAGATCAAAGCGCTACTCGGAAATTATGTCTACGGCACTCCTGTACTTGTGGGTCACCCTGAGAACAGATATTTGGAGAGCTTCCAACACAACTACTTCTCTCAATGAATTCCAAAACTGGGAGAGCACTTCAGACATCATTTCCCAGTGCCCTGATCTGCAGTGCTTTGGAAACCCTTTGGTTGGGGCACTCCCAGGTTCAAAAAGATGGGTTTAGGGGGTA
The DNA here is from genome assembly GCA_034509955.1 of Urosaurus nigricauda. Lineage (NCBI taxonomy): Eukaryota > Metazoa > Chordata > Lepidosauria > Squamata > Phrynosomatidae > Urosaurus > Urosaurus nigricauda. The sequence goes on from JAOEGL010000003.1 coordinate 182,264,399, forward strand.
TATTTGGCTATTCTCAACAATCAGTGTGTGTTCCACTGTCCTGACAATAAGGGCTGTTCAACAGTGGAACACACTCCCTCGGAGGGTGGTGGAGTCTTCTTCCTTGGAGGCCTTTAAGCAGAGGCTGGAGGGCCATCTGTCGGGTATGCTTTGATAGAGAGTTCCTGCATGGCAGGGGGGTTGGACCGGATGGCCCTTGTGGTCTCTTCCAACTCTATGATTCTATGATCAACAAGAATCCCAAAAGTTACAAATAGTTTGGCTTATTCCATTCATAACTAGTGAAACCGTGCAAAAGGGTCCTGTAGTCTATTGAAATTTTAAATCTCTACTTTTGGAGCCTTACAGGAAAGGACAGTTGGTTGTACTGAGCCAACAAAATGCAGCCCAGGATGGTGGTGGTGCTGTTGGGAGCTGCCAAAACAGCCTTGAGGGTCACTCATGCAGCTCCAGATCCACCCTTTGCCAACTCCTGTTGGAACAATAGACTGGTTTCTGAAGCACATGAGGCACAGCAGTAACTTAGAGTCAAAGTCACTTGTTGTTGTTGTTGTTGTTGTTCTGTGCCTTCAAGTAATTTATGACTTATCATGGGGTTTTCTTGGAAAGTTTCTTTAGAGGGGGTTTACAATTGCCATTGCCATCCTCTGAGGCTGAGAGAGTGTGACTCACCCAAGGTCAGCCAGTGGGCTTACATGACTGAGCCAGGATTTCTCTAGAGACATAGTCCAACTTTCAAACCACTACACCATGATGTCCTTATGTCACTTAAAGACTATTTATTCCACCTAAATATAGATAAAATAACATGATCCTGAATTATGTTTCAAGACTAAGATGGAGACCACATTTATTTATTTATTTACATTTCTCCTAAATGAGACTTAAAGTGGCTCATGACATTAATTAAAACAAGGCATATTAATTAAATAGTAGCACTAAATAAGTTTTTAGACAAACAATTGGATAAGCTACTATATAAGCACATACATACTTTAGAACAGTATAAAATGCTTAAAACCAAGACAAGTACAATTAAATAATACCACGCTTGCACCTTCTTAAAAGCCTTTATGCATAGTCACCCGGTGATAAAATGTTTGGTCAAATGAAAAAATCTTCAACACAGGCATGTCCCACGTCGTTTTCTAAGATGCCATTGCAATTTGATGAACCTGAATTAGAAACGTCTTGTGCCATAAAAATTATGCTGACTCTCCAGAGAAAGTACTTGTGAACTTGGCAGGTCACGCTTCTAAAAAAAATGTTTTAAAGGCTGTTGGATCATGTGATGGATCAGCCCATCCGCTTAAGGCTGTTGAATCATGTAATGGATCAGCCAAAAGGTAGACTGGATGCCAGTGCTGTTTACCTGCTACCTTGGGCAGCTGTCTTTCCAATGAAAAGTCAGGTGTTGAGTCAACTGTGGCTGCGTTCACACTGGAGAAATAAACCGGTTTAAGTGCCATGGCTCAATGCTGTGAAATTCTGGGAATTGTAGTTTGTTGTGGGCCCCACAACAAACTACAATTCCCAGAATTTCACAGCATTGAGCCATGGCACTTAAACCGGTTTATTTCTCCAGTGTGAACGCAGCCTGTGTGGTCCCAGGCCAGGCTGGCTGACTCAAGGACTGACTTTCCTTCTGCTTCCATGGTGCTTCAGTGTCACTGCTGGCAGAATCCAGCAGAAGATCTCATGTAGCATCATCATCATCATCACCTTACATGAGCAATATCTCATCCTCCCACGGCAGAAACTGTGACGTAGTCAGAGTGACCAGATGTCATAACTGCAAAGTAGGATAAAGTACCGTAAAACGTAGTACATTCAAGAAAAATGTAGGACATTACAAATTAAAAGCTAAAAACTCTAATACAAATATGAACCCATGCTTTATAGCTATCCCCCAAATGGAGGACATTTTGGAATTCCTTCTGGACAGAAGGCTGGTGTGTAGGACATGTCCTGGAAAAGGAGGACATCTGTTCACCCTAGATGTCATACTGTTTAAAAATGGGAAAATGTGACTTCTTCCCTTGGTTGCTAGCAAGCCATCAACTGCAATTTGATCTATGTATTTTCAGTCCCCACCATCCTCCTTGCAATAACTGATCAAGGCAGATTTCCTCCACTTTTGTAATTAATTCATTGCATTAAATGCTTATTTTATATCTCATTCTTGTTTCTCCTGTTCCACCTCCACCCCTACCCTAATTTTAGGTGGACTGTTAAATATTGCCAAACATACTTAAAGGATGGTGTGACTGTTAATTTAAATACTGATCTGTAGATGTATTTGTGAGAGATAATACAAATAAAAGGAGCATTTGTTTCAGAATAGGAGACCCCCAGAGACTGCTTCAGGGATGGTGATGCTGAGAATGACATTGGAAACATACCAGCTTATTCTGCAAATAAAAAAAAAAAAACATAAACTGGTTTCTCCTAAGCTTCATTCTCGGCAAAGAATCCTACATCTGTACACAATACGATGTCTGTCTGTGCAGATCCTTGAAGAAATCTCTGGAATGAGATCATGGGAGCATCACAAGTATCTGTTAGAAAGAGCTTCTGATGATATCATGGTGTGCAAAATAATCCCTCTTCCAGGAGTAGCAAGTCACAAGTAACACAATTGGGTAATAGAGATCTAAGAAGCTTACATTCAGAAGTAACATAATGAATGGGAATGACTCCATCCTTTCTCTCTCTCTCTCTCTTGCTGTAATGTTTAACAATTTATTTCCTTTTTGAGGGCTTTTTAGATGCACGTTGAGTATTTTTTTCAAGTTTCGTGCTATTCTCCATAAGAAAAAAAAATAACGAAAGAACAGTAGTAATAATACCAGTAGTAGTAATTATATATCTTCAAGTCATCTCTGACTTAATGGTGACTTTACTGTAGGGCTTTCTTAGCAAGATTTATTATTCAGAAGAGGCTTATCATCACCTTCCTCTGCGGGTTAGAGTATGTGACTTGCCCAAGATCACCGAGTGCATGTCAGGCCATCTGATACTGGGAACCAGCAATTATTCATTCATTCGTTCATTTAATATGCTGCCGTTCTCCTAAAATGGACCCAAAATGGTTCACAAAATATATTTTAAAAAGAGTGCACATTTAAAAACAGAATTAAAATATCACATTAATACAACAAGTTAAGAGTGTAAAATCATTAAAAACATACAACGTTTAAAATATGAAAAAATACAAAAGCAAACATCCCAATATGAAGCTTTTCTTGATGCAATTACATATCAAAAACCTGCTTGAAGAGAAATGTTTTTGCTTGCCTGAGAAAGAAGAGCAGGGAGGGGGCCAACCTAACCTGCCCTGGAAGGGATTTCCAGAGTTTGGGGAGCAGCCACTAAGAAGGCCCTCTCTTGGGATGGTGGTGAGACTGAGAAAAAGGACTTTTGTCTAATGTGCCAGGGACTGACACCATATTTGTGCCCACTGGCTATAATTGATTCTTTTTTGTCTCCTGGAAACTCACTAGGGACTGGCAGTCAATGGTTCAGGGACCAGCTGTGGTCCAAGGACCACCATTTTCAGTAGCATTGGCCTAGATTGTTTCTAGGGATATAAATCCTCGTTTCCCAAAGTCCTAGTCCTACACTCGGATCACTATGCCATGCTGACTCTCATAATGAAAAAGTTGTGAGGAATATAACAAATAATACATTGTGTTGATTTTTTTTTTTTTAATGTACAGTGGGGCCCTCCACATTCACTGGGGTTAGGGGTGCAGGTCTCCCATGAAAGTGGGAAAAGCACAAATAAAAACAACAGCACTTTTTTTCCCTGAGAGAATACCTCTCTAGTAATCTTCAGCTCCTCCAGCACAAGTCTGTGGTCAACATCTGCCAGAAATTGACCACAGAATTGCTCTGGAGGACCTACAAATGGTTACAGAAGTGTCCTCACTAGGCATCTCTAGGCCAGTGATGGCTCACCTTTTAGAGACAGTGTCCAACTCAATGGCATTCCTGCACCAGTTATCACCCAATGCCATGGGGCAGGACTTCCGGGAGGGGGGACTTCTGGGGTGGGACTTCCAGGGCAGGACTGCCCCAGAGACAGAAACTTCTGGGAGCAGGACTTTCCCCAAAGACAGTTAAAAGAAAGTGCCTTCAGCTGCCTCCATGTGCCCTTAGAAGTGGTTTCACATGCCAATGAGGGCACACGTGCCATAGGTTCGCCACCACAGCTCTAAGTCCTCCAGCACAATTTCTGGTGGATATGAGCCACAGAGTAATGCTGGTAGACCTAGAGATTCCTAAAGAGAACATATTAATCAGATCCATGAATAATCAAATCTGTAAAAGTCAAAGCCACAAATGTGGAGGGACAGCTATAAAGTTAACAGATTACCTTTAGATGCCTCCCAACCAGTTACACACCAAATTACCTTCTAGATGTAACTCAACATTCTGACTTTTGCATGTACAATTGGTCTAGCCCTATTGTTCTTCTGGCAAAGAGGGAGCTTGTGTGTTCACACTGTGAATTTGTTAAACACCCACACCCACATCTGCCAGTTTGGTGGGATGTGATGCAAACAGTTCAAGACAAACCAAGGCACTTTAGGCATTAAAATGCCAAAAACAAGAGACCACCAAAGAGATTCAAAATGCAGAATCCTCTCTGTGAGATCAGTAGGTTTAATAATAATAATAATAATATTTATTTCTTACCCGCCCCTCTGTAAAACAATCGAGGCGTTTACCTCTTGCTTATATTCTCTTGAGTCTTATACTTTGATTGTCAAAACTATGCCACAAGAATGTATAATTATCTTAACCTACAATTATAAGTTTAAGAAAGGCTTTTACCAGAACATAATTAAACTGTTTCCAAATTAAAATTCAGTAAGGTCTGCCAGGCAAGGGATTAAAAACAAAAAGACACTTATCTTGTGTTCAGATCTCAGCATACGAATACCTGGGAGCTTTACCCACATATTTCTGAAAGTTTAAGATTTCTTTGTCTTGCATTTTTATATACCATCAGCTGTTATCTACATGCAATAATGGAGTTCTTCAGCATGTGGAATAGAAGCACTGTAGTGACTTCTGATAATGGATCCCTTACTTGATCACTGGTACATCTAGGAGTGAGCATTTGTTGTCGTTAACTGCCCTTGAGTTGATCCTGATTCATGGTGACCTTGTGGATAAGACATCTCCAAGACTCCTTATTTTCCACTGCTCTGCTTAGGTCCTGTAAATTTATACTGGTGAGCTCCTTAATAGAATCCATCCATCTAGCACACAGTCTTCTTCTCTTTCTACATCCCTCCACCTTTCCTAGCATTATTGTCTTTTCCAATTAGTCATTCCTTTCCATAATGTGACCAAAGTACTACAGCCTCAGCTTTGTCATCTTGGCTTCTACAACCTCAACTTTGTCACCTTGGCTTCCAGGGAGATTTCAGGCTTGCTCTGTTCTCTTTTTGGCTATCCATAGTATCCTCAGTACTCTTTTCCAGCACCACATCTCAAATGAATTGATTTTCCTCCTAGCCACCTTCCTCATTGTCCAGCTCTCACATCCGTATATGGTAACAGAGAAAACAAGGGCTTGCACAATTCTAACTTTCGTGTTCAGTTGCATTTCACACCAATATTAAAATAACTCCACTGTACTAGTTAGTTTTCAGGCAAACTGTTTGTTATATTACCACTAAAGCCCTACATGGTTTGAGTCCAGGTTACTTACAAAATTGCCTCCTCCTGTATAACCTGCCCCCATATATTCCAGGAGTTATTTACTTCAACTGAGCAGGACTAGACTGGCATCTACCTTTTTGCTGGCTGTTCCTAGACTGTGGAATGACCTGCTGGGAGAGATTCAAAAGCAAAATATGCTGTCCGAATTAAAGATCTATCTTTTCTAACAGGCCTACCCAATAGCTTTAAAATTATTAATTTTAAATTGGTTTATTATTATTATTATTATTATTATTATTATTATTATTATCAGGAGCCAACAAACCTATTTCTTAATGCACAAGGTGATCTGTTTGCAGAAATAAGGATGGCAGTAATAAAACCTGTACCTGGCTAGTAATTCTTTCGCACTGACTGTGGATCCTAATGTAAAGATACAGCTGGTATTTGGACTAACTTCCCCTGATCTCATAAAGTGCTCCTTCATGCCCCCATTAGAAACCTAGTAAAAGAGAAACCCACTGGGTGACCTTGGGCTAGTCACAGTCTCTCAGCCTCAGAGCATGATAATGGTAAAGCCCCTCTGAAGCATGCCAAGAAAACATCTTGATAGACTCGCCTTAGGATTGCCGTAAGTTAGAAATGACTTGAAGACACGTAACACCATCAAACAAAAAACCCTCCCCAGCAGGTTACCAGCAATGCAGACAGTTGTGTTGGTTATACCATGGCCTTTAGTGAGCTGCTATGAAACAGCAGCCCTTTTCAATTTCCCACAATGCCCAGGTGCATTGCTGCTCTAGGGCACTGTGGGAAGTGTAGAATGGAAGGCATTTAATAATCAGCCACTGGAAAGCAAAACAAACCCAAGCAGATAAACAGGTCTTGGTACCTACAGGCCTTCAATAACTGTTCATAGATACTGGATGCTGATGCTCAGCCTGAACAAGAAAGAAAACTTGATGTTGGTCATGCTCAGTATCTCTGGATCAGGTGTATAAACTGCAGTTCAGAATTTTGCCTTACTGGTATGCATAGTGTCTAATCCATATTTAGGCAAACTCATTCTTCCCCACTGGACTGCGGTTCAGTGCAAGGAGTACAGATAAACAAAAAGCCTCAGTTACTGCACTGGGTCATAGTGACTGAAGGCACCGATGACAACAAAGCTCAACTTTCTGCTGTACCCATTCCTTGATTCATCTGGCATCTCAGAAATGTCAAAGCATCTTGTCCCATGTTTCATAGAAAGAAAGAAATCAATTCTGTAGAATTCTAAGAATGGAAGCTTTGGAATGGGACTAGTGGGAGGAAAGCAGAGGCAATGGTAATTGGCTGTGGCTAGTAAGCAAGCAAGGACGACGAAGTACAAGGAAAGCCATCAGATGATTCCCCACAGAGCAATAGGAGCCTGCTCATTGTAATTTAAAACCAATAGTTATTACTCTGGAGAAGGAAGCAGGTACAGGTAGTACCAGCCAAACATCTCACCTCTGTGTCACCAGCTGTTGCTTTTACGCAGTTGAGTTAGAAAAGTCCTAATGACAGGGTCATTCTGGAAAATTAATCCCACTTGCTCTCCCACAACCCCGGAAAGCTTTCTAACTTTAGGAAGCCCTTTCAAAATTAGTTTGTGCAATGAGGATGTCTTAATCAAGCCACCAGCGGACTCAGGCAGAGCACTGTGGGAAATGTTCTAGGGGTACCCTAAGCTCACCTGGGCTTTTGGCCAGGCATGATTGTTGACCTTCATGACCTTCAACGGTGTTGTCAGCCTAGAATATACTCAACACTTCCTTGTAATCTTATTTTGCAGCTATGATATACCCACTAGATGAACATTCCTGGTTCTCCAAAAATTGGTTTAGAGAGGGCTGGGAGCATGCTGCAGGCTCACACATTCCTCTAATCACTACTATATTCTATTTCCCTCACTTTCCTCTTTCAGCAAACCATTGTTTGCTAGTCTATTAAAACTGAGCAGCTATGGTTTGCAGAAAATAGAGTTTCCATAAAAACCAGGGATTAAAACCAAAGTTTAAAGTTTTTGTTTCCCTGGGGAATTGTCTCTCAAGGCCTGAAAAGCAGTGGCTGCTAGCAATGGTGTCACTAGGGTTGGTGTCATCCCAGTAAGGTAACACATGCTCAGAACTTGGGACTTCCAGTCCTGTGGTCCCACAGGTGTAGACAAGGCTGCTAAGGAAGAGAAAGGCCCCAGTCTACTTATTGCTGATGTCTGGTGGACCAGGCCATGCAAAAGGACTGTCCATGTCTTGAGTTGTCCCAGTCTACTCCTCTTGTTTGCACATCTCAAAGGGGTCCAACCACGATTGGCTGAAGGGAAAGACCTCCATGGATTTGCTAGGGCTTGCTGATTGCATCCCTATTTTCTTCCTTGCCATCTCCAAGTGGGTGGGCCCTGTCTTTCCCAGGTTGTTCGGTTTCCGGGAATCCCAGTCTACCTGCAGAGAGGTATGGTGGTGCACTCTACACCAGAGAACAGACAACCCACTCTGAGGTGTCATCTGGTGTGATCGGCATCCCTCGCGCCCTCATAGAAATGCCGCGGGCAGCTAGTGCCTTTCATGTCAGTGTAGTGATGAATACATTCCAAATTTTAATAGAACTACCCAATGTGTTGATCCTCCTTAAAGTTCAGGCTAAACTCCAGAGACAGTTTTGGATCCATAGACATGAAAGTTGCCAGCCACTACTGCTGAAAAGTACAACGCCAGCACAAGTCATCCTAATCTTTATTTCCTTTGGTCTATTCCTAGGCCTGGAGTGAGTGCCATGAACATTTCTGAATGTTTAGATTGTCTTTCCCAGGCACCCCTGCCTTTGCAGGTGAGGGAGCTGTGAAATAGGGCTTGAATCCTACAGCAAATCCTCGTTAGGTTAATAGACCATTTGAATCAATATGATTTTCATGATTATTGGCTCTTAATTTAGAAATGTATTCCATGTTGGGAACAGTCTGCAGATTTAGGTATTGGTAGAAAGGCTGTCAGTGGAATATACTTTACTGTAGGGGTAAGCAGCCGTGGAGGGTCTGGGGGATGCATCTGGTCCATTTTCAACTCCCAAGACCCTTGTGGACTGCACCCTGTTCTTTTTTTGGTCAAACCAGAAATGATGTTCCCATTTTCACTCTACGGGGTCTTGTCGTGCACCTTCAAGTCATTTCCGACTTATGGTGGCCCTAAGGCAAACCTATTATGGTGCTTTCTTGGCAAGATTTGTTCAGATAGGGAGTTGCCATTGCCTTTCTCTGAGGCCCAGACAGTGTGGATTGGCCATGGTCACCCAGTAAAACGTTGTCTTTCAATCTGTTTAGGAGGTGCTGGATGATGATGATGATGATGATGATACCCCTATTTTTGTTCTTCTTTTCTCATTGTATTTTTAAAATGATTTTTCCACAGTGTGAGTGGTGTGGAAGTTTATTTTCTGACTGAAGAGTCAAGATAAGTAACTTACATAAAAACACTGTAAACTGAATAGTTGAAACAGAGTGGGGATTGACACAAAGAAGTTCCCTCTTTTGACATAGCCCCTCTTGCTAGCAGTATAATGATTGCTGGTGTGATATAAAAAGCCCACATATGAACAAATATCCTGAGATGACTCAAGGCACAAGGTAACCAGATGATGCGGAGGTTTACTAATGATGACATGTTGAAATCAACTAGTTCATCTAAAAATACATGCAGAAGTAAAATGAGAGATTAGGTGTAAAAAGTCTGGCAGAAAACCCTGATTATACTAATCTTATACACAAGCAATTGTGTCAACTGTTGACTCAGTCTTTGAGTTGCACAGGAGGCAGAAACTAAACAGATCAATAGTTTTTTGGGGGGGTTTTTGGGGCTATGTGGCTGTGTTCTGGAAGAGTTTATTCTTGACATTTCACCAGCATCTATGGCTAGCATCTTCAGCAAACAGGTCAAACTTAGCGTTTCATGGAGAGCCACAGGTCAAGTCAGATTCATGAGCATTCCCCAACCTCGGGTCTGCCAGATGTGTTATTATAGCATCCACCAACTACCATCCTGCAACAGCAACGTCAGCATGTATTTTTAAACAATTGGTTGGAAGTAGGTTGTTTTTTCCCCTCTTGCATATGCTGGAGTGCACAACTAATTCATTTTTTTAATAGGGTGGTAAGTGGATAGTAAATATCAGTGTAGCCCTCTTCCACGAAGGGCAGCAGAATAACCTAATATATTACTGGCAGATGACATGTTTGCAAGGTTGACAATGAAGAGAAGCACATTTCCGCTTTAGATTGGACCTGGATAAAATAATAATAATAATAATAATAATAATAATAATACATCCCTCTTTCCCATAAGTTGTGATGGGGATGGCATCAGCAATAAGCGTCCTTGGACAGCTGCTGAGGACCCAATAGGGTCTGTTGTTAAAGCCTGTCCTAGGGTTCTCTCCTTTTGTTTTGCTTGTAAAAGGATTTTCCTTTTAGGGCCACCAGGTTAATTGCCCACAGGCAAATCTGCTCCATGGGCATTGTGGCATATTCAAAATGATGGGTAACCCCATGGTCAAACTACAGTGGATTTTCATCTAAACTTAGGAATGTTACATTCGGGGGCTAAAGGTCCCAAAATTCCCCAGGCAGTATGGCCAAATTAGGTAGGGGATTCTGGGAACTGTAGTCCCAAAAGGAACTCTCCTAGACTCTTATCCCAGAAGAGTCATGTCTGCCTTTTTTGGACGGCATGCAATGTACTCCTCAAACCATTACCCTGATGCTATCTGCCCTTTCCAATAAATTAGTTTTATGATTAATCCTCCCACCTGGGAACTGCTGCTTCCATATTATAAGTGTCCTGATCTAGTGATATTAAAACTCCAGTGGATTTAACACTGCAGAACCTGTTTGGAAATAGTTCCATCCATTTTCCTCTCTTCTACTACTTCTTTTGTTGCCTTCTTTTCCTGGAACCTGCCTTTTCCTCTCAGGTTTGGCTATGAGGGCCAATATTTTAAAAAAGCTTTTTCATTGCACATCTTTAGCAGGGCACAATTGTGAATAAAACTGGAAAGGAAAAATACAGCCCGAAAGGGCAGCATAACCTTCTCCCCACCCCCATCTTTCTTCTCATCTTCTGTCACAGGGATGTTGATAGGATTTTCAGGCAAGAAATCCCTGATTAATTTTTTTCAGGTTATTTTTCACCGGGCACCTATCAACTCTGCACAGCTGCGAATAACCACAGCATTTATTTTTAAAGCTTCATTGCTTCCCAGATACAAAGGTGTGCATTCAGAGATTGGATTTTTTTAAAAACGAACTTGGAAAGGCATCATGACTTCCTATTTCTTTGGCAGCTGAAGCCCTATGCATTGGATTGTGCCACTTAATCATGGCAAAAACACAGTAAATCCTCCACTGCCTCCATTAACACATGCCGATAATGTATCAATTGCTTTGGTTAAAAAGCAATGCCTCACAGTTGATAGATTCCACTGCAGATCCTACCTAAGTTGTTTTCTACAGTGGACAGATGCAGAAGAGAACAAGTTTCTCTACTATTTAAATAAAATTTATTTTTTTTATTTAAACATGCATATGTCCATCCACACATGCATATTTCTGTGAAAAATATTTATATTGCTTTCCCACCTTTCCACTAAAAAGGTTGTCCTTGACGTGGCGAATGATATCATTGAAAACAAACTGAACAATAAACCATTAAAACCATCGGTACAACAGAACTTCCAACCATCAAACCATTACAACACAGTATTCAATAAACATTAATAGTTGGAGGTAGAACAGCTATGACTGTTATTTGTTCATTGGCCAGCATGGTGTAATGGTTTGAGTCTTGGACTAGAACACTGAGAGACCAGGGTTCAAATCCCAGTTTACCTTGAGCAAGTCACACACTCCCAGCCTCAAGGGAAGGGAATGGCAAACCTCCTCTGAACAAATCTTGCCAGGAAAACCCCATGATAGGTTGGCTTTAGGGTCAACATAAATCGGAAATCACTTTAAGTCACACAACAACAAACAACAACAACGGAGTCATGCCTCCTCCTTAAAAGGTTTGCAGGGGGGGAAATAGAAATTTCATTTAAGCTTTGTTTCCCTCTATTATTATTTTCCCCACAGTCCTTTTTTTTTTTTAAAAAATGTGTTTTCCTTTCATGTATAAATTCAAAAGACTAGGTAACAAGACTGGAAATGTGAACAAAGGCATCATTGCTTCTGTCATTGATTGACTAGGTTGTCTTGGGAGGGTGGCAATGAGGATTACCAAAAGAAGAAGGGGAAATGTTCTGGCTTGTTCCGTTGCCCTTAACAGCAGTTTAATGGGCAGAATTCACAACCTGGAGATAAACCAAAATGACCACCTGCTATAGTCTCCAGGCAGTTGTAAAAGGCATAGTTAAAGGGACTGGTTGAAAAATTGGCAGCCGCACTTCCCGGCTCCCAATGAGTTCTTTCTTCAATTGTAAATTACTAACAACAACAGCAACTACTTACAATAAAGGCTGTTATGAAAATGGGAGAGAGAAAATAAGACTCTGAGCATAAAGAGAAGGAGCTCCTATCCTATAATTTGTTCTTTTTCTGAAACTCCCTCCTACAAAATGACAGGAAGTAAAGGGGGCTCAGCTTTTTGTATGGTATCATGCTCAAACAAACAAACAAACAAACAAAACCAGTGTGGAGTCGAAGGCTTTCATGGCCGGCATCCATACTTTTTTGTGGAGTTTTCGGGCTATGTGCCCAGCCACAGATGCTGGCGAAACGTCAGAAAGGAACTCTTCTAGAACATGGCCACATAGCCCGAAAGCTCCACAAAAAACTAAACAAAACCAGCCCCAAAGGATTTGACACTTCATTGACAACCTTGTTCTTTCACAGTTTCTCTGGCTGCTATCACACTGCAGAAATAAGGCAGTTTGGCATTGTTTTAGCTGCCATGGCTCAATGGCTAGGGTCTTTGTTACACTGCAAGATAGCACCTTGCACTCCTTGAGGCTAGGATTCCAAATAATAATAATAATAATATTATTATTAATAATAATAATAATAATAATATTTATTTCTTACCCGCCCCTCTGTAAAACAATCGAGACGGGGTACAACAGGTTAAAAAACAGAATACTGTACAGATTAAAATAATTCAAGAATTCCATCCCAACCTCCCCCCTTAAAATAGGATTAAAACTAGTTAAGTTTAAAATTAAATTACTAACAATAAAAATACAATACAACATAATACACAAAACCGCAATGCTGGCCACAGCATGGGTAGCAACAAAATACAGAGGGGGGGGGGGATAAGGAGTTGGGAATTGGCTGAAAGATTTTAGGAGCCGGGTAGATTATACAGTTTCAGGGAAGGCCTACCGGAAGAGATGCATCTTTAAGGTTGTTTTGAAACAGTCTAGCGATGTAATGAGACGCATCTCGTCCGGCAGGCCATTCCATAGCCTGGGAGCAGAAGCAGAAAAGGCCCTCTGGGAGGTCTGCGCTAACCTAGTCTTCAAGGGCTGTAACAGATTTCTCCCAGAGGACCGAAGCGTGCGGGGGGGGGGGGTTTCATATGGGGAGAGGCGGTCCCTGAGATAAGATGGACCCAAGCCATGTAGGGCTTTAAAGGTTAAAGTCAACACCTTGTACTGCGCCCGCAAACTAATCGGCAGCCAGTGGAGAGCTTTAAGCACAGGTGTAATGTGCTCTCTCCTAGGTGTACCGCTAACAAGCCTGGCTGCCATATTCTGGACTAGTTGGAGTTTCCGGGTTAGGCACAAGGGTTGCCCCATGTACAGCGCGTTACAGAAATCCAAACGTGAGGTTACCAAAGCGTGCACCACTGTTTCCAGGTCCCTCTGATCCAGGTAGGGGCGCAGCTGGCGTATCAGCTGAAGCTGATAACAAGCACTCCTGACCGCCGCATTCACCTGACTAGTCATGTGAAGCGACGAGTCAAGGAGCACCCCCAGACTGCGAACAGGGTCCTTCGAGGAGAGAGTGACTCCATCTAGGACCGGAAGATGTATTCCCGAACCTGGTTTCGGGCCTGTAACAGCTAGTACCTCCGTTTTGTCTGGATTGAGTTTCAGCCTGTTTTTCCTCTTCCAATCCATTACCGCTGCAAGACAGTCATTAAGAGGAGAGACGCCATCTGAAGTCCGAACCGATGATCTGGTCATGGAGAGGTAATATAAACAGCAGACTCACAACTGTCCTCTGTGCACAGTGTCTCTTCCATTCACTGCTGTCTGAGCCATACCTGGCTTTGCATGGTCTCCTCTTCAGGACAGATAAATATTACCCCCTCTACAATCCTAAACCTCTGCTATCCAATCTCCATACCTCTTATTTCAGTTAGCTTTGAATGATGTGTCTATCTGAATTATTATTGTGTGTTTGATTGCACTCCTACATATTTCTAAATAAAAATCTTTTTTATTCACCAAACATGGAGTACCCCACAGTTAGTAACAGTATAAATAGATGGATACGATCCCTTGCGTTACTCAGCCTCTTGCACGACTCTCTTATGCTAAGCAATTCCCCTAATATTTAAAAGAAAAGCTGGCACAGTTGATGCGGACCCTCCAAACCCCCACTGCCCTTTGGATAACATAGTCCAGAAGGCCTCAGAGGAGTCTCTTGCCAGGTTTCTTTGCTCTTCTTCTGAAATGCAATCACAGCAGTAGGGAAGGGGGAGATAGATCAGAAAGCAGCAGTATGGGTGGGGACGGAGAGACTTCATTCTTCCCTTGTTGTGAGCCACTTTCTTCATGAAACTATGGACTTTATCACATGGGGGGGGGGGTGGATCTGGGATTTAAGCCGGGATTAAAAAGGCAATTTTCCAGCAAGGTCAACAGATCATTGCAAAGGTTTTCAGACACATTGCGATTAGAGAGGATTTATCCCGAGAAGAAACAGGAATGCTCAAGCAATAAACCATTCACAAGGAAATCCTGTGAATGGTTTGCTGCTGGAGCATGCCTGTTTCTTCTTGAGATAAATCCTTTCTAATAGTGATGTCTGAAATTCTTTGCCACAGTTTTGCGGCTTTGGAGTAAAAATGCATTTTTAATACTAGTTTTCCCAGCTTTTCCCAAGTGTGGTAAAATCTATCTCTTCCCCTAGCTACTTTTCTGACCAGAGAGAAAAGAAGACATTATTATTATTATTATTATTATTATTAACCTTTATTTAAATAGTGCTGTAAATTTACACAGTGCTGTACATACAATCTTATATTTAGACGGTTCCCTGCCCTCAGGCTTACAGTCTAAAAGAGACAACACAAAAGGAGAAGGGAAGGGTGGTGGGAAGGGGGATGAGGTCCAGTGGTTCTTCTCTCCCTCTGGGGCCTGGACCAAGGCAGATGGACTGGAGGGAGGGCTTGGGTTCTTAAAAGGAAGCATCCTGGGACAGATGGCACAATCCTGGGAACGCTTCCCTAAACAATATAGCCTTTAACTTAATTTTGAATCTGGTTGAGACATGAGGTCTCTGTAACTCTTCCACTGCAAGGAAAGATGCAATCTGGGTCAAGATCTGTAAAGATTTATTTTAATATATTTTCATGGATTTTAAACTTGAATACATACATACAAATAGTTTGATCTGTCATAAAATGGCTTTCTTTGTATTTAGGCATACATTCCATTAATTGAATGGTAACATATATCCAAATGATTTGTTTTAGGAGTTTGATTCAGAGAGAGTGGTGTCTGTGGTCAGGTCCTCAGATTGTCAGTAGGAACCAAGAGTCTCAGTCTCATCTGTTTCTGTGCCTTTAACTGCAGCTTTCTCTGTAGGAAACCAGCTGGTGAAGCTTTTTATGACAGGGAGAAATACATTATCACCTTCCAAAAGCCGCAGATCAAATGGCTTTTAAAAATACAAGAGCCAGTTCAGAATTTGGCAGCCTAATGTGCACAACTTGTGGCGATTTCTTGGGAGCCCCTATACGTCTGGCTTTATCGTGGATTCTGCACATAGATATGGAATCCAAACAGGGCAAATGTTATGGTATTTGTGTGTGATGGTATATGATATTTCTACATTTAAATTGCCAGTTCATATGATGCATGTATCTGTTGGTAACCACTGGTCACCATTCCTATGGTCTAGCACTATTAGCCACGCCGTTTCCCTTGTGCAAGAGAAGGGATCATTTAAAGTGGAAGTGACTATAGTCACTATTTTGAACCATATTGTGATATTCTGCCTCTTAGCAAAATAATGCCTCCTTTCAGTCCCTGGGCACATTTATGAACCACATGTTATGCTCAATGTTTGGACATGCAGTCCTGTTTGTCAAAAGATCTGTCATAAAGAAGCCATAGCACTTTCTGGTTCTTCCCATCATCATTCCCCACACTCACTTTCTTACCCCTCCTTTAACAGAAGTGGCTGCTGTAACAAGGCTTTTGTCCATTTGAGGCTGACATCTGTGTGTGTATACACAAGAGAAGACCCTACCACCAAGGCTGCATCTGTACTGCAGAATTAATGCAGTTTGATACTGCTTTTACTGCCATGTCTCCATTTTCTGGAATCCTGGCATTTGTAGTTTGTTGTGGCACCAAAGCTCTCTGACAGAGAAGGCTAAATACCTCATAAAACTATAAATATCAGAATCCCATAGCATTGAGCCATGGAAGTTAAGGTGGTGTCAAATTGCATAATTTCTGCAGTGCAGGTGCAGCCTACTATTAAGATTGAAATTGCACCCCCTATATGCATCTACTGGGGTAAATCAGTGAGGCTTGCCTTATAGCAGGCACTTACACTAGAGCTGTGTTCACACTGGAGAAATAAACCGGTTTAAGTGCCATGGCTCAATGCTGTGAAATTCTGGGAATTGTAGTTTGTTGTGGGGCCCAGAGCGGAGCTCTGCTCCGCTCTGGGCCCCACAACAAACTACAATTCCCAGAATTTCACAGCATTGAGCCATGGCACTTAAACCGGTTTATTTCTCCAGTGTGAACACAGCCTAGGAGTGAAATTGCAACCCCTAAACTATGAAATGCATGAGGTCGCCATAAGTCAACAGGTGGCTTGAACATACACAGGCATGCAAATCTATATTGGGTTCAGTTTCTGAGTAGACCTGTATTGTATTGGACTGTATAAGGTGTCAAAATGCTACCGGTAGTAGGCAATGGGGGAGAAAATAAAAGTGAAATAAAGAAAAGGAAAGTAAGTTTTCTCTCTCTAGATCTAAGGTTTTCATTAGGCTAGTAGAGCACTGTACAGCTTTGATGTCACAACTACTTGGGGAAGAAAGGGCAGTCGTACTAACAGGGTCATCACACAAGCTTATTCACACCCCTATCCATTCTTTGAAATAGCTTAAATAATTGAAAGAACATGGGAAGCATTAGAGGCTAGAAAAGGGAACTTATAAGAAGTTAATTGTGAATAACTACTGCTGATTTAACATGATAGAGGGAGATTTTTACAAAGTTGCTGACCATTTACAAGTATGGGAAGCTTATATCTCATGGTGGATTTTCTCAGAGTAAACTATTTTTTAATTTAAAAAACTAGCAGCAAAACCACTAGCCTAAAAAAAAAAAAAAAGCAAATGGGAAACAAAGAAAGAAATGCTTACTTTCATCTTAGTGATGTTGATTGAAGCATTTTGGGGAAATATTAAATACTGCAGCTTCTGTTTAAAAAAACAAACGAACATAGTAAGCAGTACTTAGCCGGTATCAGCATCAGGACATTATTGAGCATCCTGGATGCTCCACTTCATCAAATTTGAAGCCTCTGAATCACCCTCTACCATTTAAAAATATCCCATACTACCCTGGAATGAAGCTGTGTTAAATCCTGCCCTGGGCAGAACTTAGAATGATACTTCTAAGAAGAATGAGCATACAGTTGGCTTTCCACAGCTGCTGATTTTTTTATCCATGGATTTGATCATCCACGACATAAAAATATTCCAAAAAATATAAATTCAAAAAAAAGCAAACCTTGATTTTGCTGTTTTATATAAGGGACACCATTTTACCATGCCATTGTATATAATGGGACTTCAGCGTCCTCGATTTTGGTATCAACAGGGGGGGTCCTGTAACCAAATCTCAGCAGATAACAAAGGTCAACTGTAATAGCATTCTAAAGAGGCTGACAACTGAGTTCCAGAGCATCATCCTACCACTACTCAGTTACAAATGGCTTCATCATGACACTATTCATTCTTCTTACAAATACTTTCCATGCTCTTGACAGGATAGAGGAGCTTACCAATGTAGAAGGGGTCCCTGCTTGCTTCAAACTTGCAAATGGGCCCAAAGAGAACAAATTATCTTCTCATACACTGTTTTTATGTGTGTCTGTTTGTGTGTATAAAATAAAGAGAGCATCTACACTGCAAAACTATATCACTTTAAGTGCTGTAGCTCCATGCTAGGGAATCTTGCGATCTGTAGTTTTACAACATATTGAGCCTTCTCTGCCAAAGGGTGCTGGTGCCTCACAAGACTGCAAATCCCAGGATTGTGTAGGATGGAGCCATAGCAATTAAAGTGCTGTCAGACTGCATTAGTTCTACAGTGTAGATGAACCCAAAGAGAAAGCGAGAGGATGGTAAAAATAGATCTAGATTGATGAACAAACAGAATAGTTTTCTTTTTCTTCTGTAAGGGTTTATAAACCTTTCCGAAAACCAGGAATTTTCCAATGCTGAAACATCCCTCTGTCTGGGAACTGGCACTTCTGTAGAGGCACTTTGTTTAAACCGCCTGAATGTAAAAATACAATAGTGTTGCCTTTTCTAGGCCACTCCTGCTGCTTTTCATTTTGTGGAGGCTCCACAAAAGCCTCCCCGGGGAAAAGCCGTGGTGTTCTAACTCATCCTGAGTCATGGCTTTAATTATAGAGATGGGGCAAGTGTTTGCCCAACTCCTGTTTGACCACAGAAACGTCTTCCCTTTTCCCCTTAGACTGGAACAATCCTAATTGCTCACATGAGAGGCGTCTCTAGAATGACGTTAAGCCATCACCTGAGGTGCCCTAATTACAGCTTGCAAAGAAAAGCTGGCGAGGGATGAGTTGTCCTTCTGGTCTTTCCATGTCTGGACCATCAGTGACTCCTTCCTGCAGAGCAAGTCGGAGAGAGAAAGACACGAGGCGTTCTGTTCCCAGCTCATCCGTGAAAGAGAAGACTGGGGATGCATCTACCCTGTAGAAATAATGCGCTTTGGGATTCTGGGATTTATAGTTTTAACCCACTGGGTGACCTCGGGCGGGTCACATGCTCTCAGCCTCAGGTGATGGCAATGGCAAACCTCCTCTCAACAAATCTTGCCAAGAAAGCCCCATGATCAGCTTCCCTTAGGGTTGCTGTAAGTTGGAAAGGACTTGAAGGCACACAGCAACAAAATATGTGTACACAGAGAGACGTGCTGTGCAGGACACAAACCTTTCCCTGTTCTATGGCCTTTTCTTCTGGATTTCTTAATCCTCTGTTTGGTAATACAGAGCATGCTCACCTCTATGGAGTTTATCACACAGGAGGAATTTCTCTCAATTTCGAAAGAAATGAAAGTGGGGCCAGTTTGGAAATGAGTAATTCGCTAGTTCAGCAAATTGACGTGATTGCGTATTGACGCTGCATCGCATTCGGAATGACTTCCCGTTGCCTGAAATTGCCCAAAATTGCGTGTAATAGTTTCTCATGCAATAACATGAAACCCCATGATTGTGTTCGGACTGCCTTTGGATTATGCTTCCAATTTCTGTCGTCTGATAAACTTCTATGAAAGCAATCTCCCGAATGACTTTCACACATTTCATAACCAGAGCGATGGAACTCTTATTTAGAATAATCACCCTAATTGTTAAATCTTCCTGAACCCAGACCCCTTCAGATGTGTTACACTCTGATGACCATTAAAAAAATCAAACAAACAGCTTCATTTATATACCACTTCATACCGCCTAAGCAGTGTCTAAGCAGTTTACAACTGTAAGCTACTTGCCCCCAACAATCTGGGTACTCATTTTAGCGACCTCAGAAGGATGCAAGCCTAAGTCCAGCTTGAGCCCTTTTGCTGGTCTTGAACTCACAACCTTATGGTTTTGAGTGAGTGGCTGCAGTACAGGCATTTAACCACTGCACCACCAGGGCTCCTGACATCAATTGTTGGCTAGGGATGATGGGAGCTACAGTCCAATATATCTGAGGAACAAGCAGGACTGCCTAAAGAGAGGGAGGTGTTTAGTTTAGGAAGGGTGTTTTTGGGTTATTTTAATCAAAGCTCCAAGGACAGAAGGAGCTTGCTGGTTATGCTGAGGGAAAAAAATGACGCGATAGAATTTAATAATAACTCAAAGCCCTGACTTCTGACATAGTAGCCACTGCCAATCTCACATGGTGGCATATTCCTATTTTGGGGATGTAGGACAGAGCAATTTTGGTATGTTTTGTGCTTCTTTAGACCCAGGAGAGGCTTTTTTCTCAATTTAGAAACTATAAATCAATTTTAAAAATTGGCCTCCCAGGATGGATCTAGACTAGCCAGGGGGGAGTTGGCATCTTTAAATTGCTTGCACCCCCCTGAAGGGCACAAGGAATGTTTGGGGTCGAAAACTCCAAAATGTTGGGCTGGGGAGCTTCTGGGCCACATGCAGCAATGGGTCTGCTGGTGTGATATTGTCTAATTCCTAGTGTGCTTTGGGACCTTATCACATGGAAAAAATCAGGGGGAAATTGCAAGTTTAGACAATTGCGATATTGCAATTAAGATTTTCATGCACATCGCTGTTAAACAGGCAATAAGCAACAAAAAATCATTTTTGGGATTTTCCCGTGAATGATATGTTGCTATTTATTACTTGTTTAATAGCAGCGTTGTGGCAAAATCTTAATTGCAATATCGCATTTTGCATGGGATAATAGCTGTTTAAACCCCCGATTTTGCCTGATTTCCCCAGTGTGATAAAATCCTTGGTCTTATTCTAGGTCTGATCTAATTCCTAGGGCTAAAATCATGCTCTGGAACAGTAAGGAAATCCCCATTGCTTTTCATAACAAAAAGGCTAGCAAACTGGTAGAGCACACGTGTTACATCTCCAGTTAAGGGATCAAATAGCAGGTGATGACAAATCCATACACCCCCATAGAGTCACAGCCACTAAGAGCTGACCATTCTGGATCAGGTAGAAAACAATCTTGTAGTATAATGCAACTTATATTATGCTTGTATCGATTTCCATTGTTGCAACGGCTTCCAAAAGGGTGGGCAAGCCTTAAAACATTCAAAAGCCCCTCAAATGGCTACCAAGGAGAGGAGCTCAGGTTGAGCTTATATTTAGCCTTCAACACCATTCTGTGGAGGTGGCTGAAGGACACTTTGTTTCAGGCTGCAGTGCTCATGATAAAGCTCTGACTCATGAGCTTAGGCTGTGACATAATGGTACAGAGGCATGAGAACCTCCATGTGATCATGTGCAACTACCTGTGAAAGAGGCTGACTTTTTGTGTTTTTTTGACATGTTCATCTATATCTGGTGCTGTGCTAAATCTGGTGCAGAATGTGGCTTCCTGAGATGCTCAGTGTTCTCTCTTTTCTTTTATCCCCCCCCCCCTTTTTTTAAGACTCAAAATAGTGCTTTACTAGCCCTCATGATTATGGGGAAAGCTTTGAAAATGTGTGACTGGCACAACAATAAAACTCTTTTTTTTAAAAAGCCAGGTGGACAGAAAGAAAACTGATCTTAATTATATGGCTTGCTCAAGCGTCAAAAATGTTCACGGTGACAGAGATGGGAATTGGCTTCAGAGAGAATCCTGACGTTCTTGAAAGTCTGTATCCAAAAAACTCAAGATGGAAAACATGGTCCTCCCTATTTTTAACCTCACAGAATAACTCTGTCATGTTGGGCTGAAAAATAATGACTAGTTCAGGATCAGTCAATGAGCATGCAAGGTGCAATGGCTCCTCCAGGTTACAATCCAACAAGCCAGCCATACACCCAGTAAGCCCCTAAACTTGCCCGAAGGTGTTAGCTGTTATTTCAAATCTGATGAAAAGATCACTGAGCCAGTGCAGGGCCAGTGTTAGGGACTGGAGGCATTGGGCATCTGCTGAAGCCTCCAGACAAACAGGAACGCCCCAGTCACTCCCTCCTATGGCCCCTTGTGGAAGGCCCAATCAACGTGTGGATCTTGTTTCTTCCGCTAACTGGGTACTGTATTTAGGTTGGTTAACTATCCCCAAATACAGAAAGGTTTTATCCTTAGCAAGATCCAACGTTCTTCCTTCTACAGTGGTCCCTTGGTATCTCCTGGGGTTTGGTTCCAAGACCCCCTATTAAATACAGTGGATAGTAAAATGATAACCTTTATATAAAATGGCAAAATCAGGGCTTGCTTTTTTGGAATGTATATATTTATTTATTATTTCCCAGCCATGGATGCTTGAATCCAAGGATAAAGAACCCATGGATATGGAGGGCCAACTGTAATTGGAAGATAACCATAAAACCTCATTGAATATTTGATGCTACTCCTGTTACAATATTGAAGCTGAATCTCTCCTACATGTATTCTTATTATTCTAATTGTAATTATTATCAAAGAGCTAGTAAAGACCCAATATTCCCAATTACTCAGGTTTTACCTGGCCTCTCCCCTGAGTCTCTTTTAAATATTTTGTTTAGTGATCCCAACAAGATGTTTACAGAGCAGGCAGGTAAGTTTTTAAATCTGGCAATTCTTACTAGATCATTTATGACAGAACAATGTTAATTATATTTAACGGATAACTGATTATTTTAGCTTTTTAAATATTTAGATAGTTTATTGTGTACTGGATGCTTTTCTATCAAATGTGTATTTTAATCTGAGGATTTTATGGTCTGTTGACTGCAAATAATGACAATGGGATTGACCATGATGAGCTCATTGCAGGAAAGACAGGGTATAGATGTAATAAACCAGCAAACATAACAATGTTTTCAACAGACCAATAAGTTCCACTAGCACTGGCGGGTGAGTTCAAATACTGCCACTTTGGATGGTGATCAATGTCTGGTCTAGTGGTGAGGACAATCATGGCCAACCTCCGGTATTCCAGGTGCAGCAGGTGTGGTGATATTCCTCTTAGTGCTTGGCCAGATGTATTACAGATGATTGAAGTTCATCACTTAGTGAACCAGCGTGCAGTAATTTACCACTTGATAAATAGTCACCTCTACTCACTCTGTGTTAGTGAGGTGATGTCTGGGGATAAGAGGGAAGAGTGACTTTCCAAAGCTAGCCTGTGGCTGAGGCAAGACTTTAACCAGGGTCTTGGGGGCTCACCGTTAAAACTCTTAGGAGTTTATCAGACAACAGAAATTGGAATCATAATCCAGTGGCAGTCCAAACGCAATCATGGGGTTTCACTGTTCTGATCTGATCTATGTTTATCAAACGTAAAGGAAAATCTTAACTACCTTGATTTCCTTATTGTCCAGGTTAAATGTGCATCATGATAAATTCCAAAGTTTTATGGTAAATACAGCTATCCCTGCATTTGTACACTTTGTGATAAACACATACCCTCTCACACTTCACAGATGCAATACTGAGTGGAGTCGAAGGCTTTCATGGCTGGCATCGATAGTTTTTTGTGGAGCTTTCGGGCTAGAACACATAGCCCGAAAGCTCCACAAAAAACAATACTGAGTGGCTTAGCAACATCAGAGTGTTATCAAGATGGCAAAAGTCACCAATGAGGAAAAAACAAGGACAGATTGCAGCAATTTGCTTTTTTCAGAACCTACTGGGAAGGGCAAGATTCCACCTCTTCCTCTCCTCTTACCACAGCTGAGTTAACTGAGTGCAAACTACAAAACTAACAAAATGATTTTCAACGGAGAAATGTAAGGTACAACACTTTGGCAGAAAAAATGAAACACAAAGATACAGGATGGGGAACACCTGGCATGACAAGACTACATGTGAAAGGGATCTAGGAGTCCTAGTAGACCACAGGTTGAATATGAGTCAATAGTGTGACGTGGCAGCTAAAAAGGCCAATGCAACTCTAGGCTGAATCAATAAAAGTACAGTGTCTAGATCGACGGTTTTGGTCAGGCCTCACCTAGAATACTGTGTCCAGTTCTGGGCACCATAATTCAAAAAGGATGTTGATAAGCTGGAGTATGTCCAGAGAAGGGCAACCAAAAGAGACTTAGGCAGCTGGGTATGTTCAGCCTGGAGAAGAAGGTGATATGATAGCCCTGTTTAAGTATTTGAAGGGGTGTCATATTGAGGATGGAGCAAGTTTGGTTTCTGCTGCTTCAGAGAGTAGGACCCATGACAATGGACTCAAGCTAGAGGAAAAGAGATTCCACCCCAACATTAGGAAGGACTTCCTGACAGTAAGAGCTATTCAACTGTGAAATACACTCCCTTGGAGTCTGGTGGAGTCTCCTTCTTTGGAGGTTTTTAAACAGAGGCTGGATGGCCATCTGTCAGGGGTGCTTTGATTGTGTGTTCCTGCATGGCAGGGCATTGGACTGGATGGCCCTTGAGGTATCTTCCATCTCCATGATTCTATATTACTTTTGGATTCTGACCTCAGTTTGCAGCAATTGAAGTAAGCTGAAGACAAAGTTGGGGGAGTGGGAGGAAGAGACAAAAAAGTGGAGATATTTAGAAGCAGCTGAAAAAGTGGGACGACAGATCGGGACTGTCGCTGCCAAATCAGGTCAGATGGAGGGAATGTAAACACACTTCAGATTCTCAAAATGGTCTGTGATCACAACACTGATCTCTGACGGAAAAAAAGTCCCAAATTAAAACCCTTTCACTTCAGTCATGAATTAACACAGCTCGCCATCTGTAACATGGAAATATAAAAGTGGCATCTCTTACATACTTACTAGAAGGATTAGCAAGAAACATGGTAGAAGTACTTTTAACTACAGTATCCTGTCTAAACAGAATGGTTAAATATTGACTCATTCTATATTAATGGTAGGTAAATATGTGGCTAGGTACCTTCCTTCATACAATGGTTACTCTGGATCCTTTCTGCAGGTTCCACTCAAGTCGGTTGAGAGATGACTTTGCTGGGAAAAAAGACATTAGCTAACTATCAGAAGACAGCTGGTTGGCAGTTAAGTCGTTTATTGCTGAAAGGTAAACCAAGGCAATTTTCAAACAAATCAATATGATTTGTTTAAACAGTCAAAAGGTGATGTGTGCATTCACTCAAGAAAATTATTATTATAATTATCAATTGATAGCCTAGGTTATCCTTTGGGTTCACATCTGTTCTCCTGATAAGCTTGCAAGATTAGCAAACAACATTCCAGTATTGTATGCTTTCTGCCCTTGACAAAAATCAGTGTCAACCAAGAAAAAACTGCTCCAACCTCTCCCCATGCGGGCATGCCAGCACTGGGTGAGACTGGCAATAGCACCAATGGAGCTTTTTGGTACTGCATTGCAATAGAGGTATTCATCAGTTTATGAAGTCAATTTACTTCTGGGCATTGTTTATTTAGCAGAACACTTAGTCATTGTGATGTGCCTTCAAGTCATTTCTGACTTATGGTGACCCTATATCATATGGTTTTCTTGGCAAGGGTTCTTCAGTGTGGGGTTGCCATTGCCTTCCTATGAGGTTGAGATAGTGTGACTTGCCCAAATCCAGTGGGTTTTCATGACCAAGCAGGGATTCGAACCCTGGTCTTCCAGAGTCCTAGTCAACACTCAAACACCTACATCGTGCTGACATTCAGGAGGGGAAGGTTACACCTTCCTTCCCCAGCAATGATTCCCCCGCACCAATGATTCTGCACTTCAATGCAGGTGTACCTCAGTTAATGAAGTCAATGTGTTCCAGTCCTGGTATTAAGTCTTTAGCAAAGAATTCCGCACCAGATGCAGAAATAACATGGAAAGAATAGGGACATTTTCCTACACCACAAAAAAAGAAGAGCAGTTCAACTTTTTTTAGCAAATGTTTTATCCAGAACTAACAATATACCCATGGGAAATGAAACAACAAGGTCAGATTCCTTGCACAAGGAAACAGAAACTTTTTGAATATTCTAGACATCACTTGAAAGTTTCTTGCAAAATGAACCTAGGAGTGATTTCTTTTCTTTTGCCAACCTCCACTTTTTAAACTATTTGAATTTTGGTGCCCAAACATAAAGATTTTATTTTTTCAACATGATTGGGGGAGTTGGTTTAGCTGCTTCACCCTTTTCTCTCTGTTTTGCTGTTTATACATGTTCAGTAATAGATTCTGGAGGTAGCTGCTTTATCCTACCTGTTGTAGGCAGGGATATACAGTTACAGTTGATCAGTTACAGTATGATTCCACCCCTCAGTTTAAGCATCATTGAATTGCTTACTGCAGACATGCTACTCCAACCTGACATGTTCCTTCACTGGACTCTTTCACACGGGAGGAATTTCGCCCAACTTTGAATGCAGCCAATGCGAATTCATGTGAATTCGCTAGTTTAGCGAATTCATGTGAATCCACATTGCATTCGGAATGCGTTTGGAATGACCTCCCATTACCCGAAAATGACCTCTCCTTGCCCGAAATTGCGTGAGAAGCTTTAATTCGCAATAATGTGAAATCTATGATTGCATTCGGAGTGACTTCCCTTTTGCCCGAAATTGCGTGAGAAGCTCTAATTCGCAATAACGTGAAACCCCATCATTGAGTTTGAATTGCCCTTGGATTATACTTCCAATTTCCCACGTCTGAAAGAGTGTACTGTCTTCCCAATGCTGGTGCAGCTAAAATACTTTCAGCTAGACAGAGGATGGTGAGGAAAGGGAGTTTGGGCAGGTGTAAAAAGACACTGTAAAAAGGAACTGCTTTGTCAGTGGTTAAGACATGCCTGTAGTGATTTTTTAACAGTCTCATCAGTGTTAATGCAGGTCTTTTAAAAGCTTCATTTCGGCAGTGGAGGGAACAGGTGAATTGCCCTATCTTGAGTCAGAGGGAGACCTCCCACAGTTTGTTTCTCCATCCCTGCCTCAGAGCATGCCACTTGGGGGTCCTGAAAACTGTATAGTTTTATGGCCTTTAATTGTTTGAAGAGAGATAGCTCCTGAGCCTTGATACCATATCAATAGTGTTGCTTACCCAGCTTGCCTTCTGTCAACAGTTCTCTCCATAGACAGATAAAAGTTCTTGTGCCTCATTCTTGATAAGAATATGGACCCCCTCAACTTCCCCCCTTAACCTCCCTCCCTCCCCTTAGAAGCTGAGATCTTAAAATGGTGCTGACATCTTTTTCTAATGTTCTGTGTTAAAATGAAAGCAGAGATAAGGCTGAGGAACAAAGATCAAATCTTGGTCCAAAAGTGATAAAATGGCCAGGTCAGAAGGCCACTTCGGACATGACTTCTCACTTCATGTGTGAAGATAACTTATATCTACCGTAGGAGAAAAACTGGTACATTCCTGCTTTTGAAATGACAGAGTAAAAGCTGAAATAAGCACTACTCTTAAGGCTTTGTATTCAGTTAATGTAGGTAGCATCTCCTGTCTGGTCTTGGAAGCTAAAAAGGCCCATACTCAGTATCGGGAAGCTAGACCAACAGGGAATGACAGGGGTTGTAATATACCCATCAACATTTCACATATGAAAACTGGGATATGTATGGCCAAACATAAGAGTATAATCAATAGATTATTAGTATGTAGAGAGATCTTGTAGCACCTTTGAGAATAACTGAAAGAAAGAAATTGGCAGCATGAGCTTTTGTAGCTACGAAAGCTCATGCTGCCAATTTCTTTCTTTCAGTTAGTCTCAAAGGTGCTACAAGATCTCTCTATGTACTGATTCTACAGACTAACACGGCTATATCTTTGAATTCTACCGATAGATTATTAATGAGGAAGAAAATACAAGCTAGGAGAGGCTACAGCAACTAACTTTTTCCAGAGCCTATTGGGAAGTACACAGAATCCACACACTCCACTCTGCCCTGTTATGTTCAGTGCTTTTGCACTCAGTTTGCAGCAGTAGTAGGAGGAGAGAGCAACTGCAACATTAAAAAAAAGCTGAAAAAGTGGGTTGATGGAGGATTAATCGAGCTACACCCTGCCAAACTGGGACAGGTGAAATGTATGCTGAAGGCTATATTCAGAAAAAGGCAATGGCAAGACTCCCCTAAACAAATCTTGCCAGGAAAACCCAAGAAGAGCATTGCCAGAAGCCAGAGTTGACTGGGAGGCACAGAACAATAACACTCAGCATGGAGGTCTTTTGCTGGGAACATACAGGGACTGCATACATCAGCTTCCCAATCCATGCTGAGTCTACACTGAGCAGAAAAAAAGACCTGCCTTTAAACCTCACAAGTCACATAATATTTGCTCCTTCCCGAAGCAGCAGCACTTTAAAAACTATGGTACAATATGGACTAAAACTCACTTTTAAGTTAGCCCTTTAAAAATATCTCTCTTTTCTCCTGGCCTTTCTCACCACTGCTGGTCTCTTTTCATCCAGTTTAGACTTGGATCTGTTGAAGGAAAAAAAGGATGTGTCATCTGAGGCACGAACCAGATGGAGGAGAGGTTGCTGCACATGTGTGGAGATGAACTAACAAATGTTTTGTGTTGCCTGGCATATCCTGAGTTAATGTAAGCCAAGATCTCATGTGAGTATGGTGGCACATCCCACTGAAGTGAATTTACTCCTGAGTTATGAAGCATATGGCTTGCAGTCCTGAATTATTCTGAATTTAAATCACCCTATGTTCCCCTAGTGACACAGCACCAGTTTATAAACACTCCAGATTAGCCCTGGGACAAGATTCTGGTATTATTTGGGACCCAGTTCCTTTTGGAGTTTGTAGAATGGAGTGGCATCACAGTTCAGAAATGACAGTGTCTATCTCTGTCTTATGCCAAAAGCGTCATTCGCTCATGCAAATACTTTGCTGTTTTTCATTGGTTTCATGACTGGCAGCTCTATGTGTGAACCAAGTCCATTGAGAAGCACCTGTTCCACAGGCTGTATGAGATCACCATTTGCCTTTTCCGTGATGTATCACTGGCCATTGCAGTCATCAGAAACACTGAACTACATATACAAGTAAAATTTTCAGCTCAGCTCAGTTCAACTCAAACACAAAGAAACACAGTGGTGTCTGTTCACACATTTGCAGGGCACAGGATTCTCTGTGAGGAATCAAATGAGAACCTGTGAGAACCGCCACTAAATGGGCTCCAAGGAAGAAGAAGAATAAAATAACGCAAAAAGTGCAGAAAATAGATGACTGGCTTTTATCTTAGCATTCAGAATCAGATCCTCCCCCCATAAAAATGTGTGTAAATCAAGCACAAGGACTTTAGCTGAAAAGGGAGTAGTGTCAGATAATAGCTTTGGCATTGCTTCATGTGACTTTCATAGGCTAGAATCCTGTTGGTGCTTTATACTTGCATAATACTCTGTTAGTCTGGCATAGTACACTTTTGGCAGGACTACACAGTGGCATCAGGGCGGGGAAAGGATGTGAAGGGCATCTGCATTGGGGGAGAAAGATGCCCTATAGTTTCACAAGCAGTTTGAGCAGCCAGCCGTGCTGCTTTTTCTCCAAATAGATTTCTGTTCCTTCCCCATTCTCATCAGTCCCTCACTTTATGTAGCCATTTTGTTCTTGTGGCCGCTGCTACCTAGCCTATGTCAGTGTAGTTATCCTGGCTAACAAGGTTTTTAGCCATAGCATGAAAAAACAAGCACAATATCAAGGGCTTGATATATGTCCTCCTGACAAATCCCTCCCTCCCAGCACTGCAAAAACAAGATTACTGCTCCTGCATTCCTAACAGCACTGCAGATGCAGCAGTCCTGTTTGGGAGTCACTGGTTGCTAGGAAAGAAGGTGCTTCCTTTTAGGTCTTACTGGTTTCAGCAGCAGGACAAAGCGCATGCTCAGCACATGCTTGAATACAGTGCAGTATTAGGCATGTCTAATTTGGCTGTAGACCATCTTTTCTTGACAACTGAAAATTTGTCTTTCACATGCTGGAAAGAAATGGTAGGAAAACTCTCTGTTACAATCCTTACAAATGAGTCAGTAGAACCCTCCGTTGTCCAGCAAAATTTACAGCACAATCCTCTGCTTCCACGTTCTAAGCTAGCCAGGTAAATCAGCAAACATTAAACATTTTTTTAAAAGATGGGTTAGTTTCTAAAATAATCTATCCACTTCAAACAGGTTTTTAGAGATATCCTTGCTTCAGGAGAGGGTGAAAAAGAGACACACAAGCACTTTGAATTTCTCTCACTCATCTCCTTGAAAAAACTGCTAGCCTAGTCTTACTTTTTCCCAAACAGTTTTTGTTATTATTCCAAACAAAAGAGGTCTTCTTGATTTCAGTGGAAATTACTCTCCTCAGCAGGAAGCCTCATTATCTACAGTATCCATGGCAAATCTCATTTCGTCTATATATGTGTGTGTGTGATATATATGCAAGTACAACAGTTCACAAACTCTAGAGACACAGGACTCTATCACATGGGAGGCAAGCGTCATAAAAATGTGATTAAAATGTGGCAATAGCAAGATTGGGGGAGGATTATCTGCACACTTCTCCTGTTTGTGTCCTGTGCATACACTGTAATGGATGCATCACTGGGTAATAATGGAAACAGTTTACACTTGCCTCCTCTGTGTGATAGAGTCTATAGCTGTGTTAGTCCGGAGCAAAAGGATCTTGTAGTACCTTTGAGGCTGTGAGAAAAAAAGTTGTAGCATAAGCTTTCATAGAACTGGACTATTTCGGCAGATCTGAGGAAGGAGACCATGTCTATCAAATCTTATGCTACAACTTCTTTCGCGCAGTTAATCTAAAAGGTGCTACAACATCCCTTTCTGTTGATAGTCCACAGACTCCACATGCTAGTAATTCTTAGAACTTTGGTGTGACAATTTGACATTTACAACCAATACCATACTTACAGAGAGCCATAATTCATGAATAGTCAAAATGTACTCTAGCGTCTACCTCCAGTTATCAGGCACCTTTCACTCCTCTCTTCATACAAAGCAAGATGAGAATAAAGTTATATGCAGATGATGCTTTTGTTGTTGCTGCTGCTTACATGCTTCTTTCCCAATTTCAACTTGTTCTACGTATCATACGCCTCGGTGGAGTGGAAACAAGGCTCACAGGGCTGAACTGATTATTTTCTGACAACTTGCCAGCCCCTCAAGAACCCCCTTTCCCTTGGAGTCTAACTACAATCTGCGCAGTAGCTGGCTGGAAAATACAATTTCCCAGTACAAGCATCTTTGTTTTGAACAATCTCTCTTGTAATACAAAGTATTTTGAGGTGGCTTGGCTTTGAAAGGATGATTAAATCCCATTAGCTTTACAAAGGCACTGCTCCTGGGGGAGATGAGAACTGCTAGACCTACCATAGTGTGTTGATATGTATCAACCCAGCTCGCTGCAGTTTTGGACGTGAGGGCTGCCATCATGAGTGTGTCTCCATTTCAGTGTCTACTGCTGCCCCACTGATGACACTGAATTGTACAGACCATCTTCGTAAACCTGTTGATGGCAAGCAGAAGCACTGAACAGCAAAGAGCCAAACAAAATACTGCTGGACTAAAACAAAATATATGCAGAGACGGACATATGATGAAGTGTGCCAAAAGAAACTTTAAATATATTCTCAGTAACAAATGTCTTTCTAGATGGTTAAATAGATCTGAAGTTTTAAAGGTCACAAAACCATTGTGCCAAAAAGGTATGAATTTAGCGGAGGCCGCTGAGCAGTGGGGTTTCCATTCTGACAAAGGTGATGAATCAAGATGCTGACCATCCTTAATCAGACCGGATGTTCTTGTAAAGGGAAGAACATCACAATCCCTTTGGGATGGCGAATTTTTTGAAGGCCTTGAGAACAAAACAACAGATACTTATGTAAGTCTGAAACCTTGGGCTTGACCCAGGAAACGGAAATTAGGTTTTGAGAACCTTGTTGACAGAATTAGGCGCTGTCACCATCATTATGAATGGAAAGAGCTCTCACAGGAAACTTCAGACTGACTTCAAAGGAAAGACAGAATTGTCTCAGTGGGTTTGTTGTTATTCTTGAATAAAGAAATTGTAAGGCACAGCCCATGCATGTTCTCCATTAAAGAGATACAGTGCACATATATATTTTTCATGATGCACAGTAAATTTATTTTCATTTAAATTAGGGCTCAGATGCTAAGATCTTCTGACAGTGTTTTGCACAATCAAACATTTTTATTAAACCCAAGAATAACTCTTTGGCTACTATGTGAATGCAGAATGGGCCTCCCCTAAAAAAGATACATCTGAAATTGACCCTCTGTGAAGGCATTTTATAGATGAAAGCTACTACTAGATTTTACAAAATTCTGTTAACTAGACACTACTGTTTTTCATAGCACTCGCTTAAAATCAATGACTTGAATTCAGGTTTAGACATATTCACAGCAGATCTGAAATCACAGAGACATATATTATTCATAGCTTGAACTGCACTGATTTCAGTGGGTCTGCTGTGAGTATTGTCTGAGTTTGGCTGTAACCCAATGGATGGAATTATGCTGAGTTTGGCTGCAACCCAATGGATGGAATTATTTATAAAGTTTGTGGCTAATGTTAATAGCACATTTCATTTATTGCAGAATGTTAGTTTTAGCAATCCCGCCTCCTTTTTAAACAAAATAATGGTCTCATCACCAAATATTGCTTTTTTTATGAGGCAGAGAGAAGAAAGGATTACCAACTTTCTGGAGGTTGACAGAAGCCAAGGAGTTCAGAGATTGTTGAAGCAAAGCATGAGAGTACTTAGCACAACAAAATATTAAGTCTGCACAATAACTGGTGATTGCTTGACAAGCAAAGTTTGAGGTTTAGAGGATCAGCTGTTTTCAGCCACCATTACTTAATGCAGAAGAAGTTTGGGAACCAACACCTATGGGTCTAAAACAGAAGTGGAATGTACACTGTTGTTATAGTTGTGTGCCTTCAAGTCATTTCTGACTTACAGTGACCCTAAGACAACCGTATCTCAGGGTTTTCTTTGAAAGATTTGTTCGGGTGGAAGGTTGCCTTTGCCTTCCTCTGAGGGTGAGAGTGTGTGAATGGGCCAAGGTCACCTAGTGGGGTTTCCATGGCTGAGCAGGGATTCAAATCCTGGTCTCCAGAGTTGTAGTCCAGTGTTCATACCACTACGCTATGTTGTTGGACCGCAGCTCCCTTCTCCTCTCAGCACAGCCTGTCTAGGCCAATCGGAGCTGCAGGCAAAGGCCATCTGGAAGGCCACATACTGTATTCCCCATTGCTGATGTAACACCTTCCCTGAGCCACTCTTTCAACAACAATAACAACAACACTTTTTTCAACTATAGCTCCTCTAGCCAGTAAAGGTCAGACCCAGCAGAGAGGTCCTGCTGTCCTACAAATCTTATTCCCACGTTAAGAATACAGTTGCAGATCAACCAGGATAATCCTAGCCTCCAGATGTACGTAAATAAATCTCTGTACTGATGCCATTACCTCTGGTGGGAAGTATAATCAGACATAGGAACTTAGCTTATACCAATCCAGATCCGTCTAGCTCGGTATTGTCTATAACTGCATTTACAACCAGATATTTTCCAGCTGTTTTGGACTAGAAGTCATGTTGTCTTTGAATTATATGCCTTGTAGTCCCAAATGCCTGGAGGGCACCTGTTTGAGGAAGGGTGGTCTATGCACTCACTTGTGGCAGCTTTCCTGGGTTCCGGACAGAGGTCTTTCCAGACATATGTGGAGATACAGGGGGTTAGACCTAGGGCTTAATGTAGATGACACATGTATACCACTACTGATCCAAGGCCCTCAGACACCAATAAGGAAGCTGTATTGTCCTGATCCTTTTGAATCCAATTGACTTCTTGTGGCAGTTTAGCATAAACTCCCCCCCCCCCACCCTCTCCTTTTCTATTTTTTCTCCATATAACTGAGGCCACCTGGAATTCAGGTTAGCTCACAAGCTCAAACCTGCCATCAGCAGAATGCGGGAGGGTGGTGGATAGGATAGAAGCATACAACAGTTGCAGAAGCAGCTCACAAAGTACTCTTCCACCACCTGGGCCAGAGCCAAAAATAAATTGAGAAAGGGAAGGAGGTGGCTACAGCACACCTAAAGCTAAAATATGACATAAATCTGGTTGCCCTTGAATTATTAGTTCTCTGTCCTGTGTGTGCTTGACCATATGCTTGGGAATGTGACATATTTTTACACTACGGCTTTGAGAGTCCCTAAGGAGTTGAGGTTCAAAACTATTATTTTTGCATGTTCTGGAATAAATAGCTGCCTTGAGTCCCATTTTTTTGAGTTGTGGGGGGAGGCAGGATATAAATAAAGTGTTTGCTTGCTTGAATATGTTGACATGTTCTCTCTCTGGAAATAAGTTCTGTGCAGTAATGGAGCTCAATGAAATGAGTCTGTCTGTTTAAAGAGTGTGTTGTAGGGTGCCTTCACACTGGAGAAATAATGCAGTTTAACACCACTTTAACTGCCATGGATCCATCCTACAGAATCCTGGGATCCATAGTTTTGTGAGGCATCAGCGCTCTTGGGCAGAGAAGGTTAATGATGTTGTCAAACTACAAATCCCAGGATTCCATCGAATGAAGCTACAGCACTTAAAGTGGTGTCGAATTGCATTATTTCGACAGTGTAGATGCACCCTTGGTCTAAATCTGATTGTTAATCCCAACTAGAGCAGACTCACCGAATTAGTGAAAGTTGATTTACCAAGTTTAATATTATTAAATGGATCTATGTTAGGTGGGTCTAACAATTGGATTTAGGCCATTAAATCCATTAAGGTGGAAAAACCCCTAATGGCCCAAAATATTACATGATACTGTACTAGATACATTTTGATGTCTTCTCTGTATCCAGTGTGTGTGATATACAGCATGTGGTTTCTTTCCATTTTGGATTAAAATTTCCAAAGCTCAGTAAAAGCTGGAAAGGTAATTTTTTAGAACTTCTGCCAGAATCCCCATCAGATCCCGTAGCCCCCAAAGGCATTTTTCTAAACTGTACACTGTGACAGAACTCGGTGTGGGCCTTGGAGATCGTTGGTGCTAAAAGCAGCAAAGTCATTTTAAATAAGACAGTATTCCTTGGGGTTAGTCCTAGAATTTGCTTTCTGTGTCAGGGCTTTGAAGCTTATAATAGGAAACTACACTGAAAGCCCTTCTGGTTCGGTGATTTTGGGAGCAGCAGTCCAAAAAAGTAAAAAAAAATATCAAGCTTTGGGCTGTGCTAGATAGCCCCTTGGTTTCATCTAGAGAAAATGCCAGCATTGTGTAGTGGTTTGAGCATTGGACTCTGGAGACTAGGGTTCGAATCCCTGCTCTGCCACGAAACCTCCCTGGGTCACCTCGGGCAAATCACACTCTCTCAGCCTCAGAGAGAGGCAAAGACAAACCTGTCTCTGAACAAATCTTGTCAAGGAAACCTCATGATAGCATTGCCTTAGGACCTTATCAGACGTTGGAAATTGGAAGTATAATCTAATGGCAATCCAAATGCAATCATGAGGTTTCATGTAATTGCGTATTAAAGTATCTCACACAATTTCGGGCAAAAGGGAAGTCATTCCGAACGCAATCATGGGTTTTATGTTATTGCGAATTAAAGCATCTCACGCAATTTAGGGGAATGAGGGTTCATTTTCAGGTAATGGGAAGTCATTCTGAACACATTCCGAATGCAATTGGAATTCACGTAAATTCGCTAAACTAGCGAATTCATGTAAATTCGAATTGGCTCCAATTGGGTCCATTTGCAATAAGGAGAAATTCCTTGTCTGATAAGGTCCTTAGGGTTGTTAATAGTTGGAAAGAACTTGAAGGTACACAACAAGGACAACAATGATGCATAAATTTAAATGTTGTTTCCAAACTAAACTTCTTCATTCTTCTTGTGCTTTCCCTCAACCCAGGGCCTCTTGCCTTAAAAGAGAAACACTAGAAATTTGCCTGCCTAGCCCATGTCCAGCCTTAGATGCCACTGAGAACACACATAGTGTCTTTCTATGCTGGTGGAGGATGACCTTGCTTTGAGAAGGATTTAAGGGGGTTGTGACCCCTTAAAAGTAACTTTCCCAAGTTCTGATTCTTTCAGTAGGAAATGAGATGCCTCTGGGGAGTCTACTATCAGGTTATGCTTCCACTTTTGCTCACCAGTGGCTAGTATTCTGAAACAGGCTGCATCTACACAGCAGCACTAAAATGCAGCTCGACACCACTTTAAATGTCATGGCTCAGTGCTTTGGAATCCCGGGATCTGTAGTTTTGTGAGCTATTTAGCCTTCTCTGGCAGAGAGCTCTGGTGCCACAATAAACTACAAATCTCAAGGAGACATGACAGTTAAAGTGGTGTTAAACTGCACCAGTTTGGCAGTGTGGAATCATAGAATCATAGAGTTGGAAGAGACCACAAGGGCCATCCAGTCCAACCCCCTGCCATGCAGGAACTCCAAGTCAAAGCATTTGTATTGATCCAAGAGGCTGCATATAGCCATCACCAGATGACTAGTAGCCACTAGTAGAATGATTGGAGGCTACTGATTTAAAGGAATCTGCCTCTGAAACATCAGAGAATAGAATACCACATGCTGTCCTTGTGAGAATGAAGGTGGTAGGCCCATATTCTGGAGACAATAATTGTTGTACTTCTTGTTGTGTACCTTCAACTAATTTCTGACTTATAGCAACCCTAAGGCAAACCTATCATGGGGTTTTCTTGGCAAGATTTATTCAGAGGAGGTTTGCCATTGCCTTCCTCTGAGGCTGTAACTTGCCCAAGGTCACCCAGTGGTGACCACCCAGTGGCTACATAGGTATTATGGCCCAGCCAGGAATCGAATCCTGGTTTTCAGAGTCATAGGACTCTTTCACACAGGAGGTATTTCTCTTTATTGCGAATAGTTTAGCAAATTCACATGAATTCCTATTGCATCCGGAATGCATTCAGATTGACTTCCCATTACCCGAAAATGACCCCCATTGCCCGAAATTGCGTGAGATGCTTTAATTCACAATAATGTAAAACCCATGATTTCGTTCGGAATGACTTCCCTTTTGCCCGAAATTGTGTGAGATACTTTAATTCGCAATAACGTGAAAGCCCATAATTGTGTTCGGGTTGCCATTGCATTATACTTCCAACGTCTGAAAAGGTCCATAGTCCAACACTCAAACCATTATGCCATGCTGGCTCTCATGGGAATAATAATATTGAGCTGAAAAGTATTGAACTGAATAAAAGCCACTGGGTAGATTTCTTGGGGAAAGCAGCAACTCCGTTCCCAGAAAGGATGTTCCCATGGCTTTCCTCTAGCAGCCTCCAGTGGATCCTTCATATTGACTAAGTTTTATTTAGCCAGCTCAGCAACTGGAAAGATGCCAGGTCCCCACAAGGTTGTTTTCGTGATGCTGGGAGAGCGGAACGAAGGCATCTGATTGGCTTGGTGGGAAGAACAGGCACTTGGCAACACTGAGTTCAGTTTCTGGCAGGGAACCCAACACGGGAGAGGGATGCCAAAATCTCCTTGGCTTGGCTCGTCTCCTCCAGTGAAGGATTGCACACAGAGCCAAACTTGTTTACTACTTCAACCCCTGAAACATGAGACCTGACCCTGGCTAGAGTTGCAACAGAGGAGGGTTAAGAAAAAGCAGCAAGCAGCGATCACAGAGACTGGCATTTTTTTGGAGCCATTTGAAGAATGCAAGAGCCAAGATCTTGAACTCTGGTTAAGTATTTCGAGAAAGGGCTTTGTTTGTTTGGCCTCCAGCTCCTTGTGGTTTGGAGAGTGGATACCTAAGGGCTGTTCATGAGCAAATGGCTGGAACAATTCTGAAACTGACAGGCTCTTTGCAGGGAAGGAATGAAGGCCTCTCTAAACTCTGCTTTTGAGGAACTGACATTTCCCCTGCTTTGGACATACCCTCCAACATTTCACAGATGAAAACCAAGACATGTGTGGCCAAGCAACATCGAGGGCTGAGACACACCGGCCAAAAGCAGCGTGCCAGCGCCGAAACTAGGGCTTGATGTGGCTCAGTGGCCAAATTTGCCGAGCCCTAGTATCAACACCGGACCTTATCAGACGTCGGAAATTGGAAGTATAATCCAATGGCAATCCGAACGCAATCATAGGGTTTCACATTGCGAATTAAAGTATCTCATGCAATTTCGGGCAAAAGGGAATTCATTCTGAACACAATTGCAAATTGAAGCATCTCACGTAATTTCGGGCAATGGGGGCTCATTTTCGGGTAATGGGAAGTCATTCTGAACGCATTCCGAACGCAATAGGAATTCATGTGAATTCACTAAACTAGCGAATTCACGTGAATTCGAATTGGCTCTATTCGCAATAAAGAGAAATTCCTCCCATCTGATAAGGTCCATAGTTACGTCACAAGGCTGCAGCCCTGTCCACATGGGGTGCAGCCCCATGACATAAGGGCGCCCAAGTGCCCAAACAGCTCTACGCAGAAGTGATGTCATAGGGCTACATCACAGCCCTTATGATGTTGCAAAAAAGGAGCCACTCTAGGTGGGTCCTTTTTGGCTGCACAGCAGTACCACACTGTTTGGTTGTTGTGGTAACACTGTGCAGCAAACAGGGTTGGAGTTTCTTCAGTAGTCTGTCTCGGCTCCAAGATGGCAAAAGTTATTAGCGGAGGATGCATAAGCTAAAGCTGGCTGTGTGCTTTTGCCTGATTTCCTGGGAAGGACAAGATTCTGCCTGCCCCTGCCCTGTTCCTCTCTCATAGAATTAACTTATTGCAAACTACTTTTGCTCTTTGGACTCAGTTCGCAGCAACTGATGTAAGAACTGATGTAAGAACAAAGAGGGGGAAAGAGAGGAGGAGAGAGAAACTGGGACATTGTGAATGCCACTGAAAAAATAGGATGACAGAGGATTAAGTCGGGACAGGGCATGACAAGGCCTGAGCACCTAAATGTGTTGAATCCTAAACTGTGTGCACAAAGGTGCTGGGAGCAAAAATATCCAACATTTGGAGGGTATTTGTATCTCTTAGGACCTTATCAGATGTCGGAAATTGGAAGTATAATCCAATGGTGATCCGAATGCAATCATGGTGTTTCACGTTATTGCGAATTAAAGTATCTCATGCAATTTCAGGCAAAAGGGAAGTCATTCCGAACGCAATCATGGCTTTTATGTTATTATGAATTAAAGCATCTCACACAGTTTTGGGCAATGGGGGGTCATTTTTGGGTAATGGGAAGTCATTCTGAGTGCATTCCGAATGCAATAGGAATTCACGTGAATTCGAATTGGCTCCATTCGCAATAAAGAGAAATTCCTCCCGTCTGATAAGGGCCTTAATTGTTTGGCTACTTTAGCCTTCTAATCCATTTTCATGGCTGGATAATTGCTATTGTTTCACCCCCCCCCCCCCGCCCCCATCAATTTGTTAATCTATTCTTCAGCTACTCCTGATGTGAAAGCTTAGCCTCACCTTCTGAGAAAGTTTCTTGGTTGCTTCTTTTTATGCATCCTAACTCATACCTTCTAGATCAGAAGCTATGCTTTTTAAAAATGTTCTTTTATTAATATTTTTAAAATCCACCTTTTGCCCAAAGGCTATCTAAGAATCACACAAGAAAATGAAACATCATGATAAAATATCAAATTATAAAATTAAAAATAACCAAAATACAGTACAGCAATAACAACTTGGAAATTAGGCAGAGATGGTAGACTCCAGGTAACATGAATAAAAAGAAACAAAAAATCAGAGCAGAAAAGAAGAGTTGTTACTGTGTCTATGTGCCTTCAAGTCACTTGTTGACTTATGGTAACCCCATGAATTTAATAGAATTTTCTTAGGCAAGGAATACTAAGGCTGCATCCACACTGGAGAAATAACCTGGTTTGGCCCCATTTTAACTGCCCCTGGCTCAAGGCTATGGAATTCTGGAAGTTTGTTTCAGAATTCAATAGCCTTGAGCCGGGACAGTTAAAGCGGGGCCAAACTGAGTTATTTCTCCAGTGTGGATGTAGCCCAAGGTGGTATCCACACTGCCGAAATCATCCAGTTTGTCTTCATTGTAAGTGCCATGACTCAATGCTGTGGGATTTTGGGATTTGTAGTTTTGTGAGACACTTAACCTTCTCTGTCAGAGCACTCTGGCATCACCAAAAACTAGAATTCCCAGGAATCCATAGAATTGAGCCCTAGCAGTTAAAGTGGTATCAAGATGGATTATTTCCACAGTGTGAAAGCAACCTTAGAGGTGGTTTCCCATGGCCTTCCCCTGAAATGGGCAGCACCTGATATTCTTTGGTGGTCTCCTATCCAAGTACTAACCAGTACTGACCCTGGTTAGCTTCCCATCCTTCAGAGGAAGGGAAGGTGTAAAGCAATAGCAACCACCACATGAATTTCATAGGGTTTTCCTGGGCCAGGAATAGTCAGAGGTAATTGTGACAGTTCCTTCCTCTGAAATATAGTTTCCAGAACCTGGTATTCATTGGTGGCCTCCCATCCAAGAACTAAACAGGGCAAACCCTGTTTAGCTTCCAAGATCAGACAGGATCTGGTGCCTTTAGGGTATTTAGGCATACAAATAGAGAGTCAAAGGCTTTCATGGCCAGCATCCATAGTTTTTTTGTGGAGTTTTCGGGCTATGTGGCCATGTTCTGGAAGAGTTCCTTTCTAACGTTTCACCTGCATCTGTGGCTGGCATCTTCAGAGATGCCAGCCACAGATACAGGCAAAACGTCAGAAAGGAACTCTTCCAGAACATGGCCACATAGCCCGAAAGCTCCACAAAAAACCATACCAAAAGACTTAAATATTTGCTGCTGAGAGCCAGTATGGCATACTGGTTTGAGTATTGGACAGACCAGGGCTTGATTTGCAGCTTGGCCATGAAGCCCACAAAGTGACATTGGGCAAGCTCTCAGCCTTGGGGAAGGCAATGGCAAACCTTCTCTGAACAAATATTGCCAAGAAAACCCCATGATAGATTCGCTTTAAGGTTGCTATAAGCTGGAGACAACTTGAAGGCACACAGGAGCAAGAATAGAGGGGTCAGAGGGATATTGGTTCTTGTTACTATAACAGGAAATGAACTATGCTTTCTTTTTAATAATGAGGGAGAGGAGAGATTGTATTTTTAAGCCAAAATCTGGTATGGCAGATGCAGCAAAGTACCTCCCCCCTCATAATCTTTGCACTGACTTTGGACTGTCTTTCCTGCCCTAAACCAGAGAAAATCCCTAATGCTGGCTCTCTACTCTCCATAGTGCCCTTCCATTTATCTGACTGGCCTCATTTTCACACCCAGTAGTGATTACCTCTTTCCTCAATAAACAAACCCATCACAATCTGACCCAACATTTAGGGTTGACCAAAGACATATTGCGGCTGGAGTCACAGGAGCAGATAATGCCTCTTCTTCCACTTATGGAAGTTAAGGTGCATAGGACCAAAAGACAGGCACGTTGTTTTGGTATGGGCTGGAGGAACCTCACAAACGTCTCTCCTCATTGCTGGCAATAAAGATACAAAAATAGGAAAGTAAATAACTAACAGCCTTTGCATATAGCTTTATACTTGGACAAAATATTATGAATGGCTTTCCCACACTCATCATATTAGGAAGCAGCTGAGAACAGGTCAACCTGACCTGGACTGTACACACACTTTGGGATTGTCACATAACACAACACAGGCCCAAGGATAGATGTTTCCATTACAAGACAGCAATGGCAGCTCTCAGATTATCAGGATTACCAAGAACAAAACAACAGTAAATAAATCATTCACCCTGCCACACCATCTGTTTATTTGTGGCTGGTGAGATTTGTTTCTATAAACATTTACACTCTGGGCTGTCAACCGATTAAAGAATGCTTAGCTTATCAATTATCTACCTTTTCTCTGTTGAACAAATCAATTGATTAGATTGCTATGAATTTACAGATACCACTAAAGTTAGTTTTTTGGCTGCAGTGTCAGAATTCACATAAAACTTGTCCATTCCTTACAACTTTCCCAATTTGACAGAGATAATTCAGATCAATCCTTTGTTATCCCTCTTTTCAACCCCTTCTTAAAAAGCCCTGTTTCTCTCTCCTCCTCCACTTTTCATCATTGGACTCTGTCACATGGGAGGCAAGCGTCATGAAAACGTGATTAAACTGTGGTAATAGCATGATCTTATCACATCCCCGTGCACGTCTCCCATTCGTGTCCTGTGCTTAAACTGTCATGGACACGTCTTTGAGTAATAACGCCCGTTATTACCCAAAGACAGTTTACGCACAGGACACGAACGGGAGTAGCATGCGGGGGTGTGATAATCCCCCCTACTGCATTATTACCACATTTTAATCATGTTTTTATGACACTTGCCTCCTCCGTGTGATAGTGTCCTTTGTTGTCCTCAGCTTATTTCAGTTGCTGCAAACTGAATTCCAATTTCTACAAAGTGATGTTGCTTGGCCACACTGTGTACTATTTTCATCTATAAAATGTTGGAAGGTTTGGTTGACATCCAGAAGGTAATCTTTCTAAATTCTCCCCCAAAACCAAATCAAAGCAGACCAAACCAAATCTCTTTTCCCAAACCCTAGTATGGGTGTCTTTCAAAGGAACTGAATTTTCAGGTTCCAAATTTCAAATCATCTGTTCCTGAGAAAAAATTGAAGGCCTATTGGTCAGCCTTTCCTTAACCCGGTACCCTCTAGGTATTAGGGGTTTTGTTTCAATGGAGCAGACAGTGCCCATACGTGCTGGGAATTTTGGTAGACCAAAGAATTAGCTTTTCCAACCTTTTCCAAGGAGGGATTGAAGGACGCATGCTACAACTTTTATGAGGTATTTGAAAAAGTAACCACAGCAAATGTTCTTTAGATACTATTCTTTTGTTCACTCTTCTCTTCCTAATTTTTTTTTTTATATTGCCCTACTAAAATTCATTTCCCCACTCTCCCACCCTGCATTTTGTGCAATTTACTCTCTGACTCCTTGACCTGACTGGCAGCTTAACCCTGGTCCCACCCTTTTGTTTTCCACTCTTATTGCAATCCCTGCCAAAAAGAAAACGCACACGCACACACTTTTCCAACTCAAATCTTAGAAGCCAGGGTATGTATGCAAATATCCTTTAATAATTTGCTCAGAGCAGCAAAACATTTCCTTGGCACACCAAAAGCACACGTGACTAGTTAAGAGGTTAGTGCTCTATTGATTAAAAACTGGCTACAGGATCTACCGTACTCAAGAAAGAGATTGAGAAGATAGGACCTTATCAGATGGGAGGAATTTCTCTTTATTGCAAATGGAGCCAATTGGAGCCAATTCGAATTCACATGAATTTGCTAGTTTAGTGAATTCACGTGAATTCCTGTTGCATTCGGAATGCGTTCAGAATGACTTCCCATTATCCGAAAATGACTCCCCATTGCCCGAAATTGAGATGCTTTAATTCGCAATAACATAAAACCCATGATTGCATTCGGAATGACTTCCCTTTTGCCCAAAATTGCGTGAGATATTTCAATTTGCAATAGCGTGAAACCCCATGATTGTGTTCGGATTGCCATTGGATTATACTTCCAATTTCCAACGTCTGATAGGGTCCATAGATTGACTGCAAGTGAGGAAGGGATCGTTGCACTTTTGAACACTCTACTTAGAGGCAGTTTCTTTTTGTTTTATGGGG
This sequence comes from Urosaurus nigricauda, assembly GCA_034509955.1. NCBI lineage: Eukaryota > Metazoa > Chordata > Lepidosauria > Squamata > Phrynosomatidae > Urosaurus > Urosaurus nigricauda. Next base: position 182,307,836 of record JAOEGL010000003.1, read on the forward strand.
AGAGGTCTGCAAAAATGGGTTGAGAGCCATATGTGACCTACTGGCCACATTTCACCCATTCTTGATACATACTCTCCAGCTGTCCTGATTTGACAGAGGCAGTCAGGATTAAGAGAGGTGTCATCCCACTTTTTTCAGAAGCATTTTAAAGTGTTCCAGTAGTCTCTTAGATGTGAAGTAGTAACCCTGGCTTCAAATCTACTAACGTTAAAAGTTCTAGTCTTTTTTATTTGTTTGGTCGATTGATTTTTATCTCCATGTCTTATTTCAGGAATATGTAGAGCCAGCATGGTGTAGTGGTTTTAGCATTGGACTACGATCTCCAATCAGGGTTTCATTCCCTGCTTGAGCACAAAAATCTAATGGACGATCTTGGGCAAGTCACACTCTCTCAGCCTCAGAAGATGGCAATGGCAAACCCCCTCTGAAGAAATCGACCAAGAAAACCCTATGATAGGTTCACCTTAGAGTCACCATTAATCAATAATGTCTTGAAGCCACTCAACAACAACAAATTATAATATAATATAATATAATAAATACACACACAGATAACATACATACATACACACCCACTGTATGTATATAAAGACACAAAACAGATGCTTTTCCTAAAAATCAAGAATGTGGACAACATGTCAGCCAAAATTGAGGAAGCTGGTGTTGCTTCTGCTCTGCTGGCCGGCTAAGAAATGGTTAAGTATGTTCTTTCTTTACAGTTGAAATGGTAACCGTCATCAGATGTGGTTGAACAGAGCAAGGGGGAGGTTCATATTTCTCTGTGCCTTTTTTATCCTCTCTAGAGACCTCTGAAAGAATAGTCCACAGCAACATATGAAATCTTTCTGAGAAGCAACACATTTCCCACCTCTCGCCCTATTTTTCAAATGAAAAAGCCTGTAAGGAAGGCCAGCAAAAACAAAAAGGGTGTTGGAAAGAATGTGCAGTAAGATCTTGAATCCCATTTGTTACACCAACCCATAAATACAAAGTTTGTCTTAAAGGCTTACCTTGCTGGAGCATCAATCTGTCATTTAAAATAGTACAGGAAATTGTGACATTGAGGAATACACAAAACCCAGCCCCCTCCCCACACTTCACAAGTAGATTGTAAGACAGAGGATGAGAAAGTTCCTTTTTTGGACTTCCAGTTTGCAACATATCCAGCCAGGATGGGAATATCATTTATTTGTTTGTTTGTTCATTGGATTTACTTCTTGCCTTTCTCCTAAAGCGGGATTCAAGGTGGCTACAACTATGCATGATTTGGTATGTGCAGATACCTCTTGAAAAGTGAATTTTCCTGGAGCCCTTTCATACTATGCAATTATAGCTCTATGATTCTGATTTAACTGCCTCCGCAACATCTTATGGAATCCTGGGATTTGCAGTTTATGGAGAGATATTTAGAATTTTCAGCTAGAGAGCTGTATTGTCCCCCCACCCCACCCCAAAATAACAAATTGCAGGAGTCCATAGGATGAAGCCATAGCAATTAAAGTGGAATCATACTGTTATAATTATGTAATGTGGAATAAATCTTGGCTCCCCCTCCTTTCCATGAAGTAAGCCCGCCTTCTTTCCCCTGTCCGTCTTTACTATGATTTTGATGGAAGTAATAGATAACGAGAAAATCAAAATAAAGATTTCCCATACTTTGGGTCAAACACTGATCAAAACAGACACTGCAGTCAAGAGATAAGAAGACCAGGAATGGGAAGGGCAGCAGTGAAAGAACTAGACAAATGTGAAGACATACAATTGAGCATTAAAGTTAGAATGATCCCAAGCCATTATATTCCCCATCACCATGCACAGATGTGAGAGCTGGACAGCGAGGAAAACCAACAGAAGGAAAATCAACTCATTTGAGATGTGGTGCTGGAGAAGACTGCTAAGGATACCATGGACAGCCAAAAAGAACTGATTAAACCAGCATTCTGCCTAAAAGCTAAGATGACGAAACTGAGGCTGTCATACTTTGGCCACATCATGAGAGGTGTAGAAAAGACAATAATGCTAGGAAAGGGAAGGAGAAAGAGAGGAGGACCACATGCCAGATGGTCATGGGCCTGAATCTACAGGACCTGAGCAGAGAGATAGAGGATAGGGGTTTTTGGAGATGTCTCTTCCACAAGGTCACCATGATTGGGGCAGTTAACAACAAACTCAAATGCTGAGTGTGTCCTCTAATTTGCCTGTCTCTATCCATAGTGCATTGGGTAAGCTCGATCTTGTTATTTTTAATCACTTGCAAATTTATTAAACACAGTGTTTGAATCTTTAAAAAATAACGCATATAAGGTGCAGTCTTATGTTCTAGATATGGAAGAGTATTTGAAGAGAGTGGGAGATATACTAGCACAACATCAAGGATCTGATCTGTTGGTGTAACGGAGTGAAAGAACTATGGTAGACAAATAGTGAGTTTATTTTTCAAGAGGTAACAAACTGCTCCCAAGTAGGAGTAGAGTAGACATTAGCAGCTAATCAGTGATGAACATAGGTAGTTTTTTTTTAATGCCCCTAACATGGAGAGCTGGTTTTAGCTTGATCCTAGGGACAGGATTCTATATGGGAACATAATACTGTATGGTGTGCCGTTGCTCAAAGTACATACATTTAAACAGAAGCTTGGAAAAGTTAATCTCTGCACTACAGCTTCTAGAATCCCCCAGCCAGCTGGCTGTACTTTGCAAGCCAGAGTGTCACCTCACAAAATCACAGAATCCTAGAGTTGGATGAGACCTTGAGACCTCCATTCCAACCTCCTGCCTTGCAAGAAGACACTGTCAAAGCACCCCTGACAGATGGCCATCCAGCCTCTGTTTAAAAACCTCCAAAGAAGGAGACTCCATCACACTCCAGGGCAGCATGTTCCACCATAAAATAGCTCCTACCATCAGGACTTTCTTCCTAATATTTAGGTGGAATCTCTTCTCCTGTGGTTTGAATCAAATGTTTTTGTGGGTTTTTTAAGGCTATGTAGCCACATACCCCACTCACTTCCATGCCAGCATTCTCTGAAAATGCCAGCCACAGATGCTGGCGAAACGTCAGGAACAAACTCTTCTAGAACATGGCCACATCGCCGGCAAAACCCACCAAAAAATTATAGATGCCAGCCATGAAAGCCTTCGACTTCACTTTGAATCAATTGCTCTATGTCCTGGTCTTTGGAGCAGTAGAAAACAAGTTTGCTTCATCCTCAATATGACGTCCCTTCAAATATTTAGACATGGCTATCATGTCACCTCAATCTTCTCTTCCCCAGGCTAAACATACCAAGCTCCCTCAGCTGCTCCTCATGGGGCATTGTTTCCAAATCATTCACCATTTTGGTTCTGGACATGCTCTAGCTTCTCAATTGTGAAATGTGAATTGTGCTGCCTGGAACTGGACACAGTATTCCAGGTGAGGAAACAGTATTCTGTTTCTGACCAAAACAGCATAGAATGGTACTGTTACTTCCCTCAGTCTAGACACTATACTCCTATTATTGCAGCCTAGGATCATACTATCTTTTTAGCTGCTGTTATCACACTGCTGACTCATGTTCAGATTGTGGTCTCTTAAGACTCCCAGATCCCTTTCGCATGTACTGTTGTCAAGCCAGGTGTCACCCATTGTATATCTGAACCATTAATACCTAAGTTTAGTACCTTGCATTTCTCCTTGTTGAAATTCGTTTTATTATTTTTGTCCAAACTCTCTAATCCATTAATGTCATTTCGTATTCTGATCCTGACCTCGGGGGTATTAGCTAACCTTCTAATTTGATGTAATCTACAAATTTGATAGGTACACCCTCTATTCCATCATCCAAAGTGACTGGTAAAGATGTTGAATAGCATTGGGCCCAGCACAGAACTCTGTGGCACCCAGCTACTCACTTCCCTCCCTCCCAGCTTGCCTTTCCAGCTGAGGGAAGGTGAGAGAGAAGTTAACCGGGACTATTGAGACCTCCAATTTTTGTTCTGAGGGCATGAGGCTTTGAAGAGAGAGAAGCAGCCAAGACATCTCCATGGACCAGGTTTGGAATCCCAGTGGGCCAAATTAGGCTCATATGCTAATCCCTAGCAGCTCAGATTGTCTTCTCTTCTCATACAGTTTGATCACAGCTTGATAGAGTTGCCTTTTTGGACAAAAACTTAAAATCTGCCATGCTGCCTGACATATTCTGGGAGTTACAATGCAAAAATAGATAACTTTTCAAAGTTCTGTATTTGATGGTACAGCTATCCCTGAATTCACTAGGGCTTAGTCCCATCTCTGTATGTATCAGATCACAGCCATAAATACCATGAAAGCACACAGCACCCTTCTCTCCCCACCATGACATGAGGGAGCTGCTGAGCAATTTACTCATGCCTTTCCTGCACCCTGACAGAATGCAAGCTGCTGCTCTGAGTAAGACTGTCATGTCCTAGTTCCCTAGATTCTCATATGGCGATTTGCATAATATGCAAATATCAATGAAGTATGTATTTGCAAGTGTTGTATCTGCAAAAATATCTATCTGTATATTTTAATATATTTTAGCCTTTTAAAATCATTTTTATTATGTACACTGTTTTGCATTTGCCAGATTGGTTTTATTGTATGCTGCCCCAAGATCTGATAGAGGGCAGGATTTTGTTGTTGTCGTGTACCTTCAAGTCATTGCCGACTTATGGCGACTCTAAGGCATTTGCTTATTGTGCGGTTTTCTTGGTAAGATTTGTTCAGAGGAGGTTTGCCATTGTCATCCTCTGAGCCTGAAAGAGTGTGACTTGCCCAAGGTCACCCAGTGGCTTTTCATAACAGAGCCAGGATTCCAACCCTGGTCCACATGTCCAAATGTTCAAGAGACACTTGATGTTTTTACCAAACAAAAGAAGGTGGCTTGCATCCTGCTGACCAGTTGCAAATGTGAAAGCCAGACCTATGCAACTGTAACTATTCAGTGTTAATGTTAAATGCTCCCCTAGACCTACCTTAACAGACATCATCTACACCAAGTGATGGGGGTCTGTTTTGCTGGTGACTGGAGCGCAACAGGATTTGGTTTCCAGCCCCCTTCCTCCAGGAAGCTGCGATGCAACAATCACAAGTAGGGCTGCTGTTGCAAATCCTTGTCCCACCAGAGATTGCTGGCAGGAAGGAGCTGGAAATAGCACCCTACTTCACACAGATTGCCAGCAAAACTGACCTCTGTTGCTCACTGAGGCTGTTAGCTGTCAAGGTAGATTTGGGGAATCAAGTTAAGAGATGATATGTAGATATGTATTTGTCTGTGGCCATGTCTGCACTGGCGATCATACTCCAGGCTGCTCCTGGAGTATCCTGGCCCCACAGCTGCCCAGAACTTCCCCCATTACCTGGCCTTCAGTTCCTGTGCCGCAATGGCAATCTGCATTGGCATCCCACTGAGCCACTCAGGGTGTCTGCCACCACGGTGGGTCATTTCCTTCTGAGGTATGAACGAGGCACCCAGGAATGATCATACTCCTCAGCTCCTCAGTCTGACCTCAGAACAAGTGACCTACAGTGGACGCACTAGGTGGCTCAGCAAGGCACCCATACAGACAGTATCTGTGGTGTGGGAATGGAGGGCTCTCTTCCTGGAAGGTTTGGAATAAGAGAGAACTTGACAAAATGTGTTTTAAAGCTGTTAAACCCCGGTTCTGGCGCAGAACATGCAGGATATCGTATTGGGCTTCGAGATGTGTGTTGTCCAAATAGATGATGCCAGAATGGTGGCTGGGGTGGGGGACAGCGTGTTGGCCCATGTAGACAAGGCCAGTGATGTAGCATTTCAGACAGGATTAGTAACTAACCACTGCACTGGATTTGTTTATTTTCCAAAACAGACTGGAGAACCATACGTACAAATGTGTGCTGGATGTTTCACAGACAAAAAGTGACAGCACTCTTACTTTCCTCATGGTGATGATGGAAAATGTCCTGCAACAGCCATTGATGTTTACTGAGAGGGCCTGATATGGCTTATTTATTACATGATGGCAAATAATTAGAGACTAACAGTCATACTTGTGCATAAAAGCAGTCTTATGCAATAGGAGTGTTATTCAGAGTGATCAAAAAGTGTATCCAAACCTGAGCCAAGGAAATGTAGGGGGGCAACAGGCCACCCCTTTTCACACTGGAATGGGGCTGCATCCGTAACATTCACACCTTTCCAGGATGCAAAAAGGAGCCTCAAAACACGTCTCCTTCTTACATCCTGGAAAGGGTGCCATAGCCGGGGCAGTACGGATATACAGCGCTCTTTTGGTACTGCATTGTATGGATGCAGTGCTGGTTGAATACCATGATGCAACACACTATGTGGAGAGGTGTGCGGCATCAGGGCACCCTGGGGGCAGAGTCGGGTGTGTGTCGTGAGGATGCTATGTTCCAACCCTGTCCCTAGGCCAGCCCAAAATGCCAGCCTGTACAGGGCCTTACTCTTCTGGATGACAACTTCCAGAATTACCCAACCAACATGGTCACTGATTAACTTTGCTCTGTTTTTGCCTTTTGTTGTGTCCATGAACAAAATATAGTTTCCTTAGAAACAATATATTACTATATCAAAAATGGCATTACTTTCAATCCAAAACTGCTACTCTGTGGTCCCTAGGAGAGTAGATCTTAATCTTAATCTGCACACACACACACACACACACACACACAGATTGAGAAAAAGAAAGAGAGGGGGTGTACAAAAGGAGATTTGCCCTTGCAACTTTTCTTCTTGAAGACTTGGAAACTACATTTCCTGGGCTCAGAATTGGGACTCCATGGGACAGACTAAGCCCTTCTGCCAGAAGTTCTCCAATGTACAGTCTGATACTATACCCAGGGGGCCAACCCAGATTGGGACCTGCCCCAGACTTGATACGGAAAGGCAGGCACCTCTACTGTCCTTGATATTCTGTCCTCCTTTCACTTTTACATTTCTGAGTACATCATAGACAGAATATCAAGGACAGTAGAGGTGCCCACCATTTCATATGATAAGGGTTGCTGTAAGTCGGAACCAACTTGAAGGCACAGGGCACGGACAGTCCAATCCATCAAGGGGTTTTCTTGGCAAGATTTGTTCAGAGGAGGTTTGCCATTGCCATCCTCTGAGGCTGAAAACAGTTCCAACCAAGCTGATCATTGCCTTCAAATATCCTTCTTTGCAATCCTAAATGTTTGGTCAGTACAATTAGGGAAGCCACAGCAGCAAACCAGCAGCTGTTGGAGGAGACAGCAGCATAGGATTGCAAAGAAGGATATTTTAAGGCAACAATCAACTTGGTTAGAACTCCAACTAGACAGGATGGGCTGCTAGGAAGCAATAAGGCAATCCAGGAAAGGCCAACTCACCAGCCATCAGCATCATGTGACATGCATGGTGCAAGGACGCTGTAATTCCATGCAAGACAGGCTGCCTCTTTCACTGCATGAATTGCATCAGAAAGGCATGTCATCCAAGCATGGGCTTTGACAGCATCTGCTTTTCAGAAATGAAAAGCCTGACTCACCCTACTTACTAAAATAAGTGCAGTAGGTGACCTGAAGGGAGGGGGTGTCATTCCTAATAAGGGATTCATCATCCAAAAGAGGCCCAGCTGCCTATGGATCATGTTTCTTTCTCTCTGGGATGCTGAGGCTGCTAAGGAAAGGGGATCCCCCTTGGAAGAGTCCTTCTCCCCAACCGCCTTGGGGAATAACTAGGCAGGGTTAGCATCTCAGCAATGTCAAGATGATAAACCGGGCAGCGCTGCCAGTGAGGGCAGAAGGGCAAAGGGTTCATCTGGGCTGCCTTGCTCTAGCCACATAGGTGGAAGTAATGAAATATAGCCATTACCTCTCTCTCTATAAGTTGGACTCCCAAAACTTCAGAAGCAACCACCTGCCACATTTCCTGTATATTGTTTCTTTCTGTATTGTAGCTCAGGTGAGAACGGTCTCAGGGTGCATCTACGCTGTAAAAATAATACAGTTTGACACCACTTTAACTGCCATGGCTCCAACTTACAGAATCCTGGGATCTGTAGTTTTGTGAGGCACTACCCATCTTTGGCAGAGAAGGCTAAATATCTTTTTTGGTGTGTGTGTGTGGTGTAACCTCAAGTCGTTTCCAACTTATGGCAACCTTAAGGTGAAGCTGTCACAGGGTTTTCTCTGCAAGATCTGTTCAGAAGAGTTTTGCCATTGCCTTCCCTTGAGGTTGAGAGCATGTGATTTTCCCAAGGTCATTCATTGGCTTAAAACGACATATCCCAGGATTCCATAGGATGGACCTACAGTGCTTAAGGTGGTGTCAAACTGCATTATTTCTACAGGGTAGATGGACCCTCAGTCTTCTCATTCAGTAAAAGCACATCATACAGCCCTCCTGAGCCTGTACCATATCAGCAAGTGTCAGGGAAAAGAGCTTTAAAGGGCCTATCCTTTAAAAGTATAATCATGTGTAGTTTGTGATGTGTAGTTTGTTGTGGCACCATAGCTCTCTGACCAAGAATGCTTAATATCTCACAAAACTTAATAAGATTGAGCCATGACAGTTAAAGTAGTGATTCCTTCCATTTAAATGTATATTTACAAACTGTTTTCCTACAAAATACTCATTACCAAATTTATTTCCTCTCAAAATTTAAAAAAAATGTAGTTTTATAAGGATTTGGAGCAGAGGATTGCATCAACATTCAGGAAGTGTAAAAGCTAAGGGGAGAACTAGTTTACAATCTGTCCATCTGTTTTAGGAAGAGCATATCAAAGCAGTTTATGCCAGAATGCAAAAATATCCCTTTCCTCAAGCATCTGTCCCTGCATCAGACTTAAATAAAATAAAATTAAATAAAATCTTATCCATGTATGATTACACAATTGAAAATTTTCTAGTTAAAAAAAGGAAGGCCAATCACTCAGAGTAGCATTATTTGTGTTACATGGCACCAAGGAAATTCCTTTGTACAAGGGCTGGATTATTGCCCATCTATCATAGCACTGGCAGTAGCTCTTGTGGGTCTCTGATAGAAGTTTTTCTCATTACCTAGGAAAAAATACCTTTTTTGGACTACCATTTCCCAGCCAGTGTGACCAGTAGAAAATGTGTCCATGTTTTGGACAAATCTGGGCAGTTGCATTGCATTCTCCTTTTCCCCTCTTCCCTGGTAGGCCAGATTCATTCATCTGTATGTGTAAAAAAAATTTATTCAGGCCCAAGTTGGAAAAATGTACATTAAAGAGATATTGACTGGCTTGAGGTTTCCATAGCACTATTAACCATTATTGTGGTTAAGTGCTGGACTCAGATTTGGGAGATTCAAGTACTCTAGTAGTCATTGAGCCTTAAACCTCTGTAATCTGGAGTTACCGGTAGTTGCTTTTTCTCAGCCTGAGTTTTTGGAGGATGAAAGCTATGTATGCCATCTTGAACCTTTAGGTGAAAGGTAGGATATAAAGACAATCAATAAACAGATTAGCCAATGTGTTGTATTGGTAGGAGTGTTAGACACAGAATCTGAGTTTTGTTGTTGTGTGCCTTCAAGTTATTTCTGACTTATGGCGACCCAAAGGCAAACATATCATGGGGTTTTCTTGGCAAGGAGGTTTCACAGCAGGTTTGCCCTTGCCTTCCTCTGAGGCTGAGAGTGTGTGACTTGCCCATGACCATGCCAGGATTCAAGCCATAGTCTCCAGAATCATAGTCCAATGCTCAAACCACTACACCATGCTCGCTCACAGAAATGCCATCTTGGTGCCCTGGGGTAAGTCCTCATAGCCTTAGAGGAAGGCAATGGCAAACCTACTCTGAACGAAGCATGCCGAGAAAACCCTACAATAGGGTTGTCATAAGTTGGAGCATGGCAGGGGGTTGGACTGGATGGCCCTTGTGGTCTCTTCCAACTCTATAGTTCTATGATTCTATGATTCTATGAAGCTACATAACAAAACACAGATAAGATGTAGGCAGGCATGTCTATTTGTGAAATGGGTGTCAGTCCTAAGAGAAAAGGTCTGGCATCTGTCTTTGTGGAACTGCCTGGGATCTGGTTATGTTTTTTACTAGGCATTAAGCTAAGAGTTTCTAAAGCAATTGTTTAAAAAGACTGATGAGGAGTCAAGATTTTCTAAATATTCCCTAGTCAGCTCTGAGATGACTCACACAGAAGTCTGTGAATTTGCTCGTAAGTGGCAGGAACTTGTGAAGCAATTGAAGCAAAAAAAAGTGTAGTAAGAATTTAAAGCTAGGCGGAAAACCCACTCATTGGATAAGCTACAGAAGAGTTGTGTGACATTTGTCACGTATTCACAATGGGACATTAAGACTGCTCTATTACCTGGAGACAGTTCTGCCAGGCTCAGTTCAGTGGCTTTTATATCCTTTGAAAACTGATTGTTTAATGTTCTTTTCTCCGTGTGTCTCTGATGAATGGCTAGACCCAAAGTAGGGAACCTGTGACCTTTCAGGTGGTGTGGGACTCAAACTCCCATTAGTCCTAGTCAGAAGGGTCAGCAGTCAGGGGTGACAGAAGTTATTGTAGTTCCTCTACATCTGGGGAAGCAGTTTCCCTACTCTGTGGTAGTTGGACTTTCAAAATGATTTTGCAAATAACAGTAATAACAATAATATTGGCCAGAATCCTCTGTTGTGATGTATGTTGGGTACTTTTATGTATACATGGCTACATAGTAGAGGCTACATAGTAGAGGCATCAGGAAACCATGCTTCATGCAGCTGAGGAAGTAGACCAAGTCTACAAAAGCTTATGCTCCAACAGTTAGTCTCAAATGTGTTACAAAGATCCCTTTGCATACTGATATTCCACCCAGACTGACACAGCTTTATCTCTGAATTCTAAAAACCCTGCTAGTGAATTACAAAGGTGGACAACAGGTCACTGGCAAGAGCGTCCTGATGTGCATCAGCACTCCTTTAGCCAGTGGACTCTTTCAGACATAGGAAATTGGAAGTATAATGCAAGGGCAATCCAAACACAATCCTGGGGTTTCACGTTATTGCGAATTAATTCTTCTCATGCAATTTCGGGCAAAAGGGAAGTCACTCCGAATGCAATCATGGGTTTTGCGTTATTGCGCATTAAAGGTTCTCACGCAATTTCGGGCAAGGGAGGGTTATTTTGGGGTAATGGGAAGTCATTACGAACGCCTTCCGAACGCAATGGGGATTCATGTAAATTCGCTAAACAAGCGAATTTGCATGAATCCGAATGGGCTCCATTCGGATTTGGGAGAAATTCCTCCCGTTTGAAAGAGTCTAGTGTCTTGATGCACAATGGGACCAATGTGGGACCCCAATGCAGATCAATAACTTTGTGGGCTCCCCTATGTAGTAATGTAAAAGCAGCACTTTACTGGATACAGACATTACAGAACTGCCCAGTTCTAATTCCCACATACATAAGTCCACTTAGGAAGATGTGAGCCCCCAACAGAAATCCGGCAATCATGAATAAAGAACAGTGATCTGTGTTGGTCACGAAAATCTACATCAAAAATCCATATGAGGGCAATTCTGAAAGCACACTATTTTGTGAAATCTAAGTTGGCCTAATAAGCACATTACCTTAAAAATGTCTTTGGAAATTTCTCTCATTAGTATTACTGAGCAAACACAGCAGTCATGGGTTAACAAGGAAGGTCATTTCATGGGTCAGTAACCAGTTAAAGCCTAGAAACAGAGGGGGGGGGGGGATTGGCATTTATCACCATAGATGGATGTAAACAGTAGGGTGCTGCAAGGATCTTTACTAACATCAGTATGCCCTCTCATAAATTAGGGGTGAACAATGAAGTGACAATGTTTGCTGATAACATCAAATTATTTAGGGTGGCTAAGATTTTAGAAAATGAAAATAAATGCAAAGAACTGCAAAAAAAAAAAAATCTCTCCAATCTGGGGGAACAGATATTAAAAATCGTCAGCTGGAATTCAGTGTAAGCAAATGTAAAATGGAGTAAAAGGGACAAAAAATCCTAGCCTCATGTATCATCCATTGGGGTGTAACTCATGATGACTTGACCAGAAAAGGAATCTTGACATTGTGATGACTAGTTCAATGAAGACATGGGCTGAGGGTGACAAATCCCCTAAAGCTGCTGATAGGATCATACCTTCCCACAAATCTATAGAATGACCACACTTGGAATACAGTGTCACCAAACTAAAAAAATGCTGTAACACTAGAGAAAGTATGGAAAGGCCAACTAAAATGATCAAAGGCCTGGAAGCAACTGTGTGTTCCTAAAGAAGCATGATGTCTCTCAATATATTTCCTTGGGTTTTACCTGCTGTTGTCATCACAAGGCGACTAGATATCCTGCTTTTTCAAGGACATGTCCTACATTTCAACCTTCTGTCCAGGATGAATTTCAAAATATCCTCCATTTTAAGCATGACTAAGAAACATGAATTTACATTTATATTAGTGTTTTAAGCTTTTATTGGGGAATATCCTACATTTCTCTTGAAGGTCTAAATTCTACGTTGCCTTGTCCTCTTTTGTGGTCAGGACATCTGGTCACTCTGTGTTATGATGTCTGTACCTGTTTGCACCATTCTTTTTGTGGCATATTGTAATGATTTTGTGGATTTGCTCCTGGGTCCCCCCCCCAAAGTTGGTGGGTTTTTTTTTTAAAGCTGGGGTGTGCTATGCTGAGAAGGTGCTATGATCTGAAGGGCAAGTTTTCTCTTCTCTGAAATTTGTTAAAGAAATATTTTAGAGCTATAGATTTATAGGGCAAAAATGCTATTTCACTGACAACACTAGTGTTGTTGTGTGCCCTCAAGTTATTTCCAACTTATATCAACCGTAAGGGGATCTTATCACAAGGTTTTCTGGGGCTAAGACTGTGTAGCACTCTAAAAAAAGAGGAGAAGAGAAGAGAAGATGCATCTACACTGCAGAATTATTGCAGTTTGACACCACTTTAACTGCCATGGCTTATGTGTGCTTGTGCGATCAGTTTGCATGTCTGCAAGTTGGACGTTCCAGGTGGGAAGAGATTAGCAGTTCACCCACCTACTGACACTGCTCCTCTCTCACTGCGTCAAAGGAGTTTATCAGACAACAGAAATTGGAAGCATAATCCAATGGTAGTCCGAACACAATCACGGGACTTCACGTTATTGCGTGAGAAACTACCACATGCATTTTCAGGCAATGGGAAGTCCTTCTGAACGCAATCGTGGGGTTTCACATTATTGCGTGAGAAACTTTCACACACAATTTCGGACAATGGGAAGTCATTCCAAACACAATGCAGCGTCACAATACACAAACACGTAAATTTGCTGAACTAGCAAATTCACTCATTTCCGAACTGGCCCCACTTTCATTTCTTTCAAAATTGAGAGAAATTCCTCCCGTGTGATAAACTCCGCAGTGTGCAACTTGCATGGCCAGGGGATTCTCCAATGTTTCCAGCCTGATTTTTTACTCCGTGAAAATTGCCCTGGAGAAAAGATTAGGCTCATGTCCCACCAGTCTTAGCCCTGTGTGTCATCTAAACAGATCAGTGTGGGAACTTTTCTTTTTCTCTGTGTAGACATCACCCTAGTGGTTTCCATGGCTTTGAGCTTTCACTCAAGCTTTCAAGGGACTGTTTGAGGTGCAGAACTCTTAATAGTTTCAGCACCTTGATTAGCTCCTTTAAAGTCTGGACTAAACCTTGGTGCACATTTGCTGCCCTATTGACACAAACAAACAAACAAACAAACAGCTTCATTTATATACCGCTTCATACCCTTAAGGAGTGTCTAAGCGGTTTACAATTGTAAGCTATTTGCCCCCCAACAATCTGGGTACTCATTTTAGCGACCTCGGAAGGATGCAAGCCTGAGTCAAGCTTCAGCCCTTTGCTGGTCTTGAACTCGCGACCTTATGGTTTTGAGTGAGTGGCTGCAGTACAGGCATTTAACCACTGTGCCACCAGGGCTATCTTGCTTTACACAGTCTAACCTGATCTTGGCTAGTGGCCCAAAGGCAGAACACAAATATTGTAATTGCAAAATATGCACATTTAAAAATGATTGGCTTCCTTAGAACAATTCCCTACAAGTGTTGCCTTAATTCCTGGGTTAGATTTTTTTTTTTTAAATTACAACTCCCAGTCCTACAGCTATTATCGTGAAATATTTAACTAAATAAAGAATATTGAGAACATTGCCATCTTAAAAGGAAAAAAAATAAGTGTGTGTGTGTGTGTGGTGGGGAGAGAACCAGCCATGGGATGTGTTTGCATTGCATAAAAAGTAAATCAGGCCAGGCACCACACCATCAGCTCAGCCTATTTTGAGTCAAGAGGGATGGGAGCCACTCCTAAGAAGAGGGCAAACAAACCATTATGAGGAAATTAGTCACTTGGAACGTCTCAACAGGTGAGGAATGAATGCGTCCATTCACGTGAGCCCTTCCCTTGCAACTCTCCCAGGAAGGGTGTTTGTGATACCAGTCAGGGCACAATCCTGGCGATGACAGCAGAACAACACACACCAAGACCTCGAGTCATTGCAAAGACCTTTGTCTTCTTGTTGTTGTGTGCTGTTGTTTGTTCATTTGTCTAATTCCTGGGAACGAGGCAGTGGAGTAAATGCCTTGAAGGCATAATGCCTGCATTTCAATTGTCAACAGCAACTTTTGCCAACCATGAGTTTCCAGTTGCTGATGGATTATAATTCCCATCATCCTTAATGGTCAGCTATGGTGGGAGTTGAATATATTGAACAGCAGCTGGGTACCCAAGAATTGGAGAGGCTGAATTAATGGATTCCAGATCTGGTGGAGTTAGGATAGAGATCTGTGATTGTGTCTCCAGTCTCCTAATTTACAATTTCTGCTCTCTTGCCTGTGCTATTTCCCCAGTTTAAATGGTGTCCTTGCTCAAGCATGGGTCAGGATAATGTAATGGTTTTGGCATTGAACTAGGACACTGAGGAGTTTATCAGACAACGGAAATTGGAAGTATAATCTAATGGCTATCCGAACGCAATCATGGGGTTTCATGTTATTGCATATTAAAGCATCTCACACAATTTCGGGCAATGGGCAGTCATTGTCAGGTAATAGGAACTCATTTTTAATGCATTCCGAATGCAATTGGAATTCACACAAATTCGCTAAACTAGCGAATTCATGTGAATTCGAATTGGCTCCAATTGGCTCCATTCGAAATAAAGAGAAATTCCTTGGATTCCCAGTTCAGCCATGGAAACCCACTGGGTGACCTTGGGCAAGTCACACTGTCTATATCTTAGACGGTGGTAATGGCAAACTCCCTCTCAAGAAACATGCCAAGAAAACCCTATGATTGGTTTGCCTTAGGGCCGTCATAAGTCAGAAATGATCTGAAAGCACACAAGAACAACTTACTCAAACTAGTAGTTGCTCCTTAGAGAGAATATACAGGGACATGTTACATATCTGTTTCTCTGAAGTGAAAAGTTTTTTGTTTGTTCTGCGACAAGCATGGAAAAGTTTCTTTTTTGGATGATAGTTCCCAGAATCTCCCAGCCAGTGTTAGAACAAGCAGGAAATACTTGTTTTATAGTGTCTCCCTCTCTTCCCTCATTTTTGCAACAGAGCATTAAAGCCACTGAAAGAAGGCATTTGCTGCTGGCTTCCATGGCTTTTAATGGTTCACCAGTGAAGTTCAGCAAGACAGTTTTCAGGATAACATTTTGGCATTCAGCTTGTTTGCCATGAGTTGTCAATCCCTGACTTGTGGCTTTAAAGATCAACATCAGCACTTGGGCCTCAAGGCCCTGGAAAACTGCTGTCTTTTAAAATAGACCATCCTAGACTAGATAGAATAACAAGCTGCCACCATGTGTAATTGCTGTATCATTTACAAATAATACAGAGTTACTTTTCTGCATTCACAGAGAAGCCAGCCTACAACAAGGTATTTTGGAACAATATGACTCTGCCAAGCCCTACCTACATCTGGTTGTTTCCAGTATCCACCTTCCTTTGTTTTCCTCACATTTTCCAAACCTCAACACAATTGTTCAAGCGCACACCTGCAACTGCATAAACATTTAAATAATGTTGGATTTGGAGGTTGCTTTTAGATTTGTTCTTAAATATCTTTTGTTGTTATATGCCTTCAAGTAAATTCCAACTTACGGCTATCCTATCACAGTATTTTCTTAGCAAGATGCTTTCATGGGGTGTTTGCTATTGCCCTCCTCTTAGGCTGAGAGAGGGTTCATCCACTTAATTTCCATGGCCAAGCAGGATTTCAGACTCTAGTCTTTCAGACTGATAATTTGGCTACTCTTTGTTTTTGTTTTTGTTTTGTTTTGTTTTGTTTTGTTTTGTTTTTTTGTGGTGCCTTCAAGTTGTTTCCAATTTATGGCAACTCTAAGGCAAACCTATCACAGAATTTTTGTGGCAAGATTTGTTCAGACGGCGTTTGCCATGGTGATCCTTTGAGTCTGAGAAAGTATGATTTGCCCAAGGTCACCCAGCCAATTTCCATGGATAAGCAGGGATTCAAACCCTAGTTTCTGGGGTTTTGGTTCAACACTCAAACCACTACACCACAGTAGCTCTTAGCTACCCTAGGAGTGAATAAAATGTAAACAATTTCCCTATTCTTCCCTAAATCTTCACCCTTCAATGGAGTTGAGAGTTAACTGCATAGGTCCAACTGGTAAGGGGTCACTGGTAAGGCTCTAACCACCATTGACAGTCACAATTTTGTTGGTTCATTCACTAATGGGGATAGTAATTTAGCCATGGATGAAACATGCTCTTCCGGAAACTAAAGCAACATTTAGCACAAGAAAAAAAATGCATCGCCACATTGTTCAGGTCAAATGCTTACAAAGATGCAGGAGGAGGTCCATGGCACAATATGTACCTCAGCAACATCAAACAGATCTGTTCTGGAGCCCTGCAGAAATACTGCCAGTCCATGTACCAGTGTTTCTGAGGGCTCATTCTCATTTCATCACGATTGAAACCAATCACACCAGGATCAGAACCGGTTTCAAATGGGAATTATGGTCATATAAACCTATGAGAAATTTGCTTTATATTGAAGTGGGAATGAGTCCTCAGAGATGTTCCAGTTCAGTGGTTCCCAAACTTTGGTTCTCCAGATGTTTTGGACTTCAACTCCCAGAATTCCTGACTGTTGGCCAAGCTGGCTGGGGCTTCTGGAAATAAAATCCAAAATACCTGGAAGACCAAAGTTCGGGAATCATTGCTCCAGATGTTGATGCACTTCAACTCCCCAAAATCCCTCACCATGCTCTCTAGGGCTTCTGGACATTGAAGTCCAACAATGTGGCATAGATGAGACTGAGTTTGAAGGATCAGAATTCTGAATTGGTATAAGGTGTCCTTGTGGCTTTGAAGCTTTCTTTTTATGTTGATATATATAGACATATAGATATAATATTATGGACCCTTTAATTGAAATTCCTTGGATGTTTGGATACATTTTATGTCTTGACTTCTTTCAGACCAGATTGTAGCTGTTTCTTTCAATGTGGCTAAATGTTGTGCTGCAGCACATCAAGTATGCCAATAATTAATTTTAGCTATTTTACAGCCTTGTAAAAATGATTTTAATATGATAACTCAGTTTATTTCCTGGCATGCTGTATTGTGCTATCTCATTTTAGAGCCTTTTATACTGAATGCTGGTCATTGCCTGTAAGAATAAAGATTACCACAGTGATTCTTATTAATGAATTGTAAATCTGCTTTACAACAACAAAGGGTGTTTGAAATTTTCTGGTAAGATTTTCTTGCTCTGAATCAATCAAACTCTCCTTGAACCAAACCTTTCGGAGATGTAACATGGTCACTTGATAATATTTTTTCTACATTTGGAAATGATTGACCCTCAGCCCCCATAATATTGTTTAGTATAGTGGTCTAATGCTAAATCTTGATTTCTTCCCTTTCAAGAGAAGAATGTACATAATTGGATCCAAATCCAGAAAGGTTTTGTTCCCTCCCACCCCAATTTCAAAATTAATACTTTTTTTAAAATTGCATTGGAATACTGGATAGTATTAATAATAACAATAACAATAATAATAAAGCCCATTCATCTTAATAGTTGGTACTGTATTTGGCCCATCTAAAATAATGTGTAATTATGCCCATTTTATTTACTCTGTCTAAATTTTTTGAAATAACTTATGATGGCTCACTTAAAAAAAGAAAAAGAAAAAAAAGCAGCAACACATGTCCAGGCTGTAGATGGACAACCCAAATCAAAGGTCCTCTTCTGAATGGTGTATTGGCTACAAGATTACATGATCCTCCTATTATGAACTCATTGCAACAAAACTGTTCAGTAACCCACTGGTTTCTGTGAGTAATTGCTAATGCTGAGTAACTGATGATCAGGCAGTGAAACACTTTGTTTTCTCCTTCCACAGAAACTGGCAAATAGGCCCTTTCTTTTTGTCTGTCTGTCTGTCTGCCTGTCTCCAGAGATATTCTAGAATTCTCTGGCTGATCTTTGAAATATCCCTCCCTAAAATGCAAACCCCAGATTTCCATGGCAGTTAAAGTGAAATTGTAGCATTGTAACTCTGTAGTGTGGAAGGGCCCATAGTATTATTCTGAAGTTGTCTGTGCTGCTTCTCCACTGGCCAATCCCATGACACTAAGGGCCCATTCCCACTTGCGGAAAAAACCCGCATTGGAACTGGGCTGTGCTCCACTTATGAAAGTAATTCCAAAGGGCCCCTCATTCACACTATGAAAAGGGATCTTGTTTGGAATTGCTTTCTTAGCCGGGAACAACTGTCCTTCCCACTGGAGCTGCCATGTAAGGTGACAGCCCTTAACGCCCCATCCCCTTCCTGCAGGGGAATTTTTTTTATTGGGGGGCGATTGATCACAAAATCAATCTTGTGCATTTGCAATCTTGTGCATTTGTGATCTTGTGCATTTGTGATCAGTATAATGAAGAAAAAGAGAAAAAAGGAAGGAAGGGTGGAAGGAAGGAAGGAAGGATGAACCCCCCAGGAGTGTGTGTGTGTGTGGTTTTTTTTCTTTTTCTTCACTATTATGATGTCAAATGCACAAGATCGCAAATGCACAAGATCACAAATGCACAAGATTGCAAATGCACAGGATCACAAATGCACAAAATCACAAATGCACAAAATTGCAAATGCACAAGATCGCAAATTCACAAGATCACAAATGCACAAGATTGCAAATGCACAAGATTGATTTTGCAATCAATACCCCCCTACAAAAAAAAAAACCACAATTCTGACCAGCGTTCCCACTTACTGGAAACACTTCAGAATCGTGTTTTCTGAGAAAGACCACTTTAAAACTAGTGTCAGGAAAGCTCGGGCTATTTGCTTTTAACCCGGTCTTTTCCTCCACTAATCGATCCGATGAGGATAGGAAGTCGATTCAAGTGTGAACGAGGGTCATATAGCCTGCGTCACACTTCGAATGAAAATGTAGTGGGAATGGGGCCAAAGGGATTACTACACATGGGTTTTAAACTGCCATTAAACCTGGAAAAAGTGATTTTGGCCTGATTACAGCTGGAAAGGGAAGAAATCAAGATTTACTTATTGCACGCCACCACCTCTAACTTGTAGCTGCTGTGTCCCTGAAATGCAGTTAGGGCATCCCTTTTCATTGATGGGGAAAACCCATCAATGACCTCCCAGTGGCACTAGTTTTGGCAATCATTTGGTGTCAGTGTCTCCTTCTCTCCTCTGTTCCCACTCCCCACAAGCAGGTTGATTCACTTTAATTATTTTTTCTATTGCCTTTCTTTTGTTTTTAAACTTAACTCAAAGTAGCAGAGCTTCAGAATGGTGTAAACAAGTTAAAATAAAAATAAATAAAATTAAAATTAAAACCCCAAAGGCATACTGGGCATAGTCCAGGGAGGTGGGATTAATGGGGAGTTAGGAAGAGTGTGCGATGGTGGCAGCAGCCACAGTTGTGCAATTGTGAAGACCTGCCATAATGGCTGCTCTGAAACTGATAGGTTTCCATTTTTTAAAATTGACATGATTGCTATCAGAACAGGGAACTTGGGTTCACTTCATTTTGTAGAAGCCTCCAAATTCAAACCTGCCATTTACTCCACTGTCTTTCTTGTCCCATGTTTGGCAAATCACAGTCCGCTGTCTTCTGCTGATCTATTGCTACTATTAAAGATCATAAGGGGATCACCCATTCCTCCCCAGTTCATGAAGGATGGAGACTGCAAAGAAAGTATCTTTTTGTTTTGCAAATGGATGTTAAATTTCCTGAACTTTGAGAATCTCCCAGTAGCCACATGGCCAGAAGGAAGAGGGGCCAGCCTCTGTAGCATGCTACCCCTCTGTAGCATCTGAAATGAGAACAAAAAAGGGGGGAAATGTAGGAATATGACTAACATCTTCACTTATCTCCCTCCTGTATGGTTTTTAACACCTTGCCTGACAAAGAAGCCATTGGAACTTTGAAAGCTTGCAACATGTATTTTGTGCATTTGGTCTGGCCCAGTAAAAGTATCACTGTTTGGTGGATTTTTGATGTTATTGGATTTGCTATATAGCCAGATGGCTACCCCTGGATGTCAGCTAAAGCTTTGTTTTGTTTTTGTTTTTCTGAGTCCATTTATCCTTCTGTCCCCAGAGAGTGCCTCTGGTCAAGACCTTGTTATTTACATCTCAGTTAAGTATGTCATGACTGCTAAAAGGAACCTTCAAATTTGAGGCAGTATATCTTCAGATATATCCCTGATTTAATCGTGTTCCATCAAGGTGAGAGATCTCATTCCTTATGGTGGTCTCTTCTCAACCTCATGGATCCACCAGGTGTGTTTGACTACAACTCCTATCATCCAAGCCATGATGCTTGCTGTAATTGACGGGAGTTGTAGTCCTCCCTGGTTAGGGACTGCTGCTTTGGCATCTTACCCGGGAAGCTGCAGATTCTTTGTGACCAGTCAAAACACATGTCTCCATGGCATCTGAATAAATCAGTCTAGCTTGTGGTCCCGGGAAAGGTTGTGTAATAGTATCTTTCCTAAGATTTAGAAAACACACTCGCTACCTTCTGTACTGCCCACTGTCTCAGCCTACCTAAGACTTCAAGTGAGACCATCTTTCGGGCTCTTCCAAAAATACCACAACCCCCGTGCTTTAGAAATGTGCAGGACTTAACATTTACACTGAAGATATTGCTACAAGTTCCACTTAAAGCTCCTTTTAGCCAGCAATATGTCAATATTTAATGCGTTAACGTCAGAGAGAACAGAGCAGAGAAATGCTCTGAAAAACCAAGTATGTGTTCCTTTTAGCCAACATGGGATTTATATTACAAATTCAGGAAGTGCGAAATCTGATTTGGGCATCTCTCATCAAAACAGCAAGATTTTAAGTGCTTTTTTTTTAAAAGGATATAATCATGAAGGCTAAGGGTCAGGCAATGAGCTAGGAACAGAATGAAAGCAAGACTGCCTTGGTCTGTCACAAGATGGACTTTATCACTCGAAAATAAAGTTTAATAGGAAAACTGAACATGCGTAGACAGAAGGTATCGACCTATGAACCAGAACTTAGTAAGGCTACCTTTTTGGACTGTATTTCCCAAAAACATCCTGCTTTGGTGTGCCCAATTTGCTCCTGTCCTAAATACCTACTTCAACATTGTACCATGTTTGTATCTGCATTTCTTTCTAAAAGTTCAAGGATAGATTATGTTGGTTTGTTCCCCATTTTATTCTCACCATGTAAAGTCAACCTGTAAAAAAAACCCCTCCCTGGCCCAATGTAATCCAGTAAACTGCATGACTGAATGAAGAATCAAAGCCAGGTGTCTCCACTACAGCTCCAACTTGTTGTCTTCCAGATAGGCAGGACTCCCACCCTTTTGATTCTGTTGCATAGGGATGATGGCAATCCTAGGAGTTTATCAGACTTCAGAAATTGGAAGTATAATCCAATGGCAATCCGAACGCAATCATGGGGTTTCACGTTATTATGAATTAAAGTATCTCACACAATTTTGGGTAAAAGGGAAGTCATTCCGAACGCAATCATGGGTTTTACGTTATTACGAATTAAAGCATCTCACACAATTTCAGGCAATGGGGGGGTCATTTTCGGGTAATGGGAAGTCATTCTGAACGCATTTTGAATGCAATGGGAATTCACGTGAATTCGCTAAACTAGCGAATTCCACATGAATTCGAATTGGCTCCCTTCACAATTGAGAGAAATTCCTCCCGTTTAATAAACTCCATAGTCCTATCCAACTGGAGGGCACCAGATTAGTCCACATTTTAAATCATATGGTTTTAAGAATCTGTGGGACTGGAGCAGGGCTGTTGTTGACAGGGAAAGCTGGAAATCTCTCATTCATAGGGTTACCATAATTGAAATTGACTTCACAGCAGTTAACAACAAACACAGGTTCAGTCTCCATTATCCAAAATGCTTGGGACCCAAAGTGTTTTGGATTTTGGAATATATCAGAGTCTGGAATTGGAGATGTGACAGAAGTCTAAACATGAAATTATATTTATCTATCATCTATCATGTCTAAACATGAAATTATATTTATCTATCTATCATCTATCATGTTTTTCTACCACATCCCTCAATGCACCTAAGATGATGTAAAACAGGTGAAACATTTAAAACATTGAATGCATTTAAAAAAAAAAAAGCAAATAGATTAAATGGAGCTTTAGATGGAGCTGCGCTGTTCCACAGTTTTTAAAAAAGAAGCTGGGAAAACCAGTACCATTTTAAAGGTGCTTCTTCTCCCTTAAAACGCAAAAAAAGCATTTTCATGGCACACTTTCCCTTTTTTCTCATTTAAAGGTTAGAGTTTCATGCAGCCATGAACACACTTCTTTTTGCCAATCTAGAAAGCCCCATAGTGCCTAAATATGCTGTTGTGTGCTTTCAAGTCATTTCTAATTTATGGTGACCTTAAGGCAAGAGGTTAGCCTGAGGTTTCCTTGGCAAGTTTCTTCAGAGGGGGGGTTGCCATTGCCATCCTCTGAGGCTGTTTTTCTATGACTTGCCAAGGTCCCCTTGTGGGTTTCCATGGCCCAGCCAGAATTTGAACCTTGGTCTCCCAGTGTCCTAGTCTAACACCCAAACCATTACACCATGCTGGCCAGTTGATCTGCAGTGCCAAAATAATGCAGTTTGACACCACCTTAACTGCCATGGCTCTATGCTATGGAATTCTGGGATGTGTAGTTTATTGTGTCATCAGTGCTGTCTGACGGAGGTGGTGAAATATCTCACAAAACTGCAAATTCCAGAATTCCATAGCATGGAGCCGTGGCAGTTAAAGTGTTATCAAACTGCATTCTTTCTGCAGATTGGACCCAAGTCACACAATTCGCTGGTTTGGAACCCAGGGACGGACATGAGCATGGGTTTTTCCTTTTACAGAGGATGTGCTGGGGTTGATCAGCATTGCTTTGCACTGTTTCCTTGGCCAGCAACACCACTCTCTGGGAAAATCTGGGAACCGACAAAGGAGGACAGGCCTGAGGCCACCTCTTGACCTGTCCCCTGCAGGCATCTGCTGCTCCGACTGGAATTTGTTCCCACCGTTTAAAAACACCCTGTTCCTCGTGCATGGCTCAATTCATGCGCTGGGGCAGCGTGACGACAATGGCAGCCTGGCCTGGTGCCCATTGACAAGGGCTTGTTTATTTCTTGACCGAGGAGACATACATGGCAAAGAGAGAGATGGAGGTGGGGCTGTTCCTAGAGCTTTCTGAGAAAGAGTGAGCTCATGTGTCCCAGCTGAAGGGAGGCACAACACAAAAACAACACCACAGCGGCAGCAAAGAGAAGCAACAAAACCCACAGGGCGGGCAAGTGGAGGAAGGTGGCCAGGAGCCAAGGAGCGGATGCCAGGCCTCTTGGCTATCACCCTGAGGGTGATAAGAAGCTGCCTTTGCTCAGCTCGGACATTCTGTCCACAATCTAAACCTAGCATTGGCTCTTTTATCTGAAGAAAATAATGTGCAGAGCTTGGGAAAGTTATTTTTCTGGACTCGAATTTCCAGAACTAGTGTGGAGGCATTGTGGGACTTGTAGTCCCCAAAAGTACCTCCCCCAAACTCTGCCCCTTTGTCCAGCTGGACATAAATCACCTATTACTGAATGGTTAGCCCCAGGGTGAGGCCCTCCTTTTCTAGGACGTATCCTACATTCCAGGAGGAATTCCAAAAAGTCTTCCATTTTGAGCATGGCGAAGAAGCATCAATTCAATATCGATATGAGTGTTTTGAGCTTTTATTTGGCCATGTTCTCCATTTTCCTTGAATGTCCTACATTTTGCAGTGCCTTGTCCTTCTTTGCGGTTGGTACATCTGGTCATTCTGGTTTAGCCTACTTTTTCAAAAGTCCAGGTTAGAAAACCGGCCACCGCCAACAGCTGCATAAACAAAGCATAGCTCTATGGTGTGCTCATTTCTTTTTTCTTTTCTTTTTTTCCCCACATGGGGACTTGGCTGCATCTGCATTGCAGAAATAATGCAGTTTGGCTCCATTTTAACTTCCCTGGCTCAGTGCTTTGGAATCCTGGGGTTTGAAGTTGATTGTGGCACCAGCGCTCTCTGACAGAAAACGCTAAATATCTTACAAAACTACAAATCCCTGAATTCCATAGCATTGAGCCACGGCACTTAAAGCGGTGTCAAACTGCATTAATTCTGCAGTGCAGATTCTTTTACGATGGCAAAGCCTCCAACATGTCAAAGATGAAAAGCAGTACATAGGTGGGCAAACCACATCAGAGTGTGCTCATGATGGCAAAAATGGAAAAACACATAAGCTGGAAGAGGCTGCAGCAGTTTGCTTTCGCTTGGTGGCAACTTGTCGGGAAGGATAAATTTCCACCTTCTTCTAGTCTCTTCCCTGCTTCCCAGTGAGTTAACTGAATGTAAATTACATTTGCATTTTTAACTGTATTTGCAGCAACCAAGGTAAGCTGCAGACAAAGGGGGAAAGTGGGAGGAGGAAGAAAAAAAAGAACTGGGACATTTTCAAAGCAAATCAAAAATGGCATGACAGAGGATTAATCAGGACTGCCCTTGCTGAATCGGGCCAGTTGGCAGATATACCACAGCCTTTCACATCACTTACTCCCTAACTCTATATATCAGGATTGGGGAACTTGTGACCCTTCAGATGTTGCTGGATTGCAGCTCCCATCAGCATAGCCAATGGTGAGGGATGATAGGAGTTCAGAAACATCCAGAGGGCCACATGTTTAATGGGATATTCCAAGGACTGAACATGGATCCTTCTAATGGGTATTGAGCTCTCTATCATGGAGCAATGGCTCTTCTTTCCTGAAATGCAAAAGGCCTGCATAGACAGCAAAGCTCCTCTTTAATGAGCTGCCCAAGCGAAAATCAGGTACCCTCTGTCTCTGGATATTTTCTGACTACAGTAGTCTTCTGAAAACTGTTTCATATGTAACTATAATCAAATCTGATAATACAATCCAAATGTCTCATCCAAATCAACATCACATGTTACTGTCACATAGATGTATGCCTCTCTGTCTTGAAGAAATAATATGTGATTTGCCTCAAAGACAATGGATCTTGAAGTGGGAAGTTACCCAGATGAATCTCCTAGGATTTAAAAAAAGAGAGAAAATTGATCTGGGCTTCAAAAACCCCAGTTGGTCCTGGAAATTCACAGGGAATAAACTGGGACTGGAGATATATTGTTTGGATTTTTATGTTTTTAAAAAGAACAGTCTGTACAGGTGCAACTCCTGGGGTTTTTCACCAGTCTGGATGAACCCTAAGTGATGTCCATGCATGTGTTGATTGGTCATCTATAGTTTCCACCTTAATTATAATCTAGTTTTTTAAAAAAGGTATTTGCTTCTTGTTAGACTTTTCCTGGCTGTGCTGGTTAGGGGATATTGGACACTGTGGTCGCCCAAAAATAACATTTCCAACCTCAGGTTTACATAAGGGAAGTTGCAGATATTTCTTGCCAGCATAAGTGGTTGTTGTGTGCCTTGAAGTCATTTCTGACTTATAGCAACCCAAAAGCAAATCTAACATGTGTTCAGAGGGAGTTTGCTTTCTGAGGCTGAGAGAGTGTGACATGCCCAAGGTCATCCAGTGGGTTTCCATGGCCAAGCAGGGATTTGAACCCTGCTCTTCCAGTGTACTAGTCCAACATTCAACCACTATACAACTCTGGTTGTCTCCAACATATGTACAGGCAGTAAATTAGAGGTGTGTGTGTTTATAATTAGAGGTGTGTGTGTTCACTTGCTTTGGCCAGGATACCTATCCGTAAAATGGACCACATTCTTCTGGCTTCAGGTCAATTAGGCTTAATAATGGAAATCTATTTTTCACATTATCTGTACATTCTACAGGGATGTTCCCTGGGTTGTATTTGTGGGTATAGTAGGCATCGGAGATTGCTTGAACTGTGCACTTCTGCTTATTTACACTAACAAGGGTTATGGGCCCAGATGTTATCTACTCAGGCATCTCCGTTAGTTGCTGATGTGTTGTCCGTGCTGGAAGGCTGAGCAGCTTTGGGGAGAAGCAATTTTGACAGTATTTCCACATGATGCAGTGGCATCCCTGAACTTGGTGTCACCCACTGCATGTGAAAAATAGATTTGCATTATTAAGCCTAATTGACCTGAAGCCAGAAGAACTTTGGACATTTAGGGGCTTTCCAGACCACTCAAAAGGGGTGGTCTGTAATCGCCCCAAGAAGTGGCGAGATGGGGTCAAGGCTGCTGCACCGGCAGGCTCCGCGGCCCCATCCTGCCGCTTCTGGAAGCCACTGTGAAGCGGCCTCAAAGCGTGGTGCAGCAGGCACCCTGGGTGCCCGCTACACCCCACTTCCCTCAGCAGGGCTGAGGGGAGAAAGGGGCCGCCGCCGCGGCCCCTTTCTCCCCGGGTCTTTGTAATGGCTGTTTAAAGGCTTGATGCCCTCCTGCGGCGCAAAGGCATCATGACGCCATCATGGCGCCATCCCTAGCCCTAAAATTGATATGCTTTAGGGCTAGGGAGGGACTAAATGCTGCACCCTCCCTAGCCCTAAAATCGCCGCAAAGAGCCCTTATTGCAGCTCTTTGCGGCAGTCTAGATCAGGCCTTAGAGACATTTAGTCAAGGAGGACTGCAAAAAGTGACTATCTGTAGACAAAAAGAAGGAGAAACCTCAATGGATGACAGATGAAACTATTCATACCATGAGAAGGCATGTCTTACTAGAAAAGAATAATGCTTGGTAACGGAGAAGGCCGTAGGAAAAGAAAAAGACTGCATTACAGATGGATAGGCTCAGTTAAGGAAGCCACAGTCCTGAGTCTGCAAGATGACCTGGAGGTCTCTCATTCATGGGGTTGCCATAAATTTGATGGCAGTTAACAACAACAAATAAATTCAGGGTGAAGTGAAATTACATTTCAAACATAAACAGCAAGAGCAAAGTTAAGACACTGGCATAATAAGCATGAATTTCTAATTACATTCAAAAACAACTTTGGAAGGGATTTTTAGAGACACTTCCCCATTCAGTGCCATTCTTTTTATCAGCCATTTTTTCTTCTCAAAAAAGTAGGCCTAAGTAATATAAAAATTAACATGTGACAAAGCATACTGAGTTACTTTTCCAGCAACCCAAGCCTGTCACAGAATTTTCTGGGGCTGAGAGTTTGTGAATAGCACCACATGATAAATAAGATTGCTACCCCAGTCTGAAATGCATTACATGGACTGAATCTGAAGAATGCTAAAGCAGTTTGGAAGAATGCTGGGGTGAAAAATCTAGAGAAAGAAGGGCATCCTATTATTTCCTTTGCTCCTTTCCAAGCCCATCAATAGCATTTTTGTCTTTGGGAAAAACAGTTCTCAGAAATGTAAAGTATGAATGAGGGCTCATATTCCAAAACCAACATCTGTCTCTCCCCTCCCCACCAAACCTCAGGCCACAAATTACTATCTTTATTTATTTGCAATTGAATACCAGATCATTCCTTGGCTTACAGAGGATGGCCTAGCTGTGATCAGATTTTCACTTGATGCTAGAGTGAAGTGTAGTCCCACCATGTGTTGTAAAGAGTAACTTTTCCACTATCCACTGACCTACATGGAAATGCCATCAAACAGAGGCCATTTCCAGATTTCGCTATACAACCAAGTGAACATATAGCTCATAACCTCCAACTGTCCCAGTTTGGCAGGGACAATTTTGAGTAATCCTCTGTTGTCCCAGTTTTTATTTTAGCTGCTTAAAAATATCCCACTTTCTCTTTCCTCCTCCCACTTTCCCCCTTTTTCCTCATCTTACATCCATTGGTGCAAACTGAGTTCAAAATTTAAAAGCAATTTGTACTGAATTAACTCAGCACTGCAAGGAGAGGAGAGAAAAGGAGGAGGTAAAATTTTGCCCTGCCCTGCAGGCTCTGGCAAGAGCAAACTGCTGCAGCCTCTCCTAGGTTATGTGTTTGTCCTCATTAATAACTTCTGCCATCTTGATCACATTATGGTGTTGCTTGGTGAAACATGTCCTGCTTTTCATCTATGAAATTTTGGAGGGCACAATGTCTTGACCACCTATTTTCCCTTTTCCTTTTTGGCTTGCTTACTAAGCAATCAAAAGAGGGATCATGCACCATCTTGGGGAGCTAAGAAGAGATATCAATCAAATTCTGTTTGGCGAAGTGATGAGTTGAGAAGTTCCTAGAAAGAGTGTTGTTTTTAACAGGCTCCCAATATTCTCAGGCACACCTATGCTGACGTCTTATTTGTGTGGAACGGTTCCTCCCCACTCATCCCAGCAAATGAAAGCACGGCAACCATACTGCCAATAGTTCCCTGAATAATTTTACAGTCCCA
Organism: Urosaurus nigricauda; assembly: GCA_034509955.1. NCBI lineage: Eukaryota > Metazoa > Chordata > Lepidosauria > Squamata > Phrynosomatidae > Urosaurus > Urosaurus nigricauda. Next base: position 182,336,698 of record JAOEGL010000003.1, read on the forward strand.
TTTGTAATTCTCAGAATCTCGATAATAATAACAACAACTAGGTCATGTAATATGATTGCAAAGCTGCCAACAGAAAAACCTCTTGGCCTTTGGCTGAGTTGTTGATGACCGCTAGTCTAAGCCACTTACTGCCTTTCTCAGAGACAGGAGTTCTTGGCTTCACTTCTGCCTCTCTGTTCCCAGTTCTCTATACAGGAAGGTGAGGAGACAATGCTCCCCTTTCAGACATGTGTAAACTTCTACATCGAAAGCACTTGTGCCTTGGAAAGACATGCAGATCATTTAGTGAGACAAATACACACACATATTTTGCTCCTAGCTTTCAGAGGTGGCTGGCTGGTTGTCAAAGTGATGGTTGAATCTATTCTGGAGTTTAATCTCAACTTTACTTTGAGACTATTACTATAGATTGATAGAGTTCAGCATCTTGGATGGCTCATTCCAGGGTTCGATTTCCATCTTGGTCATTTAATCCTACTGGGTGACTACAGCCCAGGGTAAATCACACTCTTTCAGCTTCAAAGGAAGGCAAGGACAAACTTCCTCTGAACACATTCTACCAAAAAAAAAAAAAAAAAAACCAAAACAAAAAACCCACTTCCATAATTTTAAACCCACTATGATTTAAAGCGAATTGCTGGTTGGGTTATATGACCATCGTTGAAACCAGTTCCGATCCTATTGTGATTGGTTTCAATCGCAATGAAACAAGGCAAATGCAAAAAACCCTGCTCTTTCCTGACACTAATTCTTTGACGGTTCTTTTGAAAAGTATTGATTCTGAAGAGTGTTCAACAAGTGGGAACGACGGATCCGAATCGCATCATTCTGGAGGAAAGGGAGTAATGGCAGAGGGGTGTTTACCCTCCTTCCTCAGGTTTTGGTAGATCCACCATCCCCTCCCCACCCACCCCTCCAGTGCTGCCTTTCTGCTTGTGGTGTGACCTACAGGCGCATGATTTTTTAAAAAAATAAAATTGATAGAATATTAGATTAATTGGTTTTGCAACTAATTGCAATTACTTGGGTGATACAATGGCAGCTCATAGTGAAGCAAGTAGTTTTAAAACCAATAAATCAAATCATCTATCTATTTATCTATCTAGTTCCCAGGCCGGGCTGCTGCTTATGTCACTAATGACCCACAGATGATTGACATGCATTTTGAAGTGGCACAAACTATTGGGGATGACAATCATGCCAAAAAAAAGAAGCGATTACAAGAGGATAATGAAAAGATCCACTTTCATAGTGGGAATGACAGACCTTTTGGAATTGATTTACCAACACGGAGTGAAGGTGAATCACAAACCGGCTTAAATGTAAGTGGGAATCAGCCCTTAGGGGTTGAAACAACTTGAAAGCACACAACAACAACATAAAATCTAGACTGGATTCATAATTCCACTGACCATGAAACATGCTAGATTTTCAGCTTAACAACAATTTTTGGTTTGATGGGGCCCTGAGGTTCAAAATGCATTCCCATATGGCACTCGTGTTAAGTGGATCCCTTATTCAGAAAACCTATATGTCTAAAATGGCTAACAATAGTGGAAAAAACAAAACAATAACAATAGATGAAAACTGTTTAAGAAGTAATTAAAGCATCAAAACTCAAATCTAGGGGGAGGGGAATCTGCCAAAAAAGATATTGCGCATGCCTACTTACCAGTATATCAGTTTGCTAGACTGCAAACCAAGAAACTCTCCTGGTTCCTTTAAATCCGTCATTTTCTACATTGTTGGACTTCAACTCCTAGCATGGATGACTGACAGGGATTCTGGGAGTTGTAATTCAACAGCAACTGAGGACCCAAATCAGGGAACCATTACCTATCATGAGCCAGATCCGGCCTGTAGACTACATGTTGGCTATTTTTAATATTAACCACTGGATGTATTCAGGGGGAGGAATTTTATGGTTTTGTGTTTGAAGTAAAATGCATGGCATAGTGGGTTGAGTGACTATGACTCTGGAGATCAGGGTTTGATTCCCAGCTCAGCCATGAAACTCACTGGGTGACCTTGGGCGAGTCACACTCTCTCAGCCTCAGGGGAAGCCCATGGCATACCTTCTCTGAACATATCATGCCAATAAAACCTTTTTATAGGGTCGCCATAAATCAGAAATGACTTGAAGGCACGCAACAACAACAACAACAACAACAACAACAACAACAAACTTTTAGGAAACTTTGTTTGATGCTACATAAGCTTAGAAACTATTGAAGAGAATGCATGGGCATATTTTTATAGCAAAGCATTGTGCCTTAAAGTTTTTCTGACTTAGGGCCACCCTAAGATGAGCGGGTTGGATGACGACTATAGCGCAAGTGGTGAAAGACTCGACTCCTATCCAGACAAAACGGAAGTACTCAAGTTACCGGTCCGAAACCAGGCTTGGGAATACAGTCCCCAGTCCTAGACGGAGTCACGCTCTCCTCTAAAGACTCTGTTCGCAGTCTGGGGGTACTTCTGGACTCGTCGCTTCACATGACCAGTCAGGTGAATGCGACGGTCAAGAGTGCCTGTTATCAGCTTTGGCTGATATGCCAGCTGCGCCCTTTCCTGGATACAAAAGACCTGGAGTCCGTGGTACACGCTTTGGTAATCTCACGTCTGGATTTCTGTAACGCGTTCTACATGGGGCTACCCTTGTGCCTAACCTGGAAACTCCAACTAGTCCAGAATATGGCAGCCAGACTTATTACTGGAACATCAAGGAGAGAGCACATAACACCTGTGCTTAAAGCTCTCCACTGGCTGCCCATTAGTTTCCAGGCACAGTACAAGGTGTTGGTTTTAACCTTTAAAGCCCTACATGGCTCAGGCCCGTCTTACCTTAGGGACCGCCTCTTCCCGTATAAACTGCCCCACACACTCCGATCCTCGGGGAGGAACCTGTTACAGCCTATGAAAACTAGGCTGTCGCAGACTGCCCAGAGGACTTTCTCAGCTACTGCTCCCAAGCTTGGAATGGCCTGCATCTTATGCATCTTATGCATCTTATTACATCATTGGCCAGTTTCAAAAAGGCTTTAAAAACGCATCTCTTCCGGCAGGCCTTTCGTTGAAAGGAAAATAAACAAAACATCAACTCCCGGCTCTGGAAAATGGAAATGAAACTGGGGAAATAACGTTTGCTATCACCCTGCTTAAACTTTTGGATTTCACCTATTCAGGATTTGCACATGCACTGTCCGTGAGATCATATCTGTTTTAATTGTTGCTGATTTTAACTTTAACTGTTGTTAATTTTAATAAGCTTTGGTTTAATATAATTTTAAGGGGTGGGTGGGTGGGAAGAGAGATGATTATCATTTTACTCTGTATTTTTAAACTCTTGCTGTACCCCGCTCTGAGTATTTCATTAGAGGAGCGGGTTATAAATAAACATTATCATCATCATCTTCATCATCATCATGGGGATTCTTGGCAAGATTTGTTCTGAGGGGGTTTACCATTGCCTTCCTCTGAGGCTGAGAGAGTGTGACTTGCCTAAGGTCAGCCACTGGCTTTCTGTGGCAGAAAGGGGATTGCAACGCTGTTCTCCACAGTCATAGTCCAGCGCTCAAACCTGAACACCGTGCTGGCTCACAATCCATATTACATATACGAAAACAGATGGGAGCTGAAGGTAACAATGAAAGTCTTCCTGACAGGAACTCTTCACAGACTGAAGACTTTGCTGCCAAGGAAGATAAACAAACCATGGAAGTATGCCAGAATATTTTAGCTTAACATACCCTGATGCTTTTCCACGGCTTATGCCAGCACTAAAAGCTCTCTTAAGAGGGATTTGATTCATTCCAGATTCATTGGAGTTTATCACACAACGGGAATTGGGAGTATAATCCAATGGCAATCTGAACGCAATCATGGGGTTTCATGTTATTGCATGAAAGCTGATCACACACATTTTCGGGCAATGGGAAGTCCTTCCAAACGCAATTGTGGGGTTTCACATTATTGCGTGAGAAACTATCACATTCAATTTCGGGCACAGGGAGGCAATTTCGGGCAGTTCCGAACACAATGCAGCGTCAATATGCAATCACATACATTTGCTGAACAAGCGAATTCACTCAGTTCCAAACTGGCCCCACTTTCATTTCTTTGGAAATTGAGAGAAATTCCTCCCGTGTGATAATATCCTTACTCATGCTTTGGTCCCAGTGAAATCAATGGCTAAGCTTCTGTACAATCTAACTTAATTACAACAATGGAGTTCCATCATCATAGCTATGGTTAGGATGTCAATCCTACAAACCGAAACCACCCACTTTTGGAGCCACAGAATGACCCAACCAAAGGAGTTCAAAGGCACTGGGAAATAACATCAGTAGTGATCTCCTAGTTGGGGGGCATGTTGAGAATAGCGAGCTGGAGACAAGCCTCAGGATCCTGACCCAACCGATTCTCTCAGTATGCCCTATGACTGGAAAGCACTGCAGATTATATTTCCCAGCACCCTGATGTATTGTGCCTCAGAAACCTTTCAGCTGGGATGCTGTTTAGCTGAAAAGGTACGTTTTGGGAGGGTCACATTTAGTTGTTAGCAAAGATAGACATGAATGCCAAAAGTTAGGAGATGAAGCCTGGCTTACAGTGTTATAGCTACTGAACAGGATACCGGCCGATGGCACGAAGCAGTCATGAAATTGAGACCCATCAGCCAAGATCCTACACTGCTGTATCAGGGCATAAATAACTGCCAGAGGGGCTACATTCTTCTTCCATTATGCAGTCCCTACATCAAATACCATTGTGGCACAACATATTTGGCTCAGTGCAAAATGGGCATGGGTCTTTGCACAACTACAATATGCAGTGTGATGTACATGGGTCCATGTTCCACATTGGGCCTTGCCTCAAGCCCACTGTGGCTCATGCACACCCTATCTGATGCGTCACAGTATGCGTTCCACATGTAGGCCTCTACTTCCATGCCGCCACTGAGCAATGTCCAGTAAAAAATTACTCTCCCCGCGTAATGCAGCTTATACCTGTATATACCACTAACAGCTTCTTATTAAATGTAACTTTCTGAAAGTAGCAAACTTGGAGGAACTCTCCTCTATGTCCCATCTGTAGGGGAAATTATATTATGGGAGGACATGGAAGAGGGCTTTCTCTCTAGTGGAACTCCAGTTGTGGAATTCCCTCCCTATATATTGGTGTCAATGTTGGGATGATTTAGGCACCATTTCAAAACTTGGCTTCTTTTATTAAAGACTTGGAACGTGATTGATTTTATTGAGGCTGCACATGTTTTATGGTTATATGAGTCCAAATTGTTTTAACCAATTTTGTCTGTTTTTGATAAATTATTTAATATATATATTAAAATTATTTTAGATTATTGCAATTATTTATTGTTTTAAACTTATTCTATTGTAAGCTGGCCTGAGCGCTATGGGGCAGGATATAAATGTTTTTCTGCTTTGGTTAGACGTCACTTGGAATGCTATATCCAGTTCTGGGCACCGCAATTCAAGAAGGATGTGGACAAGCTGGAGCATGTCCAGAGGAGGGCAGCCACAATGGTGAAAGGTCTGGAAGCCATAAAGCCCCATGAGGAGCGGCTTAGGGAGCTAGGTGTGTTTAACCTAGGGAGGAGAAGGTTAAGAGGGAATGTGATAGCCATTTGAAAGGATGTGATATGGAAGAAGGAGCAAGGTTGTTTTCTGCTGCTCCAGAGACTGTGTGCATTTGCTTTACTAACAAGATTGTGGCACTTTATGAACCTGGTATGATAGTCTTGACCAGAAAGAGTGGAAAACAGATGAAGAACGTATTGTGCACGAATCAGTAGTGAAAAAGCAGTGTAACTGGGGGGTGGCGTGGTGGGATTGGCAGCAATGAAAAGGAGTACTCTATCAATGGGTGGAGTACTCACCAGCTACTAGATAGAAATGACAATGTGTGATAAGTCGTCATCATCATCATCATCATCATCATCATCATCATCATCCCTGCCTCTATCCAAGGCTCAAGGCAGGAAAAGTCCTCAATCTGTCAGCATCTCTGACTGTTCACCACTATGGTATGCATCTTTAGTCTACCCCACTGTGGGTGGACTTTTTGGCTGAAAGGCCAGCCTCTAACTAACTCTGGTCTTACACCAACTAACTCTCCTATAGATTTGCCCCAGTGTACTATTCAGGTCTTGTCCTATCTCCACTGGAGACTCCTTATGCTTTAGCTCCCTACAGCCTAGCCCTGGCACAGAGAAGCAATGCCAGCCCTATCTGCTCTGCAAACATCCCCAGCACAGCCTAAATTGGAGATCTGTTCTGTGTTAAGGAAACAGGCCTATAAAAGAAGAGCTTGTCTTTGTAGCATCCAAAACTAAAAGGAAGGAAATAGACAGTTAAACCCATGCTGTCCTTTTTTTATAGGCATTTTCACATGGGTATTAAATAAGACACACCGTCTTTAAAAAAGCATAGTTAATAATAACTATGCGGCACTCTGGTGAAATAGTGTGGGAATTCAGGAAACCCACCACTTCTACCTTTACGTTGCATTTATGACCTTTTCCCTGCTAGTCTGGTGGATGTCATCCAGCTGTTGAGTCACTGGCTGGTTACACATCCCTGATGTAAATGGTTTTGGCTGGGATAGCAACCTGATTTAGATGGACACTTATCTGTCATTGCTCTGGCTTTAAAACAAGGGTAGTCAAAGTGCAGCCCTGAATATATGGTTGGACTTCAAGTCCCATCGGTCTTAGCCAGAGATCTACAGCCTAATAACATAAGCTTTGTTTACCACTGATGGAAAAGCTACAGGACAGGCTGAAGTCCAACAAGTGAGCTGTTCCACCTGATATACCTTTGTCTACACATAATAATTAAAAGTAAACAAGTAAATACAAATTAAAAAGGGGCCAAAAATGGTAAAGGTGATGTCTCTATCATTACACAAGGTTTAAGCATTTATTAGAGAGTAAATTCATTTTTAAAAACGGCCTGATTACAGATCCTCAGCTGCAGTTTTGTACCTTTTCAAATCTACAGCCAATAAATGGTGGCGGTTGTGTTGAAAGACAGCAGCCTGGCTTTTAATTTCAGAGTGAGTAAAACAATCACAGGTATGGCATACACAACCTTACATTAAGCTAGCTGTCACCATCCCTTCCCTTGTTACCAGAGACGTTGCAGCTATACTAATTTGGAAAACCTGTTCTGCAGCTACCTCTTTCCATCTCACTGACCACTCAGCACAACTAGCACAACCAAACAATAGCTTACAGCTATTCCTAGTTCCTGGACATTTAATACATGGTCCACCCTTGACTGATCGAGTGTGTTGCACAGTTAGAGACCCAACTGGTGTTAAATATATATTTATTTGCAGTATCTTCATCCTTCACAGGGAGGCAGCTACTGGGGGAGGGAAAAGGGGAGGCAAAATGAAAAATTATGCCCCTCCATGACATTTTTTTCCAGTCCTCAAATTTCTAGCATTACAGCAATTTAAAAATTCCATTGAGAAACACAGTTTAGGCATCCAAAGAAAAGGGGGTAGATAAAGTGACCAAGTAACCGGTTTATCACACTAGAGGGCAAACAGGATTTAAATAGGAATTAAACAGGAAATGCCCTATGTTAAACATAAGGCATGTTAAATGCCCTATGTTAAACATAAGGCATGTTAAATGCCCTATGTTAAACATAAGGCATTTCCTGTTTAATTCCTGTTTAATTCCTGTTTAAATCCTGTTTGCCTTCTAGTGTGATAAACCTGCATGTGAATATTAACTCAGATAATATAAGCATTCTATGTGTGAAATTTTTCCATGTTTCACTTTCTGCAACCCTAGAAATTTGGAGACCGAAGGAAAATTTCATTGAGGGAAGGGTGGAATTCTTATTCAGGCATCCAGTCCTTAATTTTGCCTTTGCTATAGCTACACCCATGAATTCACATTTCTCAATAGTAGAATTCTAAACAGATGGCAGAAACATGCAGCAAGAATAATAAATGGGTGCACCTTCAAACATTTGTGGTCCATAACAAAACATCCCCAATATCTTAAGACGAACCACAATACTGTACCACAGAAGCGTGCAAACTTTTGAGTTCTTCAGAATTCTTCATCAGGCTAAATGATACCTAAATAAAATGTTGTGGCCACAAGGTCTGCCTAATGAAGATCTTTCGGACTTGAAAACAGATCCATCAACACATATAAAATGAAAACCAGAACCCCGGTAATAGGAGTCTGCAACAACACCAGCTATGCAAAGCCACTGTAAGCCTTAGCAAACAACCAAGTCTTGACTTGTCGTACTCTCTGATGATTACAACTATGGATAAACTTTTAACCCCACCTCGAATAAAATCTTGCATGGCACAAAAGGAAACCAGTTTAGCCAAGGAAGCACTTTGATGTTGCCATCTATATGTTATGACACTATCAATATTCCTGACACTTCTCAGTGTAATATAAACAGCAGCCGCAAGAACATAGAGAAATCCTGGAACCAAAGAACATCCACAAAGTGTTGGCCCCCAATTTCTGACCATTCCTCTTTCCTGCTGCACTATTCTCCCCCAATAGTCTCACAGCCCTTAAAGGTAGATGGGGATTACAAGGTCCTATGGATGCCACTCGGGGGTGCGAGGGGTTTCAGACCACACTTGAGAGGGGTATCAATTTCAACTTGAGAGGGGTATCCATTTCAACAATCACCCTCCCACCACCCAGAGCGCCACATTATTCACTAAAATAGCGTTCAAATGCAGTGAGCATCACCAGGAATCTTGGAATCGGTAAGAATAGGGATATTTGATTTGGTCTAGTAGAGCTGTTCAGATCTGATACTGAACCGCAGTTCCACATTGTAAGATCAAGTCTTTAATTCGTACAGTCCCTCTTCTCTCACACCTCCTTGTCCACTGTAGAAATAATGCAGTTTGCCACTACTTTAAGTGCTGTAGCTCCGTCCTATGGAATCCTGGGATTTGTAGATTCGTCAGGCACCAGCTTGTCCATATAACTGTCTGTGAACATGCCATGCATCAGAAAATCCCAGCTTAAAAAGCGGAGGGAGATCATATTATTCAATTTTGCCACATTACCTACACGTGTAGCTTCATGACTGTTATTTCTGACATTTTAGTCTAGTTCTATTAAAGTAGTTCAAAATGTAGTTCATCCCCCACCCAGCAATTCCTTTTAAAAAAAAATTATTGTTTAACTGTGTTTGGTATCAGAATATTCCAACTGTGATAGGAAATACGAGAAAGAAGAAATTCCAAATGATCATTAGAGCCAAATTATTTTATTGAGTAGGGTAACACAAGCATAAGCCATCTGTGTAGGCTTTGAGGTGATGCCAGATGGCATGAAGGAATGTGGTTTGGCTATACTATTGGAAACTTTTATTTGGGGAGTCTGTAGGGGACAGATGGTGTATTCTTCCAGAACACAATTGCCGCTTTGTGTTTTGGCAGTTTTCTTGTGTTTTTCATAGCTGCACAAAGGCAGAAGTGCATCAGACCTAGTGCTTGAAAAAGTTGTATCCATTGAGTGTTTGCCTGTCACAGGTGCCCTGCTAGAAAAAAAAGGTGGCATCACTATTTAAGGATAATTTCCCATATCTTTAATTTTAACATCACAGTGCTGTTTAAATTAAACACTAAAAATACGAAACTGAGTTTTGTCAGTGTTTAATTTAAACCACATTATGATGTTAAAATTAAAGATATGGGAAATTAACCCTAAATAGTGATGCCACCTTTTTTTTTCTGGCAGGGCACCTGTTACAGGTGAGAATAATGCTTTCTCTTGGGTTCTTTCATATTTTGCAACTTTAAAGCCATTGGTGGCTAAAGCACAAGAGATGTAGTGATCTGTATACTGTATATGCAAGGATATGTTTTGTTTTGTTTTGGGCTAACTAGAGATTGCATGGTTTTTAAAGTTACCTCTCAAGATTTAAGATCACATGAAAGAGGAGATCTTTTACTCCTAGGAAATTCCAGAAAACACTATTTGTGGCTCTGAAGAGATGCTTTAGGGTTGCCAAAGTGAAAACTAAAGAGGGCTCCTGTACCTTTAATAGTTGTGCAGAAGAGAGAATTTCAGCAGATGTTACTTGTCATACTACCAGGTAACAAACACCTGCCATATTATATATATATATATATATATATATATGGGGTGGTTGTTGTTCTTATTTAAACCAGTTTTGTTTGTTTGCTTTGCATTAATGTATAGAACCACATCAATACAGAACCAGCATGGTGTAATTGTTTGAGTATTGGACTAGGACACTAGTAGACCAGGGTTCGAATATCTGCTTGCCTATGGAAACCCACTGGGTGACCTTGGATAGGTCATACTCTCTCAACCTCAGAGGATGACAATGGCAAACTCCCTCTGACAAAAAAAGTGTCAATAAAACCCCATGACAGGCTCACCTTAGGGTCTCCATAAGTCAGAAATGACTTGAAGGCATACAGCAGTAACAACAACAATAGCCAATATATGGATAGGAAAAAAACAGGAGTTTGGTTGAAATCAAGGTTTAAAACATGGTTTGAATCAACATGGTTTAAATGACCCACTCCTGCTTTTACAGATTCAGGAGTCCTCTCCTGTTTTCACTCTGGCAACCCCACCTTGTGTGAGCATAGACATGGCATATATGACGTGAGAATATCTTTCAGTATTTACTACAATATCTTTTTTAATTGTTTCACCTGCTTTCCTGTTTGATCTTGGTCACAGGGAAGCTGGGGGGGAACCTTAGTTCTGACGTGCCAATGCGGCAAGAGATGTAAGAGATAAATTGGCAGTGTTTGTTCTTACAGCTGGAAAAACTGAGCCAAAGGTATTGAGGGACACTAGCGGTAATTAGTTTTTTTCCCTCTTATCTGCAATGGATGCAATTTTGTAAAAATTACAGTCTGGCCTATGGCCACAAAGACAGTGGAGGAAACTAACCAAAAAAAATTACTTGAGCATTTAAAAAATAAACAACCACCTTGTCGACACTTTCTTATTTAAGGCAACACATGTGCAAGAGGAACTACCCCGAATGCTTCATTTCGCACCAAGTGGATCTCTCCGGCAGCGGCAGGAGTTGGAAGAGAGGAAATAAGATTGTCCCCTGATGCTTGGCGAAAAACAAAAAGTGCCAGAAAAAAGGCAAAGGGACAGAAGCAGCCCAGATGGCGCAGGTCAAGGCGGTGTGCATTTTCCACAGGCTAAAAAGACAAGAGAAACAAAACCTTGCCTGATGCACCAATGGGCCTCACCAGCCACAGGGGCTTGGCGGTTGGTTGGAGGGCTTTTCTTAATATTTAGTGGGAAGGGGGGCAGTGATGGAAGAAGAGAAACAGCTGTTCAGAAGGAAGGGGGGGGGAAGAGAGACCCATGCAGGATTTCAGAGCAGGCACGTAGACCATGTCCCACATGGAGGAGATAAGGGGGAGACATGGCTGGGAGGAAAGGGGAGGGCGGTGGAAACAGTGCACACACAGAGAGGCGAGAAAGCCTTGAGTCAGCAGATCCAGGCCCTCTCCAGGGTGGGTTGGCAAAGGCATTCATTCCTGGCTTGCTCAAAGCCCTGGGAGGTGTGGGGGAGAGAAGGGGGGCTCTTTACAGCAACAGCAGCTGCCAAAGGGGGCCTCTCCAGCCCTGCCAGAAGCTGCCCCTTGGCAACCCTCTAGGCAGGATGGGCAGAGGTCACTGGGGAAGCTTTGGCAGGCCTCCCCAAGAGAGCCTGCCTGGAGTCAAGGAGCCAGAAGAAGACTAAGGAGTTTCTCATACTGGGGCTAATTTCGGCATTAAAGAGAGATTAAAGGGCGTTTAAAGCATCCCGCAAATAAAGGACAAAGGGCGAGTAATCACGCAAATGATTATCACACGCAATTGTGCAAATAGAGCAATATCGGAAATGCATTGTCACTGAAATCCCAAAAGTAAAAAGATGCACATTAATGTTTCCTTGTGACCACTTTAATGGCAGGTTTCGTGCAATGTTGCGGTGAAATCATTTCATGTAATTACTTGATTTTTCCGGGATATTCACGGGATAAATTCCCAATCTCCTTTGTGATAAACTCCTAAGACTTGGAAGGGCAGCTAGGAAAGAACTGGACAAGATCCTGATAGCACAGAATCACAGAGTTGGAAGAGACCACAAGGAACAGCTGAACCAACCCCCACGTGTGACCGTATGTTGCTGTCAACTGCTGTTTAACAGGATTACATTTTTTTTCTTGTGGCTTCTTTGGGCATGTTGACCCCCAACAAGAATAAATAGAAGTTTCTTTTCAGGGATTACAGACGGTCCTCTTGGCTGGAGGTATTAGAAATTATAACTCCCGTTATTGTTTTCCCAGGCTCTAGATACAGTGGTTCCCACACTTTGGCCCTCCAGGTGTTTTGGACTTCAACTCCCAGAAGCCCCAGTCCACCTGGCCAATTGTTAGGAATGCTGTGAGCCAAAGTCCAAAACATCTGGAGAAACAAAGTTTGGTAACCACTGCTCTAGAATAAATCTGAAAACAGGCATATATGTGTGTGTTTAGGAATAATTTGCATGCAATACCAAAATTTGAGAAAGTCTGTTGATTGATTTATTTAGCAAAGGTGCGCCGGGAGGGTTTCCAGCTTGAGGTGCTCAAAGTGTTGAGCATAAGTAAGTTGGGTTGCCAGGGTTCCCTTATTAAAAGGGATGTCCTCTATTTGAAAGCTGGAAAGATTTTCCTTTTACATAAATGTGATGCCAAAAAGCCCATATTTAGGCGTCTGGGGGTTCTTCACAAACATAAATCATCTAATTTATGAATGTGGACAATATGAAATCTTATGCTACTGATTCTTTCACACAGTTAGTCTCAAAGGTGCTACAAGATCCCCTTGCATAGAAATATTCCAGACGAACACAGCAATGTTGTTAATAGTGACTTCCCGATTGTCGATCCTGCATGTCAAGAATTTTGGCTGTCCCTTATTGTTCTTTTGACAACCCGGCAATAGTATAAGGAAGAGAAAGCAGATTAAAAGTGCATAAATGGTTTTTCAGAGTCCTAAAATGCAGCTTCCATCAGTCATTTTGCTGCCTGTCTGAGACGAAGAGCAAGATGGCATTCCCTCCCCTTCAATGTTCAAAAGCTGATGGGAATGGCAGGGGAATCTTTCTTCAACCCCGAGGATGGGACAACGTTGTCTTCTGGATTTGAAGGGAATAGAAGCCTAACAGAGAGGGTGCAGTTACATGACAATCCCTGTTGAAACAGCTTCTGGATTTTGTCTGGAAGCTTTCATAGCGTGCTGTCTATCAGGGTTTGCCTCACATTTTTTCCTTTTGCTTATATTTTAATTCAGCTTCAGCTGGGCTCCAGCCAACCGGGAAGTGCGTCTTACTTCAAGGCAACTATATTTCCTCTGTGAACAAAGGCAGGTCAGATGTCTGCTTCTCCACCCTTCCAGGTCCAAGCAAACTGGTCCTAAGGCTACTTCCTGATTAGTTTTGGCTGCCACACTATAGTGCATTTAATAAGGATCTAAATGTCCCATGCTGATGAGGAACTGGCAGCAATAACATCGTACAGAAAAGAGAGACTCGGAGCTGACCCAAGACACTGCTGGAAAAATCCAAGCATCTACCAAAGTGGAACTCACTGACATAAGAAATGGTGATGGCTGCCAACCTGGATGATTTTCAAAGGGCACCGGATAAATTAATGTGGGATATGGCAATCAGTGGCTACTAGTCATGATCAATATACATTTCTTCCAGTACTAGAGGCAACATATGTCTGTATATCAGTGTCTGGAGAGTATGGAGGGAGGTCTATTTATGGGCTCCTCATAGATAACTAATTGGCCACTGAGTGGATAGGTTGGCCCTTGATTTGATCCAACAGGGCTTTTCTCATATTCCCGCAAAGCTCCTATGTTGCTTTTGGTCATTTTAACATTGACATGGTAGGCAGCAAAACTAAGGCGTCATTTCCACTTATTATTTAATCCAGTTCACAATTTGCTTTCGCATCGGATCGATGAATTGCTTCCACGTGAACATCGTTCCCACTACGAAATAGGATCTTTTTCATCTTCATTGTTTTCAGGGTTTCTTTCCAGACACGATTATCATCCCCACTAGAATTTGTGCCTTTTTAAAAAATGCCACTGAGATGCGATTCTGATCCGAAGGTCATTCCCACGTGTTGAGCACATTTGTGATTCCGTTCTTCTCAAAAGAACCTCTTGAAAAGTAGTAAGCGGGTTTTTATAGTTTTTTGTGGAGCTTTCGGGCTATGTGGCCATGTTCTAGAAGAGTTCCTTTCTGATGTTTCGCCAGCATCTGTGGCTGGCATCTTCAGACAACTTCATCTTCTCTGAAGATGCCAGCCACAGATGCTGGCGAAACGTCAGAAAGAAACTCTTCTAGAACATGGCCACATAGCCCAAAAGCTCCACAAAAAACTATGGATGCCAGCCATGAAAGCCTTCGACTCCACAAGAGCGGGTTTCCTCTGTTTACCCCGCTTTTAAGAAACTATTGGATCAGAATCAGATAGAAACTGATTTCAAGTGGGAACGACGGACATATAACCTGGTTTGTAATTTGATTTAAATCATAGTGGTAATGCCCCTAAATGAGCTTACCCTGTTGCTGCACAGAAAGAAAGATACGGAAAGAACTTCACCTGATTAATTTCTGCCTGTCACATGCTTGTTAAAGGCAGAGAGACCCTTCTGGGGAGAAAGTGCCATCCGAGTCAGCTTGCAAGCATGCTTTCCCATCAGCATAACTGGTCTAATTTTTTTTTAAAGGGTCATCTCAACCATTTTACTTAAGTGGAGGGAGAACGAACCGCCACCGTCCAACAACTGTAGGTAGAATTGGTGTTTTGAATTCTAATTTTCCACCTCTCGTCGAATGGCAGGCAGCCAAGAACACCCACTTTGTTTACATTCCATCTGCTCCTCCTGTTTTTGGTGTAACAGTCTGTAGTTTCAGCTTCAGGCACCTAGAGGATACGTTCTCTCCCAGCATCCCATTCCTTGTATTTAAACATCTTTATTAATGGCTTGAAGGAGGTGAGTAAACACCAGATGATGTTCTCAGGCCAAGTAGAGCCGACGTACTTTACTTCTGGCTCTCAGCTGCGCATCGCAGGTGGAAGTGGAAGGCACAGGGAAATTGCACATCATTCAAGAGAACCTTTTTTCCCCTCAAACTTTGGACGGAGCAAATACTTGCAAATCCATTTGTGCGGGAATCATGGGCTCACCATATGACAACAGGCAACTTGAAGGTGCTCGCATGCACAAATGCACACACATAATAATAATAATAATAATAATAATAATAATAATAAGATTTATTTCTATACCACCCTTCCATAGATCAGGGCGGTGTTATTATTTATTTAGTTTAGTTTAAATTTTATTTAAACTACATACACAATACACTACATACACAATTAAAAATATGAAATAAGATAAATAGAATGAACAAAATAATAATATACAATAAAATAAAATGAATTATTTTTCATGAATGATTCACAAATTATTTTAGTATTTTAATTTTATTCCATTTATATTTTATATTTGTTTAATGTTTTAATTTTTCATTTCGTTTAATTTCATATTTTATTTATTTTATACCTTATATTTTTTCTATATTTATTCATTTGTATTTCAATTTATTTTTATTTTATATTGTATTATTTGTTATTTTCATTTTTATTTTGGTATTTCATTGTATTTATTCCATTGTTTTATTTTGTTTTGTATTTTCTTTTATTTTTATTATTTCAATATTTATTTAATTTTATACTTTATTTTATTTCATGCTTGACTTTATATTATTTTATTTATTAATTAATTTATTTTGTTTTGACTTTGATTATATTGATATTATTTACCTTTTATTTTACCTTATTTTTATTTTATTTTATTCAATTTTTATTGTTCTTATTTTATATTTTATAAATTTGTGTTTATTTTATATTTCATTTTCATTTCATTTTATTATATAATGTCATTATAATTTAAAATGATAATAATTATTAAATAAGTTTAGCAGTATAAAAAATAAAACTAAAATAAGATAAAATGAAAAGAGTATTAAATTATATATAAGGATAAATAATAAAAATAAACTATAAATAAAATAAACATATGAAATACGATTAATATAATGAAATAAAAATAAAATAAAATTTAAACTAAACTAAATAAATAATCTAGATAGATAGATAGTTACATAGATAGTTACATAGATAGATAGATGATAGATAGATAGATGATAGATAGATAGATAGATAGATAGATAGATAGGAATGAATACAGTACTTATATTGACCCATGGATAAGTTGATTCAGGTTTATTGGGTCAATTTTTCGACATAAATTTCTAGACTTATACGTGAGTAAACACAGTATATAAAATAATAATATAAAATACAAAATAATCAAAGTGGCCAGATGCCCAGTTTCTGCATCTGACACTGTGGTCTACTTGCTAGCAGCATAGATGGATGGAGGTATGGGACTTGCAGGGACTTGCTGTGGAGGTTTGAGAAAATTCAATTTGACCTGCGTTAAAGCCCTTGTACTCCAAGATCATGTTAGATCCACTGATCCATGTCTGGTCTGCAAGGATCTGACCCAATCCTGGCCCCAGGGTTTTGGCTTGTGTCATCCAAACAGGACAATGGGAGGCTGGGAGCACAGATATTTTGGCCCATATGGACAGCCGCTTAGGCATACCTTCCCTAAACTAGCATCCAGGGATGCTTTGCGTGATCAAAGACATTGGAGCTCACCTGGGTCGGTGCAAGGATGGGTGGCATTTACACGCCTGTCCCTGTGCTGATCCGGGGGGCATTACTGGCACACACTCCTTCCCTTGCTGCACTGTCACAGATGCCCCTCTGTGCTATTTACCCTGGGGTCAGACTGGATCCTCTGGATCTGTGTCTGTACTGACTATCCTGGCCCTGATGCTCAACTGGGTTAAATCCCTGGGTTGGTGACAGTGCTGGTGGCAGACTGGTTAAATGCTGGTACTGCAGCCACTTACAGCCACAAGGTTGTGAGTTCGATCCTGCAGGGCTCCAGGGTCCACTCAGCCTTCCATCCTTTCGTAGGTCAGTAAAAGGAGTACCCAGCTTGTCGGGTGCAAATGGCTTACACTTTGTAAACCGCTTAGGGAGTGCTAGTTCACTGATAAGCGGTTGCTATTGGTATGGGGATGGGCAGGTATTCAAACAGCCATCTCCTATAAAGACCCAAAACCCGGGGCTGTTCCTTACCTTACCAGTAAGTGAATAATTTGAGAAGCTCCCAGTCACCCCATTTGATGTGGAAACGGGGTGCCTGGCTGCACCCGCATGACCAGGTGCCCTGTTTCTGCATCAGATGGGGTGACTGGGGGGCTTCTCACGTTGTTTGGCAAGGTAAGGAGCACTGGGGGTGGGTGGGGTGTCCTAACAGCCCAGTTTCTTAGACACTCCATGCAAAACCAGGGTTATTTGATTCTTGGATAAAGGCGCTTTACCTCGGGGTCAGACTGGATCCTCCAGATCTGACTGTACTGGTAGGATCAGATTCAATCCTGCCATGGGGGGGGGGGGGGTTCGGCCTATATCATGACAATGCAAGACCGGTGGAGACCTAGGCCATTTGGCCCGTGTGAACAACCTCTTCTTTCATGTTCACATATAAAGAAGCAAAGCCCTGTCTAATTTAATGGTCTTATACAGACCATCAGCTGCAATGGGAAGCCCCTAATATTCTGGGTGTTAATGTATGGATGCCATTATTTGACTATACGGTTTACCAGGCATTCCCACAATTCTCACACCTCTTTTTGGAGCATGCAAGACCTTGTTCTAGTACTTTACTGTACTTGTTTTGTGTTCATTTAAGTTGTTTTCAACATATGGTGACCCTAAGGCAACCCTATCATGGGGTTTTCTTGGCAAGAGTTGTTCAGAGGTTTGGTATTTCCTTTCCCTGAGGCTGAGAGAGTGTGACCTGCCCAAGGTCACCAAATGGATCTCCAAGGCCAAGCTGGGAATTGAACCCTGGTCTCCATTATTTCAGGCTTTTCATAGGAGTTTATCACATGAAGGGAATTGGAAGTATAATCCAATGGCAATCTGAATGCAATCATGGGGTTTCGCGTGATTGCGTGAAAGCTGATCACACACATTTTCGGGCAAAGGGAAGTCCTTCTGAACGCAATCATGGGGTTTCGCGTGATTGCGTGAGAAACTATCACATGCAATTTCGGGCACTGGGAGGCAATTTCGGGCAGTTCTGAACGCAATGCAGTGTCAATACGCAATCACGTAAATTCTCTGAACTAGCGGATTTACTCAATTCCGAACTGGCCTCACTTCCATTTCTTTCGAAATTGAGAGAAATTCCTCCCGTGTGATAAATTCCATAGAATCAAAGAAAAATAGAATCACAGAGTTGAAAGAGAACACAAGGGCCATCCTGTCCAACCCCCTACCATGCAGGAACTCCCAATCAAAGCATACCCAACAGATGGCTATCGAGCCTCTGTTTAAAGACCTCAAAGGAAGGCGACTCCACCACTTTCTGAGGGAGTGTGTTCCACTGTCAAACAGCCCTTACTGTCAGGAAGTTCCTCCTAATGTTGAGCTGGAATCTCTTTTCCTGGAGCTTGCATCCATTGTTCCGGGTCCTGTTCTCTGGAGCAGCAGAAAACAAGCTTGCTCCCTCCTCAATGTGACATCCCTTCAAGTATTTAAACAAGTATTTCCATCCTCCACAGCATTTACTTTGAAACTCCCTCGATCAGATTTGCATCTTTCTGCCAAATGCATCTGCTTCGATTCTTGTAAACTGCAGCCTGCCTCCTGCTAGTAGTCCTTTCTTAAGGAAGCTAAGCCGAAACCAAATTGTTCTCATCAGTACTATTCACAGAGTATATGACACTGAAGTATTCCCGTCTGTGTTCCCCTACCTTCTACGGGGAGAATTGAATGGTATAAAAGATAAGGATCAGTGGATGTGACAACTCTCAGTAACATGCCCATGTTCTGGTTCCACCCACCAGTGAAAACAGATAGCTTGAGAGGTCCAGTACTCACTAAGGAGTCATTTGTCCTTCACCTGGAGGAGGTGGCTGAATCCGCTCTGCCACTGAAGGGTTGAAAGACTTTATTCCTAGATATTGCCTGGCATCCCGTTAGTGCATATGTCTTTGGTTGTTGCGGAGGTTGTTGTCTTCCTCCCTCTGCAACAAAGTCCACCCCACGTCGCTGCTCCAACCTCTCCATGGCAATTCAGTGACTGGTGGAGAATGTGTGGGATCGGAAATGCATCTGGTTATGTCCCTATAGACAGGCATGAAATGATTACATCAGTCAGTGAGACCTCTGGAGGAGGACCTCAGGACATCTTATCATCAGTCAGTGTCTGGCTATGGGGGCACAGCCAGGAGATTCTCTGATCCCCCAATGCCCTGTGCTCCACTGTGGCTAAACAGTAGTTGGGGGTGGAGGGAAGCTGAGAAGAGAGTAGTTCTGCCTTTGAAACCTTTATGCTGCACTCTGACCTATTGGATTTTGGCCACAGTGTGTGTATTGCATTGTCTATATGTGAGACACACATGATGATGGGATTTTGCTTGGTACACATCAAACCACTCAGCTCCAGAGGAAATGGGCAGGTCCCAGCCTCTTGCTGAGCGCACCCTTCTCCCTACAATAGTATTAGCCACCCACATTTAGAAAAGTAAATTACGCTCCACTTCAGGGCTAGTTTGGTCTTCCCCCACTTCTGTCCAAAATGACAACCAGCCATAAGGTGGCTTTGGACTATAACAGAATGTGAGGAGGTAAAACTGGCTGATATTTGTTGAGGCAGAAAATCCATTCTTCATCAGCAACTCTGACAAAGATTTTCATCACACAGTACAGCAGCTTTTCACACACAGGACTCGAAAAGTCCATGGCTTATGTTGTTTGTACCAGCAGAACACTTAATCCCTATCGCTGCTAACAACTGGGTTTTGCCAGTCTTGGAGGTCGGCAATATGCTCAGTAATAAAAACAAGCTACAGTTCAGCACAGTTCATGGTAAGGGCAATTGTTTCAACCCCATGAGTGTGGATGGCACCACTGCGCCCACTGTTGTGGACTCTAATTTGCTTGTACAGTCTGAGCTTCATGAAAGAAATGCCGGCAGAGAGCTTTCATGTTATAAACCTTTATTTATAGATGTACAATTGTATAATTGATTCTAAATTAAAAAATACAGCCTTTGAAGATTATCTTTCAGGATCTATGCTTCTTTATTGCACATTGTTCATTCCATCCATGGCTATCTACGTAAGAAATCAAAAGGGTTGGATAGGTAGGCACTGAGACTTGCCAATGCCGTTTTTCAAGACGTGGGCAACTTCATGCTGAACCGCTGAATGGGTGGCCCTCTGGAAACAAGAGCTGGGATGACTGCAAGTCAGATGATAGGGCTGAGACTTCAGACAATATCACAGTCCATTACCTGCCATCACAGGACAATGCAAAGCATGAAGGCCTTCTTATAAATATACAGAGTGAATTTTCCCCTTCAAATGTGGGTAACCTGATAACAAGTAGTGATTAAATCCAGGGTGCATAACTTGCATTAAATTAGTATCCAGTTTTTCAATTCTAAAGGAAGCGAGGGACTAAGAATGTCCCTTTACACCTAGTAATTACTTGGGAAAGTTTCTTTTTTGGAGTAAAATCCCCAGGAGCCCTGGGGGATTCTGAGTGCTCCAATCCAAAAAAGTAAAATTCTCAAGCTCTACTCTTAAACTGTCTTTTGATACCTTCTGTTATTCTGTAAGTCTCCAAAAAGGATGAAATTTAACACAGAAATGTAGAGAAGAATCCCGTCTATGTGGTCAAGGGCAATTTGGTGCACTTGGCAGAACTCAATCTTCTCTTAACCGGACAAATTTGCCCATTCAAAGCCCCTATTTCATTCCATGGCGGGCAAAGGCCCCTGTGTGCCAGAGGAATGTGTGGCATGTTTCCTCAGTTGACATGAATACAGGATCCCTTGCAAGACAGGAACAAACCCTGTGGATTACAACTAGCTCAGGACAGTTGGGCTTATCATAACTAGGAGTGTTAACCTGTTTACACTCTGGCCTATGGCTCAGTTGCCTAAAATAACATAGCTTTAAGGCTGTTCCGATAGCACTGTATCAGCTTTATTAAAACAAAAAAACAAACAAATAAAGATGAGCATTACTGAGAAAATGGGTTGGTTATTCGCTAATGGAAAAGGGGCAACCCAGTCCAGGGACATTACTATTTCCCCACTTTCAATTTGCTCAAGCCATAGTAACTGCAGCAAGCCCTCCTTTGACAGAAAGGCCCTGTTTTTGGGAGGAAGCTGACAAGAGGGTGTGTAAACATCCACTGCTCTTGCGTGTCCATCCCCTGCAAGAGGATAGGGAGCTCCCCTTTATAGGACAACAGACACCAGATTCCTGGAATGAAGTCAGCAGTAGCAGTATGTCAAGCAGAGGCTGCTTTGGCTGACTACAGCTTTGTAATGCTGCGAGCTGGAAGAAATCAGCCCAGGGAAAAACAGGTGACCAAAGGGACACAGCTTGTGGAAAGCTCTGTGTACCAGAGCTAACACTGATTGCAAGGCAGAAAAGTTGGAGCCGCTAAAACATAAAAAAATAAATAAATATGAAGCTCCACACAAACACCCAAGCAACCGTGATGAACTTCAAAAGCATTTGGGACAATTTCCCTTCCTTCCTCTATGAGGAACTAACACACTGTTGAGATACCAGCGATTTAGACCCTAGTCCAAAAACTGGGTCCAAATGTTTGTGTAGAAACATTTCACAAGATTTTACTGATTTCTCTGATACAAAAGGGGAATCAATGGCAGGTCCAATTCTACACATTTTTTTTTCCTCTCCAGAAAAACCAAGCCATTAAAAAATACAAAAATTTTGTGTCATCAGACAAGGTTACCTTAAGCAGGAAAGGATTTACAAGGCTGGTTTGCAGGGTGTGGAGGGGAGAAAAGGATAACGTTCACACATCCTGGGTTAAGAAGTTCAGCATAAATTGAAATAATTTAATTCTATCCCTGCATAGTTTAGAAGTACAAGATATTTACAGCTAATAAGTTAATTCTAAATAATTTCTCTTGCTTTTTAAAATTGATTTTGTTTTAGTCCTACAGATCTTCCAATTCCACCCTCTCTCTTTGAAGTGACCAGTGCAATTGCAGGAGGCTCTCTCCTTCTATTCTGATTTTCAGCAGGCCTTAAAAACAAAACAAAACAATTCAACACTTTCTCTCAGGATGGCAGGATCCCAAGAAAGAGACATCTGACAGTGAAGGAGGGGGGGGGGGGTTAGACATAAGTCTTTTTTTTTTTAACTGTTCTAAGAGACATTCAAGTCTAATGCTGGACAGACGAGAGAGAGAGAGAGAGAGAGAGGAGAGGGCAGTTGTGCGTTGCTAATTCTCCAATTCCATTTTAATTTAAGGTCCGATTCTTTAAATAGAAAGTCTGTCGCCTTGGCTCAGTGTACTTCCCTCCAAGTCTTCAGGCATTTGAACAGTCTGAGAATAAAAGCAGTAATAGTATCAGTCTCGAATGTATTAAGAGGCTAGCAACAGAGGACATATTCCCACCACTACTTTTCCCATGAGCAATACATTTGACTGGTGTAGCTGGAAACACTAATTTAATATCTTTTGCTCCTCTGATAGATGCAGAAATTCCCAGTAACTGTTTAATGCAAACAAAAAATACAAGTTTCACCACTTATAAGGAGGAAACGGGAGGAGGAATTGCAACAATAGTGTGGAGCACTGATGGAATGAGAAGAAGCAAAGCATACCCAATGAAGGCAAACACCATGTAAGCTCAGAGTGCTATCAATGGACAAATGTTAAGTTCAGATAACCTGCAAAAATCCTGCATGGCTACCTTCAAATCAATGGGGCTTTCTAGATTGGCAAAAAGAAGTGTGTTCATGGCTGCATGAAACTCTAGCCTTTAGATGAGAAAAAGGGAAAGTGTGCCATGAAAATGCCTTTTTTTGGCGTTTTAGGGGAGAAGAAGCGCCTTTAAAAAGGTGCTGGTTTTCCCAGCTTCTTTTTTAAAAACTGCGGAACAGTGCAGCTCCATCTAAAGGCTGTGGTGCAGCTGCTAAGCATTAAGGAAAAAGCAACTTCATGTCACACTTTCCTGCCAATCTAGAAAGCCCCTATGTGTGTCCACCCAATTGAGTGTCTAAATGTGGGTCTCAACATTCCAGAAAGCTTTTAGGAGGAACGGGGGGGGGGTCTATGTCACTGAAGTACTTTATCAGGAAACCAATTGGATTTAATCGCAACTGACTCTAGGGACAGTGCTCACCTCTTTTACTAAGCCAGAGCCAGCATTGTCTGAAGGTCATGTGGCCAATATGACTGCACAGAATGCTGCTACCTTCCCACTGAGGTGGTATCTATTTATCTACTTGCATTTGCATACTTTCCAACTGTGATGCTGGCGGAAGCTGGGACTAGTGACAGGAGTTCACCCCATCATACTTCACTTGGGCTTTGAACTACCAACCTCCTGACCTTCTGATCATCAGAATTGGTTTCTTGACCACTAAGCTACCTCATCCCTACATGATGCCTTGTTTACATCATGTTAATTTAAGCCCCACATTTCTAAAAAACTTATCAAGGTTGTTTTCTCATTAACTAAACTGATTTTGTGTTGGGGGTGTTTACACTCATTTTCCCCAATCGTAATCACACATGTGGAGTTAATATTAGCTGAGGTAAAAAGACAGGTTCTTAAAGAAACCATTTGCAAGGTCTGATCCCAGTCCTCTCTTTAGTTTAACTTTCTCCTGGCCTGGAATAACAGAGCCCTGAATGAAAGCTGAACGTTACAAAGGTTGTTCCAGATGTTGGAGGTGCTCAGAGATTCACAAGAGTTTAGAGGCTGAGAATAACATGGAGTCCTGAATAAGGTGTTTCATGCTTACTATGGTTTGGATCAAGTTTTTATATTTTATTATTGCCATCTAGGAGGAATTGTGGGTGTAAATATTAAAACTTTTAGGATTCTGCAATTTGCTGTATTGTAATTGTCAGTGAATAATTCTAAAAGATCTATTGTTGTTTTTATGTTCATTCAAGTCAACTCTGACTTCTGTTGACCTTTTACAGGGTTTTGTCAGCAAAATGTCTTCGGAAGAGGTTTGCCAGCGCTCTACTCTGAGAAAGTGTATCTCACCCAAGGTCACCCAGTAGGTTTTCATGGCTTAACAAGGATTTGAACCCTGGTCTCCTGGAGTTCTGGTCTAACACTCAAACCACTATACTTTGCTGGCTATATTGTCTTCTGATGTTGTGAGATGCTCTACCACGGAAACATATCATACAAATGAACATGGTCATGATGGATGATAATTTAGCAGATCAATTTTAGGAGATGGAAAACTCCAGAACCAGTGACCTAACCGTCTCCCTCCCCTAAGTATAGCCGTTTTAAACTGGCATTTACATTTATATGTCAGAATGCAGATCAGGTAATAGGGATCCGGCCTTTGTTAGATGGGGTCACACTCCCCCTGAAGACACAGGTTCAAAGTTTGGGAGTACTCTTGGAATCAGCTTTCAACTTGGAGGCCCAGGTCTCTGCTGTGTCCAGGAGTGCTTTTGCACATTTAAAACTTATGTGCCAGCTGCCCCCGTTCCTTGAGAAGGCAGATCTGGCCATGTTGATACATGTCTTGGTTACATCCTGTTTGAACTACTGTAATGGGCTCTACATGGGACTGCCTTTGAAAAGTGTTTGGAAAATTCAGCTGGTTCAAAGAGCTGCTGCCAGGCTGTTAACAGGCAGATTACAGAGACCATATAACGCCCCTGTTGAAACAGCTTCACTGGCTGCCAGTTTGTTTCCAGGTACCATTCAAGGTGCTAGTTGTCACCTATAAAGCCCTACACTATTTGGCAGACCGTTTCTCCTGGTATGAACAGGCCCGGACTGTGAGATCCTCTGGAGAAGCCCTTCTCTCTGTCCCAACACCATCACAAACACGGTTAGTGGGAATGCGAGAGAGAGCGAGCCTTTTCGGTGGCTGCCCCTAGACTCTGGAACTCCCTGCCCAGAGAGATCAGAATGGCTCCCTCCTTGATGGCCTTCCACTGGCAGGTGAAGATGTACCTATTCACACAGGCGTTTAAGGAATTGTTGCAAGGACAGGCTGGGATATTTGA
Organism: Urosaurus nigricauda; assembly: GCA_034509955.1. Lineage (NCBI taxonomy): Eukaryota > Metazoa > Chordata > Lepidosauria > Squamata > Phrynosomatidae > Urosaurus > Urosaurus nigricauda. The sequence continues at coordinate 182,361,977 of JAOEGL010000003.1, forward strand.
CCATTTTTAAAAATGTTTTAATTGTACTGTTTTTAATGCAATGCTCTGAGTTCCAGTCCTGGGAAAAGAGCGGGATACAAATAAATATAAAATAATTATTATTATTATTATTATTATTATTATTATTATTATTTTGGGAGTGAGTATGGGGTGAAAATAAGGGTTGCTTTTTAAATATCAGATAATCCCATTAGTCAGCTTCTACGCATTATGTGTATTGTATATACTCAATTATAAGTTGAGAAATTTATGCCCCAAAATGGACTCTAAAATCATGGATAGACTTATCTATGGGGCAACAAATTAATACTGCTTGAAAATTTCTTGAAAGAAGTGCCCACCTTCCTCTGTAGCCAGGGATCTTTAAGGAGGTTCCCATTTAAGTCCCCAGCTGCTCCCTGGCACGCTCTCCTCTCTTCTTGTGTGTGTGTGTAAGAGAGAGAGAGAGAGAGCACCTCCCAACCCTCAGTCCCCTCGCAGCCAGAGCTAACAAGGGAGAAAGAGAATATGCTAAGCTTGGACCCTGTTTTGCAAGCCATGAGCCTGGAAATCCTGGAGGGGGGGGAGAGAAGTTTCTATCCCCTTTTGCAAGCCATGAGTGTTGGGAATCCTGGGGGGTTATGTGCAGAGAAAGAGAGAGAGAGGTCTGTCCCCTCTTTTGAAGCCATGAGCCTTGGGAATGCTTTTGGTAAAGGGAAAGAATGTGTGTGTGTCGGTGCGCACGCGCGTTAAGGTTTGTTTCCCCTTTTTCATGCTGAGACTATGACCCTTGGGACTTGGGAGAAGTCCAGAGAGGGAGATGTAGGGAAGGAAGTAGTGACTTGTTTCCCCCTTTAGATCTTTTGTAACATGCCCCAGTGTTTGACCCTTGACTTATCCATGGGTCACATCAAAATCCATAATTTTGGCCCCCAAAACTGCCCTCGATTTATACATGAGGTCAACTTGTACATGAGTATATACGATAATATGTATCCTGACCTTGAAACTACATAAGGCAGAAGCCAACATACTCTTATACAGTGCGCCTGCGTCATACGCTGCTTCCAGTTTACACGGAAGCCACGCTGCAATTGATTGAATGGTGTGTGCAATTACTGTGTGCACACCGCACATGTGTGCCATGCCACCGCAAGCTCGAGCCCTATTACAGTGGTCCCCCGGGTTACGAAAGTAATCCGTTCCGGATTACCTTTCGTAACCCAAAAATTTTCGTAACCCGGGGGACCCCCAGGCCTCGGAGGAGAAGTGACGGAAGGCCGTCCTTTCTCCTCCAAGGCCTGGCCGGCGGAGGAGAAGGGACGGAAGGCCATCCCTTCTCCTCCGAGGCCTGGCCGGCAGAGGAGAAGGGACGGAAGGCCGTTCCTTTTCCTCCGAGGCCTGGCCGGCGGAGGAGAAGGGACGGAAGGCCGTCCCTTTTCCTCCAAGGCCTGGCCGGCGGAGAAGGGACAGAAGGCCGTCCCTTTTCTTCCGAGGCCTGGCTGGCGGATGAGAAGGGACGGAAGGCCGTCCCTTTTCCTCCGAGGCCTGGCCGGCGGAGGAGAAGGGACGGAAGGCCGTCCCTTTTCCTCCGAGGCCCTGGCTGGCGGAGGAGAAGGGACGGAAGGCCGTCCCTTCTCCTCCGAGGCCTGGCCGGCGGAGGAGAAGGGACGGCCTGCGGGAAGGCCGTCCCTTCTCCTCCGAGGCCTGGGCGCCGGGGGATCTTTCTTTTTTTCCCCCGGATCCCGGGGGATACAATCGCAGTCCCGCCGGTTTCGGATCCCGGGGTTTTCTTAACCCGGGGGATTCGTATCCCGGGGGACCACTGTATTTTGAATGGGGCTCCAGCTTACGCAGAATTTGCCTTACGCGGGTGTGTGTGTATTTCAGAACAGATCCCCCACATAAGGCAGGGGAACACTGCAGGCCTCAACAGGGAAAGGAAAAATGCACACATACTCTGCCTATTTCTATACATTTTTCCCTGAACTTTGCACTGCTTCTTACATTATCACAGTTGTTTTTACCATATTTCTTATCCAAGGGTGAGCAATTGTGAGCTTTTGCTAGACTGTAGCTCCCATCACTCCTAGCTGTCAGTGGTGTGGGATTATGGAAACTGTGGTTCAAAAACATCTGAAGAGTCACAGTTACTCCACCCTTGTTTTAGTCAAGTTTTATCAAAGTTCATTACTTATAGGGAAATGTCACCACAGAAAGACAAATCCTTTTTTAATTTAAAGAGGCTACGTAATGGCCCACATTGTTTGCATGAAACAGTTCTGGTGATTTCATAATACCATTTCAAAAGCCATCTTTTTTCTTTTCTTTTGGCAGTTTTCAATGGCAAAATGAAAATTTTGTCAACTCCTTAAAGAAAGTATTCGTTATCTCTTAGTTCTGAAGCTACCAGGTTTTCAATTTCAAAGCCACAGGTAACAAGTAAGCAATGGGAGCCATGTTGATCAGGGTATCTTCAGATTCAGAACTAGGATTAAGTGAATGGCATATCTTGACTGGTTTGAAGGGCAGCCTGCAAAGGCTGCATTCCATATTTGTAGCTTCTACAAGCCCAACCATAGAAATTCTACTGTATAAATATACTGAAGTAATTCCTCATTCAGTAAAAAACTAATCCAGTATCAATCATACAAGTTTTCACTGAGATAATGATTGGTGACAGCAAATAGAATGATGCTTAAAAATAAACAAGTGAGAACCCAAACACTGACCAGGCCATTTTGTTTTCCTTGTCAAGGAAGACAGATCAAAAAGCTATAGAAAAGAAATTAAGATGAATGTCCTGGCAGAGGGCATGGCTTCTTGATTAAGGGCTGAGTGTACTTGGAGGAAAAGAGCCAAATCTTAGCTATGGACTCTGTCAGAAAAGAAGTACTGTTGTGCTGCATTTTGAGATCTCAGAAAAGAGAAACTATCTGCACTTACTTAAATCTCTAGGAACTGTTTCAGTGGCAACTATCCATGCATTGATGCTTGAACCTCAGAAAGTCTGCTGCAGCTTGGTGTGCCCATCTTTTGCGCTCGCTGATACAGATCTGAATCGCCGAAGTAACGTGCCCTGTAGAGTAACCCTTCCTCTGTAAAAGAAAGCCAAATCACTGAAGTCATTGTCCAGAATCTGGACCAGTGCCATTATTCTCTTCAGTCTGTACAATACTCATTGCCAAATTTTCCCATAAAGTTCACTGGAGAAAAAAGGGTAAGCTCCTCAGTTTCTTCAGGAAAGGTTTCTTACCTCTCCCATTTTGTGTAATGTGTCACTTTAGGCAGGGGACCAACAAAAACGTTTACCAACTGCTTATCATTGCCTCAGACATGTGCAATTACAGTTTATCTTAGAAATAATTGGCAAAATAGGTTATATTACCACAGACAACCTGGTCATCACTAAATCAGTGAATGTACCACAGTCAAATATGTCTCCAAGTCTTGAAGGACTACATTGGGAAATCTGTTGTGTTAGCCACAGGCCATGACAACTGGTTCTAAAACATGAGTTTGCATTTACCTGTAGAATCTAAATACACTGGACAAGGTCGTTGGCTGAATCAGATTCTCAAATACGTCAAGGCTGCCCTAAGCTTATCTGTGGATAACAACATCTCAACACTTTTGTCAAGCGTGGTTTGTGTTCTCAGAGCTCTAAAAACCTAAGGATGATAAGTCAAGGTAGAGAGATAGCTTTCTCTAACAGGGGTGAGCAAACTGGCTGCCTGCAAATCCAGTCTGGACCCTGGACCAATTTTATCTGTTCCACAGGTCAGGAAAGGGGGGAAAATTAAGTTGTAACAGAATGAGAACATACAAGAATGTTACTTCTCCATTTCATAGATAATATGTATATATTATGTAAATATAATATGACACAGTGCATAAACTCTACAAGAATCAAACTCAAACCATAATTATTGCAGAAAATACACTTTGGTCCTTCACAGACCACTGTATCAAAAGAGTATCCCCGAGAGTATGGAAAGATCTTTCTCTTACAATACAGAATTACTTGATTCCAAGGAGATGTTCACAAATTAACATTATAGCTATTCTGAAACATTTGGAAGTACTCACTCTGTTGTTTTTCCTTCCAACAGTTATTTCTGAGGTTTGCAATGTAATCGTCTTCCACACTCCTTTCCACATTTTTCAGGTTTGTGCCAGTATATTCTTCTGCAAAGTTCTCAGCTACATAGTAAACTACTTTCAAATGATCAGTTATTCTCTTGTGTATATGGCCGACAGAACTGGTCAAGAGGAAAAAAAAAGGGGGGGGGGAGAAGGAAGGGATAATGAAAATAGTCAGGATAAAGAAACTCAGTTTAATCAAATGATAAGATGTAGATCAGTGCTGTTAGAAAATGAAACACCCATAAAGCTCCCTAGTCTGGATGGTTGGGGTTGGGGAGTCAATGATCCCTTTTCCCACTGTTTATTTCATGCTATAAAAATGGGGTAGTTGTGAAGCATCTGACAGACTACACAATACTTGACTTCTGGGTTGCACATTGTATTGGATATTCACAGGCTATCTGCAAGCAAGAGCATTGTAAGACTGCAAGGATGTGTTTAATTGATTGATTGATTGATTGATTGATTGATTAATGTTCCCACCGTTCTCCCAATGGGGACCCAAGGTGGTAAAATCTGATTTTGCATGGAAGGAGAAACGTTATAAGGGTAGAAAGGGCAGGAGAGGACATTTCCAACCACATAACACCAGAGTTATTCACCAATTAAAATTCTACTAGCTATACCATAATATTTTAAACTTGCTCCCCGAGTCCTCGAGCAGTGCATTATAACATAATTGGCACTGATTGGCATGCTTTACCACTACACCACCTAAAGTTTTCCTGATGCAAAACATGAAGACTTATTGAGAAATTCAGTGTTCTCTACCTACACAAGCGCCTGTGGCTTCAGAAAGAAAGGAGACACGCTGGATTCCAAGGAAACATCTTGTTTGAATTGCAAAACGGACATTAAATTTCCCTGAATTTCAAAATCTACCAGTGACCACATGGCCAAAGGGGGAGGCGCCAGCCTGCAGGTAGCCCTCCCTACCATCTGAACTAAAACCAGAAACAGAAAATATACAGGCCTATAACTAACATCTTCAATTTCTTTCTCCTGATGAAGAAGCCTGTGTGACTTTGAAAGCTTGCAACATGCAATTGTGCATTTTGATTGGCCCAATAATTGAGAGCAGAGCAAGTACTATTTGCATCAGCCTCTACACAGAACCAGCAGCATCTTCTGTCATTTCTTTCAGACATCTTTTACTGATTCTATGTCCTACAGATGTTCAGCAATAGATCACCAGATCTGGGCTGCAAAATGAAGCAAGCCACTATCTAGAAAATACCTTTGTTCGCTGAATTCACTCACAAGCTGGGTTCAGAACAGATATACCTCCAATAAGCCAGAGTCACTTAATAGCACTAGCAGCCGAAAGAGCAGGGGTCCCTTCTCTGGTTTCCATGTCAGCCAATCCTAAAAGCAACTAGAAATTTTTACGCTAACTAGGAATGAGCTGGAGTTCCAGTTATGAATCCAGAAAGAAAAAAAATAATTCCTCCTCTGAGGAACAAGGGGCCATAGTCAAATGCACTGCAGGCAAGGCCTCTTCTCTTATCTGAAAATATCCATAGGAGCCCATCTTTCAGAATATATAAAGTCCTAGATATAAGTGGTAGTTTCTTCTCTCAAAACAGGGACAGATCCCTTTCTAGAAATTATACCTATCCTATGTGAATACTTTGCATTTTGGTGAAGTGAAGAACACTGTACACAAGTCTTTTAAGAGGTCAAAAATGCAGTGGAATAGACTTTTAGTTCTGTAGCCATTGGTTGTTTTGCCTTAGTTCTCCACAAAGTATATGCCCATCACCTTTATGAATGCAAATTATGCTTCTTCTATTCTGTTCAGATACAGATTATTTTTCTTCTTGCCTTTTTGCATGGCTGCAATCATGGCTTATGTCTTCCAGCTATCAGTATCCTGAGCATCCTAGCATTCATTTTAAAAGCAAATGCATCTGGTACTCATTGTTACAGAATAGAGGTTTAAAGGGCCTGGGGACTGGATGTGAAGAGCCGAGTACCAACAAAGAGAGGCACATATCACTCCTCCTAGGATGAACTATGTTTTCACAGATCTAAGTCCATTTTCTTTCTTTGGAAGCTCTGTCTCTTTTATTTCTATTTGATTCTATTTTCAAGAAATTTCTAACATGACAGAGCTTCCCATGCAAACTTTCAATGCAATCACTGTACTCACTTTAATTTGTAAGTCTCTTTGAGTCCCGATTTTGAGAAAAGGTGGGATATAAATAAAAAAAGGAGCGGAGAAGAAAGGTACCAAGCAGGCAGAGAGCTCAATGAGCCTGTCAAAGTTACAGCATGGTCAGTGGTCATGCTGGTTAGGGGATTCTGGGAATTGTAGTCCAAAAAGTAGCTTATTCAAACTCTAGTAGAGTAGCAGTCACTTGTTCTCCTTCCCCTACCCCAGTTAGGACAGAGCAGAACAGCCTTGGAGGAATAGTGTTGTCTCAGTGTATTGCCATTTCCCCTTATTCTGAACATTAGGGATCTGCAATATTTTAAATAAAAGAAAGACACACACATGGATGACATCCCCACTGTGAGAAACTATTTCTGCTCATGGTAAAATTTACACAAACTGATATTTCTGGCAGGGGATTATTGCAGCAAACCAATCTGTGACTAACCATACAAGACAGCTTGGAAGTTATGAAGTATAATTCCAAGAATCACCTCCATACACTATCACCACTGGTCATGCTGGCTGGGGAGATCCTTGGGATTTGTAGCCCCCCCCCCCAAAAATACTGTAACCCCTGGCACACATGACACCAACATGGTGGGATGAAAGCAACCACACCAACACTTGACCTAAATCACAAGATGCTCTTAGTCCAAAGGCTAATGTAGTCCAATGTCTAAAGCAATCTCACTGGGACTCAAAACACAGTTTTGGTGACCAAAATTAAGATGCAGGCATACTTCAGTCAACAAAGCCAATGACAAAGCCTTTTTGCACCCCCTTGTCCTCCTGAATTTTTAGATCAGCATCTGCTTTTGGAGGATGGTGAAAGAGGGTCTGGTACTTTTAAGTGCTGAATTACAGCAGTATGTCTGAAGTAAACAGTGCAACAAAGCTTGAAGTGGGAAAGTATGGAATTCTGCTCTATTAGATTCTACTGCAGATGTGTGTGCCTGCCTACGACAGGTCATGTAAACAGCAGCGGCCTCCAGAGCCCCCTAGCAAGCATGCATGAAAAGCAAAACAAAAGGAAAAGGGAAAAGCAGATTAGCCCGCAGCATGTTAAAAAGTATAGATCTACAGGTTTGGCCACCAAAATGGGATTCCTAAGAAAAGTGGAGGCTGAGGAAAGGAAGTCATTGCTAGATGCATTCTGGAAGAAGCTTTTAAGTGATCTCTGGACAGTTCAAAATGGTTCTATTTATTTATGCAATACCCCCCTGATCTGGTTCTTTCATTTCTCATGGGCCTATTGTTAGTTTTGGATAAAATGTTTACTGAAACACTGGTTTTTGAGGGTTTTGTGTTTGTGTGTGATTTAGGAACCCCTCCCTATTCTTTCCATGTTATTTCTGCCTCTGCTACCATTTTTTTCTATTAAAGAAATAATGTCCAGGAACACATCTACTCTGTTAACTGAAGAAGACCAGCTGTACTTCCAGTCTAAGGTGCAAGAGAATTTAGCTTCTTTTGATGGATTTGTTTCCACTGATGACAATATGCAATAAGGCTCAGAAGTATTCTGTCTTCTGAACTCGTGCCTCTTTAGCAGTCAGAGGCAACATTTTGCTAAGAATGAGCTCAGATTATCAAGTCATCCCAAAAGCTTTGATCAGAAGGCAAAGCAAATAAGTGACAAATCAGCATTGCCCCCTGCTGGCTGGTTCTATACAATGATCTGGCACCATCACTTCAGCTTTAATGACAAATGCTAGCAGAATGCATTTATATTAAATTCTGTTGCTCAAGCAGCAGACGGGATTGCTGCCAAGATGTTTGCCATTTAGTTGATGCAGCTAATCTGCTTGCAATGAATCAACAGTGGAACTGATGGACTTGGATTCCTATTCAAATCTCTCCGGGGGAGGGATATAGCGGATGATTAAAAAAAATGAAGAAGCAAGGTCTACAGTCTGTGAACAGAGAAGAATCAAAGGGTTAAACATAAAGGGCAATACCAGCCAGCAGGGTTCAAACCCTTCCCCTGACTTCCTCCAGTGAATTAATCCTGTACAGCTCCCAAAGAAAAATCCAGTAGCAGCGGCTTACATGTAGGAATATAAAAACGGAATACTGTACTTCTAGCTGCTTCAAGAAGTGCAAGGGGTAAATGGGGAACCGACGAAGGGGGTGCTGTTGGATGTACTGTGGGGATATTTCCGACAGCTTGCTAGCTGTTCTCTTCATGAAAAATGACTGGAAAGAAAGGGTGCAAAGGGGAAGTAAACATTCCGCAGAGTTGTCCTTGCTGCGTATCTGGTACTTTTCCAGATATCACCTGCAGCCCTAGCCTCCGTCATTCTGTGCCTTAATCAGCTGGTAAAATTGGTCATTGCACAATGAATGTTCTTCTCTCCACCCAAAGCTGAGTTAATAGTCTCAGCTGTTAACTGCAACTACAGGCATCCTTTCACACAGCAAGGAAAACACCTATCACTGGAGAAGAACCAGATTTTCCTTTGTTCTTTGACAGTCCTGTACTGATGGGTGGCTTGCTAGAAGGGCAGGAGTTGAACACTGCAGGCGAACATTTAAAAAAAGACAGTAGGGGGAGAAGCAGAATTCTCTTTACACCCTTACATACATGAAAAGGTCATTTTGACACTGACCTCAGCAATCTCAACAGGATCATCTTTGTCACTTTAAAATTCATAAAAGAAATGCAGGACAAATGCCCCTGATTCAAGATTGCCTGACACAGGAAATAAAAACAAACAAGGTGCTTATCTAGGAACTCCTTCCATTGGGTAAGGAGTTCAAATGACCACTAATTTCTTTGAAAACTGGGTAATTGATTCATGAAACCAATATGGACCAGTTTCTGTAAAGCCCCATGACAGATTTTCAAGCAACCAATTCTTTATCCCCTATGCATCCTGAGATCCTACAGAATGTAAGGAAAGAAAGAAAAGCAATACAGAGGAAAGAACACACCAAACCAAGCCAGCAACTGGCAAACAGTGCCTGCATTGGCGCTTTGTTCCTTCCCATACCCTCAAGTGCCCAAGATAACTGTGTAGAAGAGTAATGGGAACTAACGGTCTGTGGCTCAGACTGTAAGGTGGACTGGAGACCATCATCTGGCTGAGAGCAGACACAATGATGAGGATGAGAATAGGCATCAGCTGGACAAACAGACCAAGGCCACCCTGCAGAGGAAGAAAGGAAGGCTGTCACTGTATTTGCATTCATAGAACAGCTTGCTATTTCCCACTCTTGTCTTCCTCAGACCAAGTCATTTTTCAGCTCTGGGTACACAAGGAAGGAGGAATTTAACCTGGAATGAGTTTGCCAATACAACTGTAAGAACACTCAGCATTTTGGCCCATTTTCACAACACTCATTATAACACCCCTTGAACTTGGGCCAGTATATTACCATTATCTGAATACTATGAATAGTGTGGCTGGGGCTAAGAGAACAGAATTTTACTTAGTGTCCTTGGAAAGTTCATGGTGGAATTCAGAATGGAACCAGTGGCAATCTGGTTCTGGACTCAAACTCTTAGCATCTATATTTTACTTGCTACCCAGTAGTTGAAATATGATGGGGAAAAGGAGGAGGAGAGAAGAGACAAGCTGGTTGAAACATATTAATCAACTATGAATCAGGCTACTCTGCACAAGAATATTTGTGACTTGTTAATTCACCCGCAATCCAGCTGGAGCAGTATACTTTCATCTCTATTCATTTGTGACTGACAAGTGTGTAATTTCATTATTCTTTTGGAAGCAGAGCTATGGTATTTCAATCAAACACTACCTGAAATAGTACTAGGCAGTACTATTGCTAGCAACACTGCATTTGTTAAAAAAATTATTGTATATACTCGACTATAAGTCGACCTTGTGTATAAGTCAAGGGCAAGTTTTGGGGCCAAAATTACGGATTTTGCTTTGACCCATGAATAAGTCAAGGGTAAAACTTAAGGGCATGTAGCTAAGGATCTAAAGCAAAACAATGTCAAAGACCTTACAAAATTCCAGCAGACATAACTCTTTGTGCTCACTCTTAAGGTTGGATGGATGAGAGAGTATATGGTGCTTCATATATTATGCTCTTGCTTTTCACCAGGAGACGGTTCCTTCTTTTAAATAAGAATTAAGATGTGGTACTTAAATTAACCCATGGATAAGTCGACTCAAGTTTTTTGGGGCCAATTTTTTAACCTAAATTTCTAGACTTATACATGAGTATATACAATACACTGCATTTCAGGGAAACTGTCTGGCAAAAAGAATGTGTATAGATTAATGAGAGCCAGCATGATGTAGTGTTTTGGGTGTTGGACTATGATTCTGGAGACCAGGGTTCTAATCCCTCAGCCAAGGAAACCCACTAGATATCTTGGACAAGTAACATTCTCTCAGCCTCAGAGGAAGGCAAATCCTGCCAAGGAAACTCCATGATAAGGTTGCTTTAGGCTTGCCATGAGTCAAAAACAACTTGAAGGCACACAACAACACAGATTAAAACTGCAGGGTTTTTTTTTTTTTTTTTTTTTGGCCTTAAGTTGCTTGGTGCAATGCCAGAGATAAACCTAAATATTTACAGATGGTTATGCACCTATACCAGAAGGTGTGTTGAATTTCTGAGCTTGGAGGTCAGCTTCCCCAATGAGAAGGTCTACAGTACACGGAGAGCTGATAGTGCAGCTCACTCCACTGAATCAGAGTCACAATGGACCAGGTTAGCCTGGAGAATCCAGAATTGGGCACTCCCCCTTCGGTGGGTAGTGATCCAAATATGTGAACTTGTGTATGCTCCCTCCTCTTACATACAGCATCTTTGGTCTTCTGTCTGCCAGTGTTGGCTACACTGACATCTAACACTTAATGTGTGCATACATATTTAATGTAGAAGAGTAGCCATTGCATATGAAAAACAGATAATGCCAGGATTCCATATGTATACAGGCCACCAGTCCTACAAAGGCTTAGACTTAGGGCCCGAACAGATAGGCCAAAATAAAGCTGCTTCGGATCACTTTGGAGGTATGCTGTTTAAATGATGCACGCATCCTAAGAGGCCGGAAGCCATGCCAAAGCTGTGCTTCCAGAGCACAGCTTTGGCGCAGCTTCTGGCCTCTTAAAATGTATGTGTCATTTAAACAGCATACCTCCAAAGTGACGTGAAGCAGCTTTATTTTGGCCTGCCTGTTTGGGTAATTGGTGCCCTTTTCCTTTGGACTGGCAGGATGGGAGTGCTGTTACATCATTTCTATGAACCAAAAATTTTTTAGCTAAGAGTAGTGTACTAATCTGGAGACCTCTGTTGAGAGTTGAGAGCCTGACAGAAATTGGCTGAAGAAAACCCTTAATGGTTGGTGGATTCTCCTGATGCATTAAACACTGATTCCTCCATCAAATTCCATCAGGTTTGCCTGAAAGAGGAAGAGCCCTCCCTTCATCCACCATCATCCAGGGAGAGAGAAAGGCAAGCCAACTCCATCAGGCTTTGCCTAAAAGAGGAAGAGTCCTCCCTCCAGTCCATCTCCCTTGGTCCAGGCCTCATAGGGAGAGAAGAAATGCTGGACCTGATCCCCTTCCCCTCCACCATTCCCTTTTCCTTTTGTGTCATGTCTTTTTAGATTGAAGCCTGAGGGCAGAGGAACCATCTAATTCAAAGATTGTAAATAATAATAATAATAATTCCAGTTTTGCATTTTATGCTCAGTAAGCCTTGGTTGCCAGAGTCAGAGATGGGAGGTTTAGCCAGTCAGTATGGCCAGGACTCATGCTAGCTAAGAAACTGTGCTCATTGTAATCCTCAACACCTAACATTTCTCATCTCTGGCCAAAGTACACTTGGAAGCAGAAAGTATCCTTGAAGCAGTCAAAGAGTCTGAAAGTTTGTGTTCAAAAGCTAGTGTCCCAATTTGGTGGCACAGTTCAAAGACTCTCATGGCTGTCATACCCCTGAGGAGTCAAGGCTGGTGGAGGCTATACCTGGAAGCATTCATTTTTTGATTATTTGATACTAGAACAAAGGCTATAGAAGCTGAAGAGGTTTCTGCCATGTAGCTCACAGGCACTAAATTTGCTAGGAAGAAGTTTAGCAGCAAACCACAAATAATTTTCAAAATCCAATTTAAAAGGAGCTTCATTCAGTCTATCTGGAAATACTGTAATATTGGCACTTCAGCACAAGTGAAGACAAGTACTCACTCATCATCTATCTGGCAACTCAGTCTTAAAGGCAGAGGCAGCATTCCCAAAACTCAATTTTAAACGCAAAAACCACAATGCCTTGTTACACTTTTGCAGTGGCAAAGTGAGAAAATTAACAGAGCAGTTAAGAGTGGAGGGGTAAACAACAGTTGCTTTTTATGAAAAAGTTCTGCATGTGGTTTTGAAGATTTTTTTTAAAAAAAACTCTCTTCCTTCTTGTTACAACTTACGTCGCCTTGATGCTCTCTTCTGTCTTGCCTCTGGTGGTAGGTATATCGCATCCGGCCATTACTATATACATGAACATTACCTGCACAGGAGAGAGAAACATATTAAGAATGAGAGAAAAAATTGTTTCAGCTAAGCAAGTCAGGATATGGAACAGAAACTGCAAAGAAGCTCAAAACATTCCACTCCTGGAATGGAGTTTAACAAGGTGCTATCAACTGCACTGCGAGTTTAGAAAATGAGGTCCTTAATAATAGGACAAAACTCATAATGGTAGAGGTGATAGATAGGGTGGCCCAAAAGGAAGCAATAGAAAACCAGTTTATCAGACTAACTGAATTCAAACTGACTTCAGTCGGATCCTGAGCACAATATATGACCTTAAGGTCTACTGAAATTATGGAGGTCTACGTTTATGTAAAGCATTTTTGATCAGTTTTTAATACATTGATGAACAGGCTGATGTGCCATTGGAAACAGGTATGAAAGAAGGATGCAAATTTAAGGTTGCTCCCCCCAAGGTTGCTCCCCCCAGCAACAAGCAAAATTGCTTAAGAAGCAACTGCAAAAGAACCTATCAATATGGACTCTGTTCAGATCACAAGAATTACACAAGACTGTTTCAATGTTAAGTGTCTTATGCTTCCCATTATAAGACCTCATTGGTAGAGGCCCTCAGCATAATTTCACTAGGATTTGCCCCTCTCCAAGAGGTACCCAGCATCAACGGTAAGCATTTTGTTTGTGGTTAGAGGGTGTTGATACCAACTCCTCCTTTGAGGTTCTCAGGCCTGAAGACCGTGATAGACATCTGCTGTCTCGCCCTCACCTTCTGTGCTTTATGGTTCTGCTACAGGCATTCCCAAGGGGCTGCTCCTTAGCCACCCCTCTCCCTCCTTAACCCAAGGACTCTGACTCCCAGGGGGTTAGTCTCACGCGGCTCTCCCCGGCGTTCCCTCCAGGCAGGCTCCACCACTCTCGGAGGCTTCCTGTTGCAGGCAGGGGCGCTCTGCTCCCAGTGACGTCTTCCTTTGGGTTCTCTATAAAGGGTGGGGCCTGCCAGGGAGACTCAGGTAAGTATGACTCCCTGCTGCTGCCCCAAATCCCATTGCTGCTCCTGGGAACCCCAGAGGCTCACTCTTTCTGCCCTCTCTACTTTTGGTATGCTCTCTCCCCGCATGCCCACCATTTGGGCTCTGCTTATCTCCACACCCCTCTGCCAGATGTTATCTGAAGCTGGCGGCACTGATATTCATCAGGCCAGGAAGTCCCCAGAAGGGCACAGAGGGAACTTCTTAAAATGGTGTAGGACACAGGATATGGGATAGGTTGTGTCTTATTCATGCAAATCTTCATCTCTACCCCATCCCTCTCTCCCACATTCTGATGAATCTGTTACATGTGTATTCTTTTTTTATTATTAAAATATTTTATTACAAGGGTTTTTTTTACAAACTTTACAGGGCATTCAGGCAAAATTGGGAAGTGTTGCGTTTTGGGACTGCATTTCCCAGAATCTCCTCACCAGCACAGAAGAGACTGGGGGATTTGGGGAGATTCAGTCCCAACAGGTAATATTTCCTAACTCTACCTGTAGTGCTTTCAACAGCCAGGCTCTAAGACATGCTGTGCTAGAAAACTAAATGCTTCCTAACCTACTGTGGGTAGCAAGTGGAAGCCCACATAAATGTTATCAATAGGATTAGAAAGCCAAAAGCTTTGGGTGTACATGCACTTGTTTGCGTCCTAGCTGTGATTCTCTAGCTGCCTTTAAAGCTCAAGCCAGGCAACAGCCAGATCCTTAATAGGAAGACTTCCAGCTGGAATGGGAGTGATCAAAGACATCATATTAATATTTGTTGGTGTTTTAAAAATGGGACATGCACTAGCCCCTTTGTGGATCCTTCACTGCACTCAGTATGTTCTTAGCATGTGCATGAGGATTATGACTCTGAAAAATGCTAACAGCCACTGTCATCTGGCCAATTAACACAGTATACTCTTTTTGGAGATGGGATGATAACAAATCTCTGAATGCTGCATCTGTTCACACTTGGACAAACTTTCTTATTAATATATAACTATGCTGATTTATACTTGGATTTTGATGCAAGTTCTTTTTGCAAAAAGAAGCTCGTCTTTCCCATTTACTGTTTTCTGCAGCACTGGCAACACGCGCAGCACTGGCAAAACTGTCCCCATCCTTTTTTATGCCTCCAGAACTAGTGATACCATACAATGGTTTTGCCTCCTTCCATTTCTCTTTTCTAGCTGAGAAGTTCTTTCAGTGTAACACATCCATCAGTTTTTCAGCAAACATCTTTAAGAGGAATATAGCTTTTGCAAAGATATTACATCTTTAGGATATTGTGCAGCAGAATAATTTCTCAAATTTATAAATGCACAAAAGCAGAGAAGTCCACCAAGGTTCTAAGTTGAGGTAGCACAAAGCACTGGCAATGTGTAGCTATTCTTTCTGAATCAGAGCAGAGGACTCAGTTTATGAACCAACATATCCTTATTTGTGGTATACAAGACATTCTATTTAAAACTAGGCTTCAATTCAACAGATGTTTCTGATCATAAACACTATCCATGTGGTCAGGAAAAATGACAAATCCACAATGGCTAAGGACCATGAAGTTGTTAAGGTTGTCTTTTCCAGATCTTTGATCCACACATCCCTACTAAAACACACTATATTTTGGGGAATAGAGTCTGTTTGAGTTGCCTAAATCTAGTTTCATAGCATTAGTAGCAGTCCAAAATTTGACATAGGTCATTATAGAACTGAGGGTAGTAGAACTTTTTAATATGTCCATCTACAATTTCAAGTAATACACTCCGAGAAAAGTTTCACCAACTCATCTGGCTTTTGTGCTCAAGAATTTTAGAACTGGCTCAGACATTGCAATGCCGATACAGTCATTTCCCATAACCTGTTCCCCTTGGCCTAAGATTTAACTAAAAGAAGCTGATCAGATCAATTTCTGCTGGGCTGACCATAGAGCTTCAGAATTGCATTTGTGGGATGAAAAAACCAATAGGTGGAGTGCAAGAAATGTGAGATGAGCCCTTCCAATTTTCTTCTGCCAGGCAGGCTCTTTTCAGTCTGCTTTTGTCCACAAAAGCAGAAAAGAACCTGGGCAGTTAATTTATGATTTAACATCTGTTTCAATTGTTCGTTGTTTGGGAAATCAATCTGTTACTGTCACTTGTTATAATGTTAGAAAAGTAACTCAGTGCACTGTTTATCTGTTATTTTTAATTGCTTCTTCGGGGTGGATCCCTTAGGACTAATAAGAGAATGGCATAATATTACTGTCAAAATGCCTCTTAAAGGGTCTTAATGTGTTTTAAAAGAAACTTTAAAAGCAATTAGAAAATACTTCCAGTTACATCAGTAAAGAAACTTGCAGCATTACCTCTGAAATGCAACTTCACTGTGTGCCCGTTGACATACAAAAAATCAGATTGTATGTTACTGTTACCTCCTTACATCCAAGCTCTGGACAGAAGGAACTAGCTAGCAACTGTCCAATCCAAGCCAAGGCCACGTGATATCACAAACAGTGCGCAGACAACAGAGCTTAAGAGCAACTCATTCCAAATGACACAAGCAAGACAGAGCCTAGTCCCATGCCGTCAAGAGCACAACCTCTACTCAGCAACATACATGGAGCCCTCCAGATGCCTAGTCAATTTGAGTCAAGGGAAAAAAGCCTTCCTGGGCTGATGATGCAGTCAGCATCTTCAGAAATGTGGAAGACCCCACACTCCTTATCCCTGTGGCTTAAGAGGGGGAGCCATCAGCATTGTACTTAACTAATCCTACTTAACTGGTGTGAAAGGGATCTAGAACTCCAAGTAGACCACAAGTTGAACATGAGTCAACAGTGAAATGCAGCAGCTAAAAAGGCCAATGCAATTTTAGGCTGCATCAATAGAAGTATAGTGTCAAGATCAAGGGAATTAATAGTGCCACTCTATTCTGCTTTGGTCAGGCCCCACCTGGAATACTGTGTCCAGTTCTGGGCACCACAATTCAAAAAGCATGTGGAGAAACCGGAGGGCAACTAAAATGGTAAAGGGTCTGGAAACCATGCCTTATGAGGACTTAGGGAGCTGGGGATGTTTAGCCTGGAGAAGAGAAGGTTAAGAGGTGATATGATAGCCCTGTTTAAATACTTGAAGGGATGTCATATTGAGGAGGGAGCAAGCTTGTTTTCTGCTGCTCCAGAGAACAGGACCTGGAACAATGGATGCAAGTACAGGAAAAGAGATTCCACCTCAACATTAGGAGGAACTTCCTGACAGTAAGGGCTGTTCGACATTGGAACACACTCCCTCGGAGTGTAGTGGAGTCTCCTTCCTTTGAAGTCTTTAAGCAGAGGCTGGATGGCCATCTCTTGGGTATGCTTTGATGGAGAGTTCCTGCATGGCAGGGGGTTGGACTGGATGGCCCTTATGGTCTCTTCCAACTCTATGATTCTATGATCCTCCTATGGGAAGAAACAAAGGGATTCTCCTTCCCCATCCCTTGAACACAAAAGGAAACAAATCCTATTTCAGCTAGCCTAAGAGAAATTCATCCCACTAAGGAAGACCATTCTCAGCTGCACGTCAGAGATATACAACTAATGCTAGTTTACAGCTATTTCAAGGAAGATCAGACAGGTACATTGGGTTAAAGGCTGGTTCATTGGGTCACAACAATTTTCATCGGGCAGAAGAGAAAGGAAGCATCCTTAGAACAAGAAACTTTTTTCAAGTCTACTACTAAATATCTTTGCCAAGGGTTTCAGGGAATCCCATCTCTGATGACATTCTTTACTAAAAAAAAGTCCAACACAGAGAACATATTAGCACAGGTTACCATTTTGTAAGCTGTTTCAGCTGGCATGCATCCACTAAGGACCTATATGTATGGGCCAAAAGGCCGGTGTTCCCCCTGGCTTTGTGCTGTCCCGTCTAGATGATACAGGCCATTAGCCCCAGGCCAGGATCAGGCAGACCAGAGGTGGATCTGGCCCGATCCTGGTCCAAAGGGGCCTTAACCCAATCTAAAAAGACCAGCTGTTTGCTGCAGAATTTGTGACAATCAGCATACCAGATGGCCCCATGCGCTCTTTACCTGCCTCCACCATCATGTCGGCTGAGAAGACCCGATCACAGCCTGTGACACTAGATTGGGGGGGGGGAGGGGCTGGCCATGTGAGTGTAACCAGGCACCCCGTTCCCACCTTTACAGGTTGAAATGGGCGTAAACACCTACATGTTGCTGTGCCAGCCCAAGGACTGACTTGGGTTAGGATAGCACAAGACTTGGTACATGGTCTCCTTCCCATCTGCTAAGGGCCTAAGAGGGGCAAGCATGTTTATGTGGGTTTACCCTAGAGATGCTTCCACTCTGACACAAGAGCAATGGGGGAAAGCCAACCCATTCCCCTTCCACCCTTCCGCTACAACTATATTTAAATGACAAGCTTACTAGAAGGAAAGCCTCCACCAAAAAACATATTGAAGAGATCCTCAGGAGAGATGTCAGCCTCAAATCCTCGGTTGAAATCTGTAGGGCTGTGCCCATGCCGTGTGGGACTGGTTTTTGCATCTCCAAACTGGTCATACTGCTTTCTCTTCTCTGGGTTGCTCAATACTGCATATGCGTTACCAATGGCTAAAATGTAAGAAAGAAGAAAATTGTTATGATTCTCCCAACTGGCAAAATATAACATAATGGAAGCATCTGAGGAAGAAGGCTCAAATCTTTCTTTCAGTTAATCTCAAAGGTGCTACAAGATCCCTTTGCATAATAAAAGAAGGTTGACATGGAAGTGCCCCTTTCATCCCTCTGCAGACACAAACATCTTTTAGCCTATGACCCCCAAGTACAATATAGGAATGCCAGGCAGATATATCTGCTGGAAAAAATGAGCCCACCTGTAGTTTAAGATCTGTTCCAGAGATCTTTGCTATGTGTCCCACCAACAAAAGAGTGATAGTGGAATTCACACATATCGATCTCCTACAGACTGTCTGAATTACTGTCCAGCAATTAATAAATGACATGGGCCTAAATCTGTTGCTTTCAACCAGAGTACTGTATACCCACTGAATGAAAAAAATTTATTACGGTAGGTCAATTCTTATGTGAGTCCCCTTGATTCAGTGGGTTGAAGGAATCTGGAGCTAACAATTGAAATCTGGGGCTAACAGCCTATAAAGCTGCTTAGGTATTTTGTTTCTTATAAGTCAGTAATAGAGGATGACAAATCTACCAAGAAGGTCCATTCATGTCCACTGATCTTGGATAAGATTCAAAAGATATCAATGGGACTTAAGTTAACAATGGCAATATTCTTCAAATTGATTTCACTCTGACCCTAGTGTGATTTTCTTAAGTTGGCTTCAACATTTTACATGTTACATTTTCAATCCAAATGTGGGTCTTTTGCAGACAACTTTTATCTTATTTTCCTCTTCTACCCTTCCTTCTACACAAAGGGTGGGTAACCAATAGCCTGCCAGATGTTCTCAGACTGAAACTCTCACCAACTTCAGTGAGCATATCTAATGGTGAGAGCTGATGGAACTTTTAACCCAACAGCATCAGGAGGGCCACAAGCTTCCCATCTCTGAAGTACTGCTTTTCTGTTTAGCTACTAATTAGATCAAGGCAAATTATCCATTGATTATTTTTCTTTGCAAAAAACAAACAAACAGACCCTCCTGTATGCTATTGCTTCTGCAAAAATGAGGTACAATTCAGGTAAAGAAATTGAGAGTGAAGTTTCTACAAGGGCCCAGAGTCCATGTGAAGCAAACCTGTCACTATGGAAAAGTACCCAAGCCAAGTCCAGTCACTGTTCTGAGCGCCTCTCTCTGACACCACATTTGGTCTGCTTTGGTTGCTGTTTTATCACTAGTACAAATTGTATTTCTTTTTTCTCCTATCTGACGTCTTGCTTTCCCAACTTCATTCTCTCTCCTTACAGGAAACTGTCCTTGACTTCACATTGCTCTCTGTACTTCTCAGATATTTAGGACTGATTGACACTTTTCTGATTAAATACTGACAACCTCACAACCATTTAATATAACTTGATGTTGAACTGAATCTGCAGTGTGTTATGGGCTGACAAAGTGAACAAAAAAGTTTTTTTTTTTCCTAACGCAATCCTATGGAAGTCTACAAGAAACCCAGCCCCACTAAGTTCAGTGGGGTGTACTCTCAGGCAACTGCCCATAGGATCACTGTCCCAGTTTAAGGCCAAAACTAATGAGAAATACATTTACACAACTATATTAATCCCACATCTAGTCTGAACACTTTATTTATTTACTGAAGGTATATCCCACCTTTCTCCACTGTTAGAAGGGCTCCAGTTCTTTTTTTTAAAAAAAAATATGGTCCAACTTTCAATTACACTTTTATTGAAAAAAGATAGTTTAAAATGTGAATCAGACTTTTGGAATATGGTTTGCTATTTTTCTTTTAAAGCAATCAAATTGCAAAGCAATTGGATTTACCAAAATTATCTGTGCTACAACCTTCTATTCTGGTTTAAGTGACCACCAGTGGTTCTACATCTGGAAAAGCAATTCTCATTTCCTTACCAACTTGCTCCAAAAAAAGCAAAGAAACATGACTGATTAAAACAAGGTCTGAGGCAGAAATGTCACACTTATCAGCTGTCACTGAAAAATGGAACACTAAAGGATCAGCTGACGTAAATGGCAGAAAAATATTAACCAAGTAATTTAAAGAGATTGTCTCATTCTCTCTCTCTCTCTCTCTCTCTCTCTCCTCTTAAAAGCCAAAGAAATGAACTGTAGTGGGCATGTGGTCATAACATGGAAAAGATAAAGGAAGCATTGAAACATGTTTGGATGAAGATAACCCCATGAGAGATGGCCCTCTGTTGAGGAAGATAAGTGCTACTTGCTTTGGGCCTTCTAGTTGTGACATGCAGCACTTGGTAAAGCCCTCAGCAAATATAATAATATAAAGTCTACAGGTGAAGAAATCTACCTTTTGCTACTTTGAAGAATAAACTGTTGAAGAACGGTATTATACCTGATGCAAGCTGGTTGTCTAGACAAGTATAATATTAATCAAATCCTAACCCATGTCATCAGATCTTTTTTTAAAAAAGAGGACTGACAGTCAAGTGGTTTGTACAAGCGAATGACCGGGGGGGGGGGGGGGAGAGGAAAGATGGATGAGATTTTAGGAAGTTTTTAAATTATTATTTGTATTATTATACTGTATTATAATTTTAATAAAATAATAATTATTTTAAGAAAAGAAAAGAAGATCCTTTTTTCTTCAATTGTAAAAGACATGGGATTTAGGGCCCAAAAAGAACGCAACCACTGCAGTGCTTGTCATGCATTTTGTGTTTGGAAAATTTGTATGCTTTCTCTTTCATTCTCTCTGTGTATTTCATATATATCCTGTATTTCCTCCTGGGGCATCAATATAGCATCATCCAACCTCTCTTCCTGTTTATACTCACAATATCCCTGTGAGGAAGTTTAGCCTGAGACACAGTGATTGGCCAAAGATCACCCAGTGAGTCTCATGGGTGAGTGGAGATTTGAACCTGGGTTAGGCTGCACTCTGACTACTACATCAAGAAAAGCAGCCTCAAACTGGGTTATTTCTGCAGTGTGTTTTGGACCTATATAATACCATCACTTCTTAAGCCATGCCAGTAAACACTGGCCAGGGAAAGGAAGGTTTGTTTTTCTTCCTCTTTTCATTCTCCATTCCCACCATTTTAATGGGAGGGAAATAACATCACAAGCTCAAGGACTGAAGCATTTCTGTCCACCCTTGTCTGTATGTATCAAAAGAAAGGGAGGCACAATGAATCCAAGATCTTCTCCATCCCAATATGCCCATTTTTTACCCTCCATCAGCACTGGCCAAAGACAGTAAGAGAGTAAGGGTGCAGACTGAGCATTTCATCCCTGCAATAAAGAACTCTACAGCATACTTTTGCCATTTTGTTCAACCCTTTCCCTGCCAACAGTTGTGCAAATTAGTGCTCCCCCTTTCTAAGCACAGATATATGATGAGTCAAGTTTATAGGTGTACAGAAAATAGATTTTAACAATTTCTGTGTGAGATGGTTCCCACACTATGGCTCTATTCTGTATCACCAGCTGTATGGTTTAGCAGAAGAGTCCCTCCAACAGATTAATGAATGAGACAAAATAGTCTCACTGCATACACACACACACCTGGATTTTTTCAACTGTTTACGGTGACAATAGGAAACACATTACCACCATGCCTGCTCCCATACTTTAATGCAACACTTCTTCTGGCCCAGCCACCAAAGAGCGAAAGAAATTGACCTGTTTGCTGTTTGCCTGCCCGTTGTTGTTGTTTTATTGACCAAATTGTCATTTTTAACATGTTTTAATTGTAAAATGTTTAATTCTATTTTAATGGGAGGGAGGGTTGGGTGATACAGTATGTATAATTTTAATGCTGTAAGCCACTCTGATTGCCTGAGTGCAGACGGGGCGGGATATAAATACATTTTATTATTATTATTGTTGTTGTTGTTATATCATCATCATCATCATCATCATCATCATCATCATCATCCCAAAGCACCATTTTCACCATAAACAAGAACTGTATTTTACCTTTAAAGGCCTCTGTAGCACCTGGTGCATGATTCTTATCAGGATGAAATTTTAGTGCTAATTTCCGGTACGACTTCTTCAGGTCCTCATCAGAGGCGTCTCTACTCACACCCAGAATTTCATAGTAGTCTTTACACTGTTTCACCCTAAAAGTTAAAGAGATGAGCAGACAAAAGCCATTAGCTGTATGTGGATTATGTCATATAGCTTCACCTTCCATTTCACCCAAAATAAAACTTAGAATGATGTCGTCTTCTAGTTTTCTTTCCTTACAGGATTCAAATAGATTCAATACCACAGTGTCACAAACCAGGGCATCAATTCAGTTTTTCTCTCCTGTCAGGGATTCAGTCACCCAGTTAAAAATCTGCTACTTACATTTAGCAAGCAATGATTTATCTCCTTGAGCCTTCGAGCATTACTATCCCACTGAGGTTACAAGGGAGAAAAACACAGAGCTGTATGCATGCAGTTTGTTCATTTATATTTAAGGTTTGGAATCAGTTTCTGTAGTGTTTTGAACTTGGGCCTCTTTGCTTATTTCTCTGTCTTCCACATCCCCCAGCTCACTGGCAGCCATTCATTAGTACATATCATGGCTGAATATTAAATTTAGGACTGCCTATGCCATTACATTTCCAACTTCTATGTATGGTTGTGAAACCAGGACAACAGAGAAGAAAGCTGAGAGGAAGAAAACCAACTCATTTGAAATGTGGATTTGAAGAAGCGTTTTATAGATATTGTGGACTGCTAAAAAGACCACCAAATGGGTCCCAGAGCAAATTATGCCTGAACCCTTCTTAGAAGCCAAGGTGACAAAATAGCGACTGTTGTACTTTGGAAGCATCAGAGAAGACACAACTCAATAGAAAAGACAGTAACGCTAGGTATGGCAGAAGGAAGTAGGAAAAGAAAAAGACTGCATTACACATGGATGGATTCAATCAAGAAAGCCACAACTCTGAGTCTGCAAGACCTGAACTGGGTATTGAGGACAGGGTAACTTGGAGGTCTCTCATTCGTAGGTCAAAGCAGGCTTGATAGCAGTTAACAAAAACACAATAATCTCACACACAGCTTGCACATGTAGAGCCTTCTGCCATATGTGTTACTGACGCAGATGTAGGATCTACTAACATCAGCATTCCAAGAAGCCCAGCACAAGTCATCTCTAACTCTCTCCCCCCCCCCCAAAATCAAATAAAAATCAAAGAGAAGCTGCCCATCCATTGCTGAGAAGAAAATCTCCTTGTTACTCTTCCTAGCCAGGCATATAAATCTCCATAGATTTTGTTGTTGATGATTTTACCAGTCTCTCCTTCCTGTGAGAAAGCCACTGAAAACTGTGCAGTTTTCACAGAATATTCATAGTTAGGGAACCTTTTCGGGTGTGTGTGTGTGTGTGTGTAGAGAATAAATGCATGTCAGGGTCTGCAGAAACAGAATTCAGGGGCCACATGTAGCTCACAGACCATACATTCCCAACTCCTGGCTATAAAATCTCACCAGTGTCACAGCACTTTGAAGATCAAAATCTATCCAATGAAAATGGTGTCCCCAAGTGGCATACATCTGAATTACATTAAAGTAAAAGTTTTAGGAAATGTTTTGACTATATCCTGAACCCAACCTGATATACGCTGAATTAGCTCCAGAATACAGTTCAAAAAGACACTAAGAATATCATCTCATATGAAGAAGTGGTCAGTTCAAACCAAAATAAATAGCATGTAACAAAGCTACAGATGTAGGTTGTTGTTCACGCGAAAGCAAAAAAAATTAACTATGGTAACAATGCAAATCTATGTTTATTCAGAAACAAGACTCACTGATTTCAATATGAACTGATTGTAAAAATAATTTTTCAAAATTTTCCTTCCTTTTATTTGATTCCCCTCCCTCATCACAGTGAAATTTAAGGTAAAAAAATTACTATTTTCAAGTGTGAATGGCATTTTTTTCATTCTAGACTAGTCTATATGAAGAACGTTCATTTCAAATGCAATAAAATAAAATGGTATGCAAAGTTTAGTGCACATATGTACTTTTTTGGAGAGGAAGCACAATTTTTATCTCATTCTGAGATGAAGTCAAAGCTCTCCAATGTTAAGAACCTCTGATTTAAAGGAAGCAATTGGCTTGCTTTAAAACGGTAAAGTGAACAACAAAGTGCCTAGAGCAAGCATTTTATGGCACTTAAAGCCATAAAAACAACGACATATTTCCCATCCCTGGATTATAGTATTACAATCTACATGCAAAGGCACAAGAGGCAATTCTAGTCCTGAAGCTAAAGGGACTGACTCTGATCTCTGCCTTAATGGAAGACTTTCTAAGAATCATGCCATCCACTGTGTGGACACTACAAAAAGAAGAGAATGGAAGTGTATTACATAATCTGTATCGAAATGCCCAGCAAAAAAAGTATAGCAATTAACCCCATAATAGAAGACAAAAACCAGAGATCCAGGGTTTTGATCTTAGCTTGCTTAAATTATAGACGCATGAGCCATTTCTAATACATCAACATGCCAATAGTCCCACAGATAAAACATTCTCTCACAGGGAATGTCAATTCACAAACCCACAGGGAATATCCTTTGCGGATACCGCATCTCCCCAGGTACAAAGGTCACCTGATGGGGCTCTACTCCAACAGCTACTGTTACTGAATGTTTGACTGGCTGGCCTTCCGAGGGATAAGGATTTTTTACTGGCAGCATCCTTATTAAGCAACCCCTTCTGCAGAAAAGGTCAGTAGGCTCATACTGTACTGTACCGGTGTTTTTTTAAAATAAGAAAAACTGTTCTCTTCTAACAAACTTTTGCAGGGCAATTGTCTAAAGAATTAGAAAAGCTAGTACTTGAAAATATTGCTGTTATAAATTTTTACTGTTAACAGTTAATATTACCTCATAAGATTCTTTTTTTAAACCTTGTGCGCTAGGACCAAAAACACTTGCATTGTGACAGTTATGGAATATTGTCTGAACCCAGTAAAAATTCCAGGGTATTGTGAGGTATGCAAATGCTCTATGTCCAAAGGAGGGTTGATGTGTGCAAAATCCATTGTGTTCCAAACATTAGAAGTTAGGAAAAAATGAAAATAATATTGAATCAGATAAAACAAAACTAACATTTCTTTTTATGTGAGGTATTTCTTGATCTGAATAATTTCCAGTGTCTCTCCCCCCCCCCCCCGGGAAAAATTTTGATCTTCACTTAATGGAGCCAATGTAGTGAAAATATCACTCCTTGTTTGCCCTATCACGGGCTGCATAGATTTTGTCCCAATATATAATGCAGCAGGCCTTTGGTACCTCCCGGGGTTTGGTTCCAGGACCTGCCTTTGGATACCAAAATCCATGGATGCTCATATCCCATTATATACAATGGCATAGTAAAATTGTATTCGCTATTTTAAAAACCCAGCTAAAATCAAGGTTTATTTTTTGGATTTTGTGTGTGTGTATGTGTGTGTGTTTCCCCTCTTACAAGTAATGGATGGTTGAATCTGTGACTGGTTGAATCCATTGATACAGGGGGCCAACTGTACTGGCTGAGACAAGAAGTATCCCAACGACAAAAAGGAATCAATATGTTCAGGTGTTTTTCATCTCAGCATGTCATATTCTGTGTGAATCTTGTTCCAGAGCCCTCCCTTGGGAAAATAAAATACAGTTGGCCCTTGATATCCATGGACCTGCCATCCACAGATTCAAGCATCTGCGGACAGCAAGCCCATGTTGTCCCCAATGGTGGCACATACACATAGCCACACCACCATTAGGGACAACCCCTGTTGTCCCATAGCAGCACATGGATAGGGGCGCACCGCCACTACATTTGGTCGTACCCAATGGCAGCGCAGCTGTGTGCACTTACCACCATAGGACAACAGAGGCTGTCCCTAATGGTGGTGTGGCCACATGCACACAACACCATTGGGAACAATGCGAGCTTGAGCACCTGCAGGTTTTGGTGTCGGGGGGGGGGGGGGAGATGTGGAATGGATTCCCCACAGATACCTAGGTCTGACTGTAACATGAAGGGTAATCCAATGTGTGTTTAAGCCTGCATACTTTATTTACTGGTGTGCACAAACAGAATCAGCTCTAGTGTTAACTAATATATGTCAACAAATAATATATATGGAAAATAGAACAAAACGGTGGCCAGCAGACTGGAAATTATCAATATACATCCCTAACTACAAAAAAGGAAACACAAAAGACTGCAGAAACTATAGGACTATAGCATTAATTTCCCATGCTAGCTAACGTATGCTCAAAATTCTGCAACATAGGCTCCAATCATACATGGAGAGAGAAATCCCAGGGTGCAAGTGGGATTCAGGAAAGGAAGAGGCACTAGGGACCACATTTGCAAACTTACGATGGCAAAGGAATTACGAGGGTACAAAGGAATTATTTAAAAATTAACATGTGCTTTATAGACTATACTGTATAACAATGTGTTTGACTGCACAAAAAGCTATGGATGGCTCTTAAGGACATGGGAGAACCACCACCTCTGACAGTCCTTATGAAAAATCTGTACTATGAGGCTACTGTTAATACAGAATATGGAGAAACAGAAACCTCAATTGGCAAAGAGGTCAGGCAATCTATCATCCGATTCATTCAACGTGTATGCAGAAAACATGATACAAAGAGCAGGTTTAGATTCAGAAAGAGGAGGAATTAAGACAAGAGGAAGGAACATCAACAATCTAAGATATGCGGATGACACCATACTGCTAGTAGAAAACATCACAGACTTGGAAAAATTACTAATGTCAAAGAAGAAAGTGTAAAGACAGGCTTGTTGCTGAACATTACCCCTCCCCCCAAAAATAATGACCACAGAGGATATACATAAATTCAGCCTAAACAATGAGGAAATCAAAACAGTTAAAAAGTTCTCATATCTAGAATCAAACACTGATCAGAATGGAGACTGCGGCCAAGAAATCAGAAGATGTCAAAGAAAGGGAATGACAACTATGAGGAACTAGACAGAATACTATACAGTAAAGATATACAACTGAACACTTAAGTTAAGAGTTGTCCAAACCACTGTATTCCCTATCACCATGAACAGATGTGAAAGTTAGACCGTGAAGAAAGCTGAGAAGAAGCAAATCAACTCATTTGAGATGTGGTGCTGAAGAAGAGTACCGAAGATATCGTTGACATCCAAATAGACAAACAAATAAGTCCTTGAACATATCAGGCCTAAAATCTCCCTGAAAGCCAAAATAATCATCACGGCCACATCATGAGAAGGCATGACTCATTAGAAAACACAATAATGCTAGTAAAGTAGTGGGTAGTAGAAAGAGAGGAAGACTGTATGCCAGATGGATAGACTCAATCAGGGAAGACATGGACCTGAACTTGCAGGCCCTAAGCAGAGCAGTGGAGGACAGGGGGTCTTGATGGAATCTCCTTCACAGGATCACCATGAGTTGGGGTCAACAAAACATTGTATGCAGCCCTAAGAGTTCTCTGAACTATTTGGATATACATTAAGGACAAACACAACAAAATAAAGCTCCTCATCATGGACAGACATACAAGATCTCAGCAACAGTAATGAGGCACCAGGTTCTTCACTCTTGTGATTATCTGTTCACAGAGGTGGCCTGTAAATATATAGGTTGCTTCATAGATATTACTCTCTATGAGTATAGCACTATAGTGTAAATCTAGGGTGAGGAACCAGTGGCTTTCTAGATTTTATGGATTTACAATTGGTCATGCTGCCTGGGGATAATGGATGTTGGAGTCTCACAACATTTGAAAGGCCACAGCACTGCTATTGATCAACACACGACAGCAGCATCCTAATGCTTACCTTCAAATGTGACTGGGGAAAAAAAGTACTTTGCAATATAGTAAGCTTGGGCTTTCTGATCAGAGTGAAATTTTGAATTATGCACTTACCTCTTAACTGCATCTACCTGATCCTGAGTGTACCCTTTACTGATATCCCCACCTGCTTCTCCATTAGCTGAAGGGAAGTCAGCACTCATTTTCCTACGGGTTGGGTTCGTGGGTTCCTTGGGCTGAGAATGGCCATTTGATGAATGTTCACTCTTGGTGAGGGAATCAAGCAGCACTACAAGAAAAAGAAAACACAGCTGTGAGTCCAAAATATTCATTTTTTTTCACAGACACTGCCAAATGTTCTTTTACACCCCTGCCCCTGGCCTGTCACTGGCACACTTCCACAGCAATTCAGGACATCCATCCAAGAAACAGGGCTGGCTGAGACATTTATTCCTACATCCAGAGAGAAAGAGCACCATTTGATACAAATAATTTGTTACTGCATTACTTCATGCCAGCAAATAGATTTCTCTGTGGGTGTAAAGTCAATCAGAGAATATGACAAATTTAAAAATATGAAAAAGGCACATAATTATATACATTTTTTTTTGTAAGCAAGTGAAAATGAAAGCCACATAATGGTCAGAGTCTGAGATTTTCTGCAAATAAGTCACGGCAACAACTGTATCTAACAATAGCCTTAAATGCTGCAATTCAAGCCAATAATTATACAGTGGGTCCTTATTATCTGCTGGTATTTGGTTCAATCCCTCGTGGATAACAAAATCCATGGATGCTCAAATCCCATTAAATATAATGACATAGCAAAATGGTGCTCCTTATATAAAATGGAAAATCAAGGTTTGCAATGTTAAATGTATTCTTTTTTAAGAATATTTTCAAGCTGTGGATGCTTGAATCCATGGATGAAAAATCCATGGATAAGGAAGGCCAACTGTATTTGCAAACACAGTCTTCTTTGACATTTACAGTCAGAAAACATCTTCTTGACTTGCTTCTGCTTTGGTTAGTGTTATAAAATCTGGGGTTGAAAAATATAGAGCTCCTAGTTGTGTGCCTTCAAATCATCTCCGACTTATGGAGACCCTAAACCAAACTGATCACAGGGTGTTTTCTTGGCAGAATTTGTTTAGAGGGGGTTTGCCTTTGCCTTCCTCTCAGGCTGAATGTTTGTCCGTAATCACCCAGTGAGTTTTCATGGCCGAGGAGGTATTCTGACCCTGGTATGCAGAATCCTACTCCAGTGCTCAAACCACTACACAATGCTGGCTCTCATTAGGTATTGTATATACAGCGCTGTGTAAATTTACAGCGCTATATAAATAAAGGTTAATAATAATAATAATAATAGCCAGAACTACGACACTCTCCTCAGAGCTTTTCACATCACCTTCTAAGAGAAAGTATCACTATCATGCTACAAACAGAAGTGTCATGTATAAAACAAAACTATTCATTGTTATGATCAGTTGGGGAAGTGAAGCAGGGAGTGGAGACAGAAGACCACAAAAAATGGGGAAACAGATAATTGGACTGTGACAACAGTGGATGATAGCAGTTATAGTTCAGCAGTAGCTAGAGAGCCATACATTCCTCATCCCTGGAAGTGCAAGGCACTGAAGCCAAGATGACGAAACCAAGGCCATCATACTTTGGCCACATCATGAGAAGATATGACCACAATGCTAGGGAAGGTGGATGGAATGCAAAAGAGTGGTAGACCACACACTAGATAGATGGACTCCATTAGGGAGGTCAGGGGTATATGAATCTACAAGAATAAAAAAAAAAATAGTGAAAGATCAGGAGTCTTGGAGATATCTCATCCACAGGGTTGCCATGAGTTGAGATTGATCTGAGGGTGGTTAACAACAACAAAATCTTTTCCAATATTTTCTTCCTAAGCACTGAATTATGTTGAATAAAGCATTTCCTCATAAAAGTTTGAACTAACACATCAGTGTCCTTATCTAAATTATCTACAAAAAAAAAACCTTCTTAATTTCTTTTTACAGGCTTGAACAACCAACTCATTTTGAACCAATTCTCCATCTGAAAATACTCTTTGTTCTCTTCATAATCAACGTGACCAGATTATGGGTGGAAAAAGTCTTTGGTAATATCTCATCGTTAGAAATCTTAAGTCAACAAAGTCTTAGAAACCCAAATCATATCCATTTGTAAAAAATAAAAATAAAATCTATGCCTTTTGGAAAAATAAATAAAATCTCCCTGATTATCCCCTTTTAAAAATCTCCATTAGTCAATCAGATTAAGATTGTCAATAATCTAAAAAAAATTGGGAGGAACTTCCCCTTAATGTTTAATCTCTACAGTAAAAAACATTCTCTCCCACCTCCCTACAGTATTGTTTAATGGGCTGAGGGTTTACATACATCTATAGATTTAGAGTAAGGATTTAGTGATCATGAGGTCTTCCAAATTTGCTGGAATGTTGTTCCTATGCCTTCTCACTTGCATGAACAAATGCTGAAAAAATACTGTGAGCTACAGCCCAACAAGATCTGAAGGGCTGCATGATTCCCATCTCAATTTAGAGTGATACTCCTTTGTGCTTAAAAAACATCAGCAGTGGATTAATTTCATCTCAGTAACTAACACTATTTCTATGCACGCTGTCATTAACATAGATTAAATTCTCATACTGTACAGAGGTCTGCCTTGAAGCTGGGGGTGGGAGAGAAATCTTTTTAACCATCCTAGTCATTCTAATGAAGAACAAGTTAAACAATTATCTTAACAATAATCTTCAACCCATACTGCTGGTCAAAGCTTTGCACTTAAGGTCTGAACAAAGCTTCCCAGTCTCAGGTAAAGTTGTTCTCCAAATACAATCTGTGATGAGAATCAACAGTAGTGTACAGTATATGTTGGGGCTGTACTAACCATAGCTTCCAAGATCAAACAGGAGCCGGTGCCTTTAGCGTATTTAGGCCACTGTTTAACACAAGTATTCAGAAAATACTTCCATGGCCACTTTGGTAAAGTATCTAGAATTCAATGAGAACTATGAAACTAGAAGAAACACTAAATAATATGCAAGTCATCTAAGCAAAAACAGAGTGCCAAGGAGAGGAGGTGAAGATAATCCCAACAATTAATGGGCACCAGAAGTCCAAAACACACTGTAGATATAATCCAGTTTGAGACTGCTTTAACTGCCCTGGCTCAATGCTTGGAAATTCTGGAAACTGTAGTTTTTTGAGACATTTAGCCTTCTCTGTCAGAGAGCACTGA
Organism: Urosaurus nigricauda; assembly: GCA_034509955.1. Lineage (NCBI taxonomy): Eukaryota > Metazoa > Chordata > Lepidosauria > Squamata > Phrynosomatidae > Urosaurus > Urosaurus nigricauda. The sequence continues at coordinate 182,393,437 of JAOEGL010000003.1, forward strand.
TGCCACAATAAACTACAATTCCCAGGCTTCTGAGCCAGAGCAGTTAAAGTGGTCTGAAACTGGATTATTTCAGCAATGTGTTTTTGGACTAGATTTTTGGACTAGATTGGACAAATTGCTTTTGCTACCTGCAACATTCTGAATAATAAAAGTCTATCTAAAAGTCATTCCCAAAGAAATTACTCATCTGAAAATGAGAATTCTAAGGATGTGACATACTGTAAAATATTATTATACACCTTAGAGGAGTGATTCACATCTGGGGAAATGTCAGCATTCAGTTCCAGTATGTGTTGTGTAATCAATGGGAGACAAAGACCTAGAAGTCTTTCCTGTTAAGTTCCCTTATGCCCTACCAAAGATTTCAACACTGGTTTCGTTCTCTCAGAACAAGATACGTTATAAATTATTTGACCTATAAAAGACATAAACAACATTCTTCATTCTCTCCAACCAATTTCAAATAACTTAAAAACAATCTTTTGGAACATTATGTCCTATGAGGAGCATCTTAGGGAGCTGGGTAGCATTAGCCTGGGAAAGAGAAGCTTAAGCGGTGATATGAGAGCCATGTTTAAATATTTGAAAAAGATGTCATATGGAAAAAGTAGCAACCTTGTTTTCTGCTGCTCCAGGGACTAGGACACGGAGCAATGGATTCGAACTACAGGAAAAGAGATTCCGCCCAAACGTTAGGAAGAACCTCCTGACAGTAAGAGCTGTTCAAAAGTGGAATATGCTTCCTTTGAATGTCGTGATTCTTTGGAGATTTTTAAACACTGGCTGGATGCCATCTGTTGGGAGTGATTTCATTCTGTGTTCCTGCCTGGCAGAAGGTTGGACTGGTGGTCTCTTCCAACTCTGGGACCCTTTCTGGGAGAAACGTGTCATACAAATAAAATAAAATAAAAATATAATAAAATAGTATTTTGATAAAGTTATAATCGTTTCAAAGGAAGGATGTGTTTTATCACAGAAAAGTCCTCCCAGAACATCACAATATTCTTAGAAAGAAAGCAATATTGCCTAGTAAGAAGGAGGCTCACATGGAGCACCTTTTATGTTATCACATGCAGATTGTAATATATGTATACATACATACACACACCTCTTATTGGCCTTGTCTTCACAATTTGTATATATCACAATTACACCCAGCAGTATCTGTGAATGTGCAACCATCAAGCAGATGCTTAAGCATTCTCATATAAGGCTAAATTCAAAGATAGCAAGTGGCACATTTCTTGAAAGATTTCAAACCACTTTCATTGGAGACACTTATTGGGGATGGGGAGGGCTGCAACAGGGAAGAAGTCTACTTCAAAGTGAAGGAAGACCACCACTGTCTAAGCAGCTCTTGAAATTTACATGAATATGGCTGGGATCACCCTGGTGGGAAGAAATAGCCTTTGTTTAAAAATAAAGTGGTCTGAGAACAGCCCTTATCCCAAATACTATGTTGCAACCAAACAAGGTTCACATGTGAATGCTCAGTATAACCCTGTTTTGTAGATGCATATAATACCATCTTTCCTGGTTGAAACTTTAGAAAGTTTTCTGCTACTTGCTCTGAAGGCCAATATTGAGAGCATGTGTTTGTGGGTTTTTTTTCATCACTTTATAATGGGAAGCTTTGTTATTCAGGGTTTAAGAGGGAAGGTGAAAGACACAAGAAAGCATTGTGTGAGTTTTCTCAACTTCCCACCACAAAATTAACAAGGGCAGAGCACACTTGAAACTAGGTCTGCAACACTTTCAAGTTTCTACACATCATTTCACACTACTTATGTAAATCAATAATTCTATGTAGGGTGGCAGACCTTTTCTCCCAAAGGAGGGTGTGTGTGCTTTTAACAGATGTATGACAAACATAAATTCAGCACGTAGATGAGACAGAACAACAGGAAGTGTTGTCACTGTTGATAAAACCTGTTTATACAACTTTAACATATGCCATGTTTTTAGCAACACCATGTTGCTAAACAGCATTCAACTGGCTTCTCCTGCCTCCAAAAGAAAAGGTATTGCAGCACAGAGGACCACCAGAGAGAAATGCAGAATAAAGTGTGTAGTTCCTGAAGAAGGAAGATGTTGGAATGTGTTTGCTGCAAGTATTCTGTATTTCTGGTTCCAGTAGAGAGATGACTATAAGTAGGAGAAGAAAAATAGTAATGATCTGAGATGAAATGAAGCTTGTGACAGCCAAAACAAAACCCAACAACACTGATGGGAAAGGATAGTAGAAGGAGGAGTCTATTGCTGGGAGTTGAGAGTTAAAGAGAGGCTAGCTGTCTGTGGGAAATATTGTGAGAGAATGTATATACAGGCTGAATCTCCCTTATCTGGAATTCTGAAATCCAATATGTTCCAAAATCCAAAACTGATCACACAGGTGGCTGTGGTAGTGATACCCTTCCTTTCTGATGGTTTGAGGTACACCAACTTTTGTTTCATGCACACAAGTATGAAAGATATACAATTACCTTCAGGCTATGTGCATATGGTGCATATGACACATAAATAGATTGGGGTCCCATCTCCAAGACATCTCATTAAACTATATGCAAATACTCCAAAATCCAAAGAAAATCAAAACCGAAAACACTTCAAGTCCAAGTATTTTGGATAAGGGCGACTCAATCTGTATCAGTTTTGGGGCATAAAACTCATCCTGCTGAATGAATCAAGAATCCACATAAACCAGCACCCTGTTTCAAAATGCTGTCTCTAGCAACATGTCTCAGGAAACCACATGAGAAGGGCAGGGAGGCAAGGGTCCCTACCACCATCTCCATCTTAGCACCTTGTTTTCAGATACACAATCCCTGA